>KV013932.1:336702-535157 GCA_001598015.1 Dorcoceras hygrometricum
TGAGTCGATCGGTCCGATCTGATCGGCGATCGGAGTTACGATGAAGTCGCAGCGATTGATATCGTCATTTGGACCCGGGCCCGTTGGACCGGCCCAAGTCCAATTGTATGTCTATTTAATTAGGCTAATTGGCTTCATTAATTATATGACTCAACACAACTACAATCATCAAAACCCTAAACCTAGCACATAGCCGCCCCTCCCTTCCTCTCCTAGCGCCGCCGCCGATCGTCGCCGGAAATTTGTTCCGGCCAGTTCGACGTGGAGAATCCGATCGTGCTAATCTCGTCAGGACTTCTAGTGCAGTCTGACGAAGGAGTCTCGGATCTGGTCGTGGACCGGATTGACGTAACTACCGCAATCAACCGAGAAGCGTCGGGTTCTTGAAACACCGGTTGGAGCCAGGCACAAGTGCCAGCGAGGTAACACGCCTGAAACACCCTATGTATGTTGATACAATGTAGAATTGTTCTTCGTATTGATCGCCTCCCGGTTTCTATAATTATTGTTCTTCCGCTGCCTGACCGGGGGGCGATCCGGATCCCCAACAAAAGTGCCATCTGCCTTGTACTTTATCTTGTACACCCATTTACACCCTATAGCCTTTTTGTCAGCAGGTAAATTGTCAAGGGTCCATGTTCCATTGTCTTCTAGTGCCTGAATTTCTTTCCTCATGGCATCCCTCCATTTCTCATGTTTTACTGCCTCTGCATATCCTTTAGGCTCAAAAATAGCATCAACTGCAGCTAGAAAACACTGATGCTTTTGCGAAAGATTAGCACATGTCACATAATTGGATATAGGATAAGGAGCCATACCTGAGAAACTCTGCTTGGAGACGGGTTCAGCACGAGTGGGGTTTTTCAAACACCTAGCACTATAAGTGACAAAGTCCTTCAACAAAATCGATGGTTTTGGCTGTCGATGTCCTCTTCCCAAATTCTCATTTTCTGCAATACCATCTACACCGTCATCATCCCTTCTCAGGTCCTCAATTCTATCAATACTCCCCCTTGCGTCTTCAACATCAACTCCCCCCGTCAAGACTGCATCTTGAGTATTTGACGTTTTCTCTGTGGGTGGAGCAACCTCCATGTCATCATCAAACACCATGTCTATTGTAGGTGTAGGACTGATTTCAGCATTTTTGACTTTAGTCTCAGCATAGGGAAAAATATTTTCATGAAATAACACATCACGTGAAACAAAGAATTCTCCATTGGCCATATCATATAGACGCCATCCTTTCTTACCCCAAGGATATCCGACAAAGACACATTTTCTACTACGCTCCCCAAATATATCATTTTCACGGGTGACCCATCGGGCATAACAAAGACACCCAAATACCTTGAGACATTGGTACTGAGGTGCTTTACCAAACAGAACCTCATAAGGCGTCTTCCCATCAAGCAGCGAAGAAGGAGTTCTATTTATTAGATATCCTGCAGTCAGCACACATTCGCCCCAAAACTGAATAGGCAATTGAGCCTGAAACCTCAATGCTCGAGCCACGTTCAGTATGTGTCGATGTTTTCTCTCTACTCGTCCATTCTGTTGTGGTGTGTCAACGCAAGAAGTTTGGTGCAAAATTCCTTGAGTTGCAAAATAGGATTTCAAACATGTAAATTCAGTCCCGTTATCACTACGAACAGCTTTAACGGGTTTCTTAAATTGACGTTCAGTCATTGTGCAAAAATTTCTAATTGTTTGTGCAACTTGTTTCTTTGCAAGCAACAAATAAATCCAAACAGCACGTGAATGATCGTCCACAATTGTCAAGAAATAAACTGCACCACACGATGTAGGTTCTTTATAAGGACCCCATAAATCACAATGATTTAATGCAAAACATTCATCAGCTTTATTATCACTTCGAGGAAAGACTCCACGTGTTTGTTTAGCTCGATGACAAATATCACAAAAATCATGATCACTACCACTAGCAACAGTTTTACTTCCAATCCCAAAAAAATTAGACAAAGCTTTCTCACTCGGATGTCCTAACCACCGATGCCAGATTTCCTGCTCATTTCTTCCACTGACCTTATTTGCTTGCACTGATGCTGTTGGTCGGAAGATATAGACCCCATCGCGCTGCTCACCCGCTCCAATCAGAGTCCTCGAAGCTCGGTCCTGTATTACACACAACTGATCAGTAAATGTGATAATGCCTTTGAGTTCTTGCAATAATTTGGCTACAGAGACTAGAGTACAATTCATCTGTGGAACAAACAAAACATGGTTCACATATATATGGTTTCCCAAGCACAATTTTCCTTATTTCACAGCCATTGTATGTTTTCCATTAGGTAGTTCCACATGGCATGGTGCAATATCCCGAACATCAGATAATAGTCGCACATCACCAGTCATATGATGTGAAGCTCCTGAATCCACAATCTAGTTAGTTAGTGATAAATTTGGATCACCAGAGAGTCGTTCCACTTCGCTTGTATTGGCCGCACTCAGCATTTCAAGTAACTTTGCCCATTGCTCATCACTCAGTCCAGGAATTCCATTGTGATCCACATCTGCAGCACTGCTGGCTTCTCCTGTTGCAGCGCGAGTGACATTTGCTCTCGCACCTCCTCGACCGCGACTTGTAGAAATCGCATTAGTCCCGCCACGGCCTCGATGACCGCTCTTGCCAGTCCCTCGAGGTCTGTCTTCCCACCATTCTGGGTACCCAATAATCTGGAAGCATTCCTTAGCATCATGCCCAGGGCGTCCACAACTTCGACAAATCCCAGTCTTGTTGTCCTTTGCACGCACAATGGCAGCTTTAGCACCCAAAACTGCCTGTGCTGTAAATCCGACAATTTCTCCATGTCCCTCCTTGCTTCGGGCAATATTCCTATGTCTCTCTTCTTGGATCAACGTAGAGTAAACTCTGTTCAAATTAGGCAAAGGCTCCATACTCAACAGATTAGTACGCAAAGTTCCATACATCACATCATCAAGACCCATCAAGAACTGATGAATCCTTTCTTCTTCCCTTATTCTTTCAATTTCAGCAGAAACATTGCAGGTGCAATGTCCACATCGGCAGACGGGTATTGGCTCATAATTCGCAAGTTCATCCCACATCATCTTCAGACGCCCATAATATGTCATTACTGCTTGCCCCTGTTGTTTGCAGGCAGCAATGTCGGTCTTCAATTGATGGACACGAGGCCCATTCCCGATGGAGAATCGTTGTTGAATATCCTCCCACAAATCTTTTACGTTCTCCACATATGTTATGGTAGAACGTAAAGTAGGTTCTATTGTATTAAAAATCCAAGCCACCAGCATCGAATTCACCATCCACCAGTCTTCGATTTCAGATGAATCGTTACTTGGTTTCTCCAAACTCCCATCAATGAATCCAAGTTTCTTCTTTGCCCGAAGTGCATTGCGCATCGATCTCGCCCATTCTTCATAGTTTTCTCCTTTCAATTGGACATGGGATATAATGGTTCCAGGATTATCCGAAGGATGCAAATAATACAACAAGGTATTCCTTGCTCCTCTTTCTGACCCTTATCCTCTTTCTTGTTCTTTTTCATTAGCCATGGCTCTGATACCATGTGAAAGGTGTAGAACAGAATAATTTTGTTCTCTGTATTCACAAAAATGAGACTCCCCATATATACACAACAAACTCCCTAACAAACTCCCTAGAAACAAGTCTCTAACTACGTAACTGATTCCCACAATATATGTCTACCTAAAATACACCCAACTACCATATATACAATATCTAATATTTCGCAAGTGGGATTTGGTGTATTTTTATGTTTAAACAAACGTCCAGAAAAATAAAAAAGAATTGTGGGATGTATTTACAAAATTTTGTAATATGACAGGGAAGTTCTTGAAGAGATGTTCCCTTATTTATGCAAGACGGGAGAAATAGCGGAGAAAATTCTGAATGACTGCTTAGGGCTGCCCCCTGATTTCTTGAAAGAATACAACCATGATAGGAGCTGGGATTTCATGGTGGCTCTACGCTATTTTCCGGCGACTGAGACCGAAAACAACGGCATAGCGGAACACGAAGACGGCAACTGTGTAACCCTTGTAATCCAGGATGAAGTTGGAGGACTGGAGGTCAAAAAAGATGGGAAATGGATCCCCGTTGTTCCTGCTCCATGCAACATTGTTGTCAACATAAGTGACGTGATTCAGGTAATGCATTCTGTTATCCATATATATTGATGCGTATGTCCAGGTAGCCGCATGCCTAAAGAGAAAGGGGCCCCAAATAAAAATTATATATATGTTTTCCACCTCGGGATCCGAGGAAAGTACTCATCTTGGAACGTCGGTGGTGGTCTTTCGTCTTGGTACCACCCGGTCACCTTGGTTCTCGAGGATATTTCACCAATCAAGCATGTCACGACGGGATAAAGAGAATTGAACAAGTGTTCGAGCATTCCTTGTTGCTTTCGGCCAACACAACCCTAATAAGGGCTCTGTAGATACCCGTGATGCAACTCGGACAGTACTTCCAGGACACCTCGAGGTCTTGAGATGTGACGAGTTTTCACAGTATAGCTTGGCGACACGACCTCGAAATAGGAGATCTGCCATCGATAACGATCCATTGCAATCACTTGACCCTCTTATTTAACTCATGATTAGTCAAACTAGCAAATTCTACAAAATTCGGTTTGAGTCCAAAAGTAAGTAAGAGTCCAAAAATTTGTGGTAGATTCACAATTCATAGTACAGTACAAAGTTGAAATAGATCAAAAAATTTCTTAAAATATATTTTTAAGTTGAAAAAGTTGCAGGTACTGAGCAACAACAAATTCAAGAGTGCAACACACAGAGTGGTGAGATCTAAAGACAAGAGCCGGCACTCATTCGCCTTCTTCTACAGCATAAAAGGGGACAAGTGGGTGGAACCATTTCCACAATTCACCAAAGAAATAGGTGAGCTGCCCAAGTACAGAGGATTCATGTACAAGGATTATCAGGCAATGAGGATGAGGAACAAGACTCATCCACCTTCCAACCCTAGAGATGTCATCAACATCACTCATTATGCACTCTCTACAAGTTAGAGCAGTACTGGCCCCAGACAGGTCCGGACAATTTTCTGTGCCAATTAGTTTGCAAAATGGGTTAGTTTATGTAAAAATTCGGAATTTTTTTTATGTCTGTATGCAACATATGCAATATTCCCATAATGCCTTAGTCCATGTCGGTATTTGTAGTTGCCATCAAGCATTTTGCCTGTCATTGTTTAGGGTTCCGACCAAAAAATGGAAAACGAATACGACTTATTATATTAAGATCGCGAATTAACTTATGACATGACCAAAATTGGAAGCTATGCTACTTCTGTGACAAAAAAAAACGTAATTTTCCCAAGAAGTAATCCATTTTTCTATTGTTATTCATCATATACTCATCGTACGTAGAAATAAAATAGTATTCCTACTGACTGTTCTCCAGGGACATAGGCGAGTTGGTAAGATTTGGGGTGATGTGGGAGTAACTTCCCCGGCTTCACGGATTCGATTCTCGTGTGAATCATATCCTCACTGAAATATTGTGGGTTATGCTCTGGGAATTAGTCCGTTATATGGATCATCTCCTCCGGACTTCTGTCTACTCGTGTATATCTCTTGATTTATCATCTGTATGGTCAATGAGCCTCTGACCTATACAGGGGGTTAGTTCATTAATGAGTTAACTTAAAAAAAATAATAATATTCCTATTGACTCATAAGTGACGTGATTATCGTTGATTTGATATTATATGTGGGATGATTTAACAATATAAAACTCATCTTTAAGTTGGTAAACTAAAGGAAATAATTCCCCTTTATGTTTTCCCCTATAATTCTTCATCTTTGTAGTTCTTTCTAAACAAATATCATCATGATATCATACTTTCCTCATTATAATTGTGCTCATCAAGTTCTTCATTTGAAAAATAAAAATAAAAAAAAATTGATGGATACTATACAAGATCCAATCATCATTTAACATATTTCTGAGTTAGTGATATTATGTCATATGAATACATATTTTATATCCAATTTCGAAAATAATCGCTTTCACCAACACATATATATCCATGTGATGTAAATAAAGAATCCTGCCTAATGCAAAGAATATATATATTACACAATAATTAATCACATTGGCGGTTCCATTATTAGCCTCTAATTAAATAAGAGTTTAATTAATATATTAAATCAATTGGCAACCCAAGAAAGGGACCAACAAAACGAATGTTTAAATTAGACTTGAGCCATGATAAACGTTGATTAAAGTTTTAAACCAAATCACAGAAAGCAAAGCAAAAGTCTTGGGGGAAATCCCGATGTAGACCCAAAGTGTGTTGTCCGAAAGACTTTTCTTGGATAAATTAATTCCATCTAACACCATTCGTCGAATATCAAATCCGTCTCGTTAAGATCTAACTGAATACGATGGGTCATTTAACGTAAATAGATAGTGAAATTCTAAGTTTTAAGTAGCTGGGAAAGTCATATAATAGTGTCCTAATGGCTACTTGTTTTTGGGTATATTAATTATCAAAATTCGGTCTTGTTGCAATAATTGTCTTTTATACTTTTACTCCAATGAATGGATATTCAGATATATAGTAGCGATGTATTGTTAAGTTAGTAACAGGTTAGAATGCCAGCTCATAAGTACCCTAAGGGGGAGGTTGTCATGCAATTTAGAAATTATAAATCCAATCCATCTATTACAAATAATAAGGCGAGATGAGCTGATCCAACGGACCTAACCAACTTTGGGTTAAATTGATAGAAATGTGTCTACTCGACGGACTAAACCTGTTTTGACAACTCTAATATCTTTATCTAAAAAATTAATTCATTAATGGGTTAACCCCTGTATAGGTCAGAGGTCCTTTGTACAAGTAGTAAATCAAGGGAGATGCACGAATAGGCAGAGGCCCGGGGGAGAGGACCCATATAACAGACTAATTCCAAGAGCATACCCCCACAATATGCTCTAATCTCTTTAGCAGTTAGATATTCGTAAGTATATATATATATATATAGCGATTGAACCGTGACGCTTGTGTTGTTATACGGTCTAAAAGATTGAAGTTGCACCATTATCACCAGCTATAACTTTCGGTAAAATTGCAAGCGTTCGATCCTACGGTCCGGTTGTACATTATTGTCACATATATGTTCATATGAGGTTTGGAACTATTTCAATCAATATAAGAACCATAACTATCAATGTTGTTGAGCTGTATTGTTTTTTTATACTAATAATTATTATTACTATTATTATTATTATATTATTATTGTTGTGGTTGGTTTTCTAACAAAGGTAAAGTGCCAAAAAGGAGAAAGAAAATAATGAAATGATTAATGGAGGTGGGACAAGGGCAAGCTTAGCTTTCATTCCATTGATTTGAGTAAAAATATTAAATTGACTTGGGTGCTGGATCCCACAATGGCCTCCACTGTCTTTATGGATTGATTTATAAAAAGAGCACCTCACGTGGACTCTGAAACATGGTGTCTGTCCATCTCCTACTACAGTACTAAACAATAATAAGTGTGGCGCTGTGGATATATATAATTGAAGATATATTAAATTTTTTTATTTGTTTGTTTTATTTCAACAAAAATATATCATGTAAATTCAATACAACTTTATTGGCAAAGATATATTTCTCTCTGTATATTATTTGCATAATTCACCACTTATTGAATGATTAACATTGTCCTAAGAGGCACAGACGAGTTGGTAAGACTTGAGGTGATGTGGGAGTAACTTCTCCGACTTCACGGGTTCGATTTTCGTGTGGAGCATATTCCCAACTGAAATATTGTGGGATTATGCTATGCGAGTTAGTCTGTTATATAAATTCTCCCCCCAGGCTCCTGCCTACTCGTGCATATCCCTCGATTTAAAATTTGTATGGATCAAGGGGCATCTGACTTATACAGGGGATTAACTCATTAGTATGCTAACCTTTTTAAGAATAATTAACATTAACTGGATCTGGTTTTTGTATATTAGGATTGTTTTGTACTGGGGAGATGCATTAATAATTAATATATTTTGTTTTAACTGCATATTTAAGCTCAAATTTTACAGCAGAATGCACATACGAATCATTATAACTTTGTTGCTTCAGTTTTAAACTATTTATTAATTATAATTACTAATTAGATAGCATTATTTCTTAGAAGAAGAATATAAATTATTGCTATCTTCCCATTCAGATCAGAAAAGGTGGCGAAGCACATAGTATCAGTACTTTTAAATACTATTTTTAAAGCCCACTTCATTCAATTCAGGCGAACTGAGTTTTAACCATGAACACAGAAATAGCACAGGCAGGCCCTGTCAAAAGTAATTAAAATAGAAATTTAATTACTTTATTTAGTAAAATCGGATGGTTATTATTTAATTTAATATTTTTTGAATTGTAACTTGTACATTTTATATCTTTTAATTATCATAATTGAAAATAAGTTGCAAGTTAATTGACTTATTCAAATTACATAACAAAATGTCTTTTAAATTCACACTTTTTTCTTTTTATTGTTATATTAATTCTGTTATTTGGTGACATTAAATAATTAAAATCTATTTTAGCAAGAATTTGTGCATAGAAAGTAGTTGTGCAGCTATAAACGTAGCTAGTATTATTATATTACATTGGAAGATAGTCGGAAGCAAGACCTTTTAAGAAGTGGGGTTACTTGTTTTTTGTATATTTCATCATGGAAGAAAAAGATGATCATCTGCACCGCCGCGGCCACCACCACCACCACCACAGCTGTCCCCCGAACTTCCCCTTTCAACTACTAGAGAAGAAGGAAGATGATTCAGCCAGCTGCTCCACCAGCTCCGCCGCATACCCTTCTCTCGCCATCGCCACAGCAGTCGTATCAAACCCTAGCTCTCACTCCCGGTCAACCTCCGCCAGCTCCACCCTCCAGATCCTCTCCGCCACATCGGAAACCACAAAGAAGGCACCTCCGAAACGGACGTCTACTAAAGATCGCCACACCAAGGTGGATGGCCGGGGCCGGCGCATACGCATGCCTGTCCTATGTGCAGCTAGGGTTTTCCAGCTCACTCGCGAGCTCGGCCACAAGTCCGACGGAGAAACGATCGAGTGGCTGCTGCAGCAGGCGGAACCCGCCGTCATCGCCGCCACGGGGACAGGGACGATCCCAGCTAACTTCACGTCGCTCAACATATCTCTACGCAGCTCGGGATCAAGCATTTCAGTACCATCTCAACTAAGATCCAGTTATTTCGGTTCCACTTATACTATGCAGCAGCGCCGGGGGATTTTTCCAGGTATTGGGCTGTCGTCAGAGAGTTCTTCCGCGTCGTTGTTGAATTTCCCGGTGAGCAACTTAAACCCTAGTTTAATTCAGGCGAAGCAGGAAATGCGGGAGGACTTGTTGGAAACAGAGGAGAGTTTTCTTGCGAGGAAACGCAGGGCAGAGCAGGAGTTGCAGCAGTCGCAGAACCACCAGGTCGGAAGCTACTTGTTACAGTCGAACACAACACCGGTTCCTGCCAGCCATGCCTCAATTCCGGCCAATTTTTGGATGGTGGCGAACTCGAACAACAGCCAAGTAATGAGCAGCGATCCAATATGGACATTCCCATCAGTTAATCTCAATAACAATGCCTCCGCTGCAGCTTTGTATAGAGGCACTATGTCTAATGGGCTGCATTTCATGAATTTTCCGGCTTCCATCGCTTTGCTGCCGGGCCAACATACAGGCGGCAGCGGCGGAGAAGGTGGCGGTGCAATGGGATCCGAAGGGGAATCTGGAATTCTCGCTGGACTGCACCATTATCGAATCGGTGGCGGCGGAGTGCCAGAATCTCAAGGGAGTGAGTCGAACGGAGGCGGTGATCATACCCCATGAACAAGATCCCATATCCATTTGTGTGACTTTGATGTGTAAAACAAGCGAGGTTTGATTAAATTAAAGTGTTTTTACATCTTTTTTAATTTCACTTTAAATTATTTCAACACTATTTTTTTCCTCTTTCCTTTCTTTTTTCTATTTGGTTTCTTATCTTTCCAAATGTGATTTATTTTTTTTCCTTTTCATGCGTGATTAATATTTTGATATCGATTTATTGGCCATTGTTTAAATAGTCCATTTTATGTTTCTCTTTGGCTATCGATAACAAAATGATGATATGCACATCTATATATTTGAATCATAATCGAATACGAAGAGTTGATAGGAGTAAGTTTATCAGTTGTGTTTCTTGATATGGCCATTGTAAGAATTCTCATCGACTCTTTCTTTAGTATTTTGACATAAGATCAAAAGGGGTGCTTATTAATAGATAATTGACTCAATTTCGTCGATTATCTATTAATGTGCTAGCTCCTATATATGTCAGACGGACCAACTCCTTAAAGCATGCCCCAAAATATTACAGTGAGGAATATGATCTACACGAGAATCGAACCCATGAATTTGGAGAATGTACTTCCATATCACCCTTAGTCTTACCAGTTACCATCTATTTTTAACTATATTACATTCTTCCATGCAATGACCAGTGCTCATGATTAGTAAAATGTTCAAGGTTTCTTTAGAGATCTACCCATCAATCATTTCAAAAACAACTAATATTTGGAATATATTGTTATTTCTATAACTCTTATTACCCTCCACTTGTCAAGTGAATTTCTTGGTTGACCAATTGGTCAACGAGCAAGAATTTTGGTCAACGAGCAAGAATTTAGTACGAACCGTCATAGAAGGGAATAAAATAGTGAGACTTTCAGCTAAATTTCATTTAATTTGAGTCACAAAATAGGAAATTGTGTCATTTTTATCAGTAGTATGGAAATCTCTCATTTCACCTTTTATATATATATAACATAATATGTAAGTTTAGTTGTGGTAAAATATATGCAAATCATTTGATTTCAAATTCGATTTCTGGTCAAAAGCATTAGTTTTAAGATAATTTAGTCGTTTAACATATTTGTTATTTTCAGAAATAGACAATGAATTTTTAAGATAGTCTAAACTTGAATCCTTGTACACATGCTAATGAAAGAACTAGATAACTAGACAATAATAAATATTATGTATAAAGGATATATAAACTAAAGAAATTATGTATAAGTATTATTATATTACTGATTTTATTGATATGGGATAAATAATTAAATTGATTGATGTGAAAAAAAATATAATAATTCGATTGATAATAGATAAATAATACTCCAATCGTATAAGAGATATAATAACATTATTAGGGTTGATACTATGTGGAACTTCTGTGAGCACCTATGTGAATACCTGGTGATGTGACAACATTAGCAAGTGGCACATTACCAGATACCACACAGATATTTACACAAGGTGTTAACGATATCAGTTTTAATAGCATTCTTATACTATAATTCAATAGAAACGGTGTCAAACTATTAATACATAAAGTTAAGGGGAAGGGGGGGAGGGGGGTGGTTAATCACGAATACCTAGGTGAAGAAAGTAGCACAATGAGACGAAGACATGATGAAATATAAAAAACGTCTCCCAAAAGTAGGTTCAAACTGTAGTCTACAGTGCAAATTCTAGTCCTAATATGAAATCGAATCCAATCTTATATTTATATTATCTGAAAAATTGTATTAAAAGTAGTTTAAATATAATTTATAGTTAAATCATTTAGTTGATTTTTTCCTTTCATGCTAGCATTTCAAGGAATAATTAAACTTTGATTCAAATTATTGAATCTGTCAAAGTCATTTCTTTGTTATTTTACGTTCAGTCTAATCCAAATTTTATAATTTGTTTTTAGTATATATTCACGACCAAATGGACGGACCATTAATAATTATAAATTTTTTAAAAAAATTGTGAATGTTTTATCTTAAAAAGTTGACATAAATATAATATGGCTCAGAATATATATGTTTCCAAATAAATTATTTTTCCATTTATATATTTAGTCTATAGATTATTATTTTTCACGTCCCGACGTACTTTTGTATATCATTTTAAAATTGATTTGATTATAAAACATTCCTAGATGAGGTTCATACTAGCTGGCGCCATGAAATTGGGCTGGTGTATTTACGGGACCCACTAGGGTAGGCCCACTACTGACTATTTTGGGTTTACATGGGTCCATCTATCAATGGGCTTACTGTTTTTTTATACAAACTTTCACACATAAAATATTGTGAAAAGGACTTAAATAATTCCCCCACTATTACCTGAGTAGACCGTGTGGTTTCATGCCTGCGCTAAGAAAGTGGAGATTTTTTTTTAATGAAAAACTATTTTAGTAAAGAGTAAAAATCTAAAATGGGTTTGTGTGACCAGTGGAAAGTATTTTTCTGTCAGAAGATCAGCCAATCAAGTTGGCCACCATAGTAATGTTAAAAAAAAAAAGGTTTAGTCACCTTTAATGAAGGGCAACCTTTTAGTCAAAACGCTCCTTTGATCCGTATAAATTTTAAATCAAGTGATATATGTGAGTGGACATGGATCTAAAGGAAATGACTTATAGCAGACTGATCCCAATAGCATATCTTCAAAATATTTCAGCGGAGAATATGTTCCACACGAGAATCGAACCCGCGAAGTCGGAGAATTTATCTTACGTCATCCTAAGTCATATCAACTCGTCTGAATCCATAGGACCATAGTATTGTATCTCAAGAGTATAGAGATTGATAATCCTTTATTTTTGAGCTATTTTGTAAACCAGGACATGAGATTTTATTGTTGTCCATTTCAAAAAAATAAATTCTAAATGGTTCTACAAGCGGTTGTTATTGACTCTACATGAACTAAGTGGTGCCACATTAACATTAGAGCCTTTGTTCAACTTGGCTTGTGTGAGTTTGAGCTCGGTATGTAGCAGTTTCGACTCATATATTATTTACTTGACTTCTTCCATCGGTCCATATTTTTTTATGACGATGTAATTCATATTCACTACCTTTTCTATATATCTAGGTAAACCTTCAATTGATCACGTAGTAGACCAATAACTCATGATAGTCGTATAAATCTTGTGTGACAGACTATACATTGGAGTATGGGATCGCTGGATCAAGCTACTAAATCATTTCGAACAACCCATGTACTGACATTGATGGATAGATGTGACACCATCATAATAGATGAATTATTTTGTCATATAGTCGTACGCATATTGCACATGGCCATTGATGAGATTTTAAGCTTACAACTTAGGATCTAATTTGTCTAACCTTTACAAGGTAAACTAACTAATCGGCATCCGATTTCGAGGCATAATTGCTCCCCTAAGTAGCCACCAGAGTACAATATTTTTAGGTTAATGTTTAGGTTACTAAATAAGTCATCAAACTCAATCTATTTCGTCATGCTAATGATTTTAATTTGCTTTTTCAAGTGGGCTCCAAAAGGTTTGATTTGGTGACTTCGATGTTTCTCCCACTCTGTCTAATTTATTATTTATACATAAAAAACATTATCTACTGTTCATGCTTTGAATATGTGAAGACAGATTACGTAAGGCAAATCAACTGGAAAAGATTTCGAAAATCAAAGATTTGATTAAATGATTGTGAATATAATGTTCAATTCTCAAAAGCGGTTAACATGGTCCATAATTAGGGGTGCAAACGAGTCGAGTCGAGCCCGAGTATCGTGATAATTGAGTTTGACTCGATATTTTTTTCCTCTACTCGAACTCGAACTCGAGCTCGATCTATTATTCATTTTGGAACTTGAACTCGACTCATGAATACATCGAGTTACTCGAACTCGAGCTCGAAAAGCTCGAAATTTTTAGTAGAAATATGAGAATTTGAATTTATATAGAATTTAAGTAGAAATATACTGAATTTGAAAATATACTCAAAGGGGAAGAAAATATATACATAAATATAAAAAAAATTAATAAAAATAATCTTGTAATTAGCGCGAGCTACTTGACAAGAAGTATTAAATACTTAGAATTCGGTTTCAACAACAAAACCGAGTTACTCGAAATCGACTCGACCTCGATTTGATCGAGCTCGAGTCGAGTTTTGACCGAGCTACTTGCGAGTTGTCTATGAACTACTTGACTCACTTGCACCCTTATCCATAACAAGAGAATTGTGGCATGGGAAAAAGAACGAGGGTCTAATTAAAAATGAAATTTTGTATAAAAAACTTTAAATATTTATATATTTCATGTCATGAATCATGTATCAGCACCAAATCTATGTCTTTCTCTATAATAAAAATTCGAGTACGCTACACATCAAATTTTGAAATGATTTTAACATCGGAAACTCCAAAGTTTTAAGATCGAGGAATTGTATAGTTTTTAGATTAATTTTTGGTTCTTACAAATAATAGTTAGGCTTATTGTAATTTTAAAATTTAAATTTAATTTTTTGAATTTGAATTATTTATAGATATTTAGAATACTTCGATTTTAGATAAACTTTTGATATTATCGATGTTTCTTGATAGTAAATGCCATACAACTATACTCTGCATAATGCATTATATCATGTAAGTTATAACTTTATTTCAATGTGGTATAAAACACATTGAGATCGATATTTGAATTATAATTTTTATAGAAATGATTGGAATGTATGTAAGAAATTGATAAATATTGTAATACTATACATGTTCTGAAACCATATAAAAAAAAGAATGAAAAATGAGGTGAGATATTTATAAAAAATAAGAATTTTATGTTTAAAATATTTGGGCAACCTGAAAATTTTAAAAAAGAATTGGCTATTGGCTTGTTGGGCGATTCGAAAAATGATGATTCCCATTATAGACTTGACATGTATAATATATTTTTGATTAGTTGTTTTAAAGATTGACAATTTTGCACCTTTAATTTTAGTATCTGGGAAAATATTTTAATTTAGAATATGAAAAGGTGCAAAATTGTGATTTACATTTGATTTGAGGATGCAAATTATATTTTCCATTATTAGATTAGAATCGGATTTCTATATGCTTCCATATTTTGTCAAAAAGTTAGCCACCACAATCCCCTGAATAGGTCGAGACCCTGACCCATATATATTTTAAATCATGATATATGTTGGGTTAAACGTGGATTTGAGGAAGATGACTTATATAACAGTCCGATTACATAACGTACACCATAATATTTCAATGAAAAATATGTTATAGTACCAACTCGTTTGTACCACACGTGCTTTTACATGATTCCATGTTTTTTAAGTTCTACCTACACTCCTAAACCCGGTCCTGTATAAACCCGGTCCATAATGACACGTTGTGATCGGTAAACGGTTCCCATTGCTCGACTGATTGAAGCTTCTTCGAGCTGCAAATCAGTTCATGAAGAAAAATTGGAACTTTGACGCACAATTAGGGTAGTTTGGTTAAATCCACTTGATGATGAGCAGAGGGGTAGTTAATTACTGTCATTCCTGCTCACAAAAGATTACTGCAATTTGGTTAATTTCCGCGTTTACTTTCTATTTTTTCTTCCAAATGGCGCTCCGCAATTCCTCATCTCATGATGACAATAATGCTAATCGGCCCGCCATATCAGGTTTCTCCATTTGACCGGATTCGAGTTTCTGTAGCTCCATGAATATTGCTTGAATCTTGATGTAGATTACAGTTGATTTAACTTTGTATGAGATCAGGTATGGGAGGATAGGATTTTAGGTGATGTTGATTTTCTGTCGTGACAGAGTCATTCTGATTAGTAGTTTGTTTGATTGCTGACTTATTTTGGGCAGCAGTTGAAGTCGTGAAATTTAGGATATGATTAAGCTTCATCTGAGTTCATTTTAGTTGAAGTAAGCTTCAATTTGAAACAGGATTTATGTGAACTAAGTCGAATTTTTGGGAAAGTTGCTTTTTTATGATAGTTAGGAGCAGTCAGGATGATTCGATCAATATTTGGAACTTCTTACATGCTGAACTGTTCATCATTGCTCGTTCTTTTATTCCAATAGTTCAGTCTTGCAGTCGGCGATAATCCATAATGCATTGAGTATTTCGATCTTCTTACACGCTGAATTGTGTATTGTAGTTATGTTCTTGCTAACTGTTGATGTCTTAGTAAATGTTATTAAGTACCTCTTTAATCTGCTCAGCGATTCAATGGAATTAAAAATAATGTCGTAAGTACCTCTTTAATCTGCAGCATCATCTTCAATTTCAAATGCTGAGCAAAGATCAATATTATATGCAAAGATGGCAAAAGATCTAGACGAGAATGGCGCTGTTTTTCTTTTACAAGGAGAAACTTCTCAGTCTTTGTCCCTAACAGATCTTTTTACATTGAAGGATGGAACTGTGACTCCAGTTCTTAAGGTAAAGAAGTCTAAAGAGAAGGAATTTTTCACATTTCCTGAAACTTAGGTGTATGATATGAGCTGAACTAGCTTGTGAATTGTTCAATACGAGCTTGAGCTCAAACTTTACCATGATCGTGCGGAAGCTTTAAGCCGACTTCTTGAACTTTTTATCATCATTTATATTGATTATTGAATATATTGATTATTAAATGCATCAGCCAGTACAATACCCGGGGCATATATATTATAGAATGCATTATACCACACATTAAGTGATAAGCTCAATGTAATAGATGCTCTAATCTGTATAATTTTGGGGCATGTGGTATGCCTTGGACCATATATTTTCTGATAAGTGCAATGCAAAGATGTGTTTCATACGCTCTGCATATTGTGCAGATTGTTGCATTTGGAGTGTTGCATCTATTACAACATGAAAGGTCAAATGCACATACTTTTTAAAGTTGAAGCATTTTATGCACTTAGCTTATCATTAAATGTATAGTTTAATATATTTGCAGCATCCTCTTTATAGTGCAGGTATGTATGTCCATGCATGTATTCGTTGATGATGAATAAGATCTAGAATAAAATTAGCTCTATGATCAATTTAACTCGATTTAAAAATTCAATAGCCTAAATATGAGCTTTATAGTTATAAAAATCCAAATCATTTATCAAATCCAATCACCGATATTTTCCTCTGTATAGGCTGCAAATCCTCCTGTGCGAGCAAATGTTCTCCATCTGAATCCTAAGTACTCTATTCCAATATCGTGAGTGAATTGTATTATAGTTCTATTTGGTAATATCTTTAAAATGTACTAGATATGCAACCAGCACCATATGTGGCAAGTCGATATGCAATCAATACCATACATGGACAGTGGAGTCTGGTGCTTTGACAAGAATGACTTCTGTCATGCATTTGACATATACATGGAGTGTAGTGGTTTATTGAATTATATGTGGAATATCATTTTTTGAATTCATTTCTCATCATATGATGCTTGCTTATTCTGCATAGCTTGATATTCCTGCAGGGAAGCCGTGAAGAATATATTCTTGCCGTATTTTGGTAAAGGTGAAACATATTTTTTCCTATCAGTCGTGTAACTTGGCATGGATTTTCATTTTATGCTTGATTTTGGATACCTGAGACTAAACCAGCAGTTTTTGGCTATTTTTGGCTCAATACTTTAAGGATATTACTTTTCGTGATATTAATATGTTTCTCGGTTAGCAATTTGGTTCCAGAACTCTAGCATGTACCATTTTAGTATGTTTCATGCCTCACATCACATATCTCCGGTGCCGGCCACAGACACCGAGGTAATTATGATGGTTGCCTCTCTCCCTTGCTTTCCTCCCTTTCCCATGTGTAAAATTTCTTGCGTTGCAATAACTATCACCTGATTCCAGATTGAAGATGAAGTCAGGGCCATAAAAGCTGTTGCTGAGACCATTTGCCCTTTAAATCTTATCCTAGATCGTGTGGTTTTGACCTCTAATGGCGTCCTACTAGGTTGTTGGCAGGTCACTTTATTAATCTCTTTCTCAACAATCTCAATATATTCTCCAGAGATAATGGATTTTGTGTTATGACATTTTCTCTCCCCGCTAATTAGATGCTGATTTATGATTGAGAAGATTTATTGGTTTCATGTTATATTTATTCATATCACGAACATTGGATTACACTTGCTAAAATATTTTGGTGAACTGTCATTTGAAGTTCAAAAGAATTACATGGTTGTTCATATTTAACACATGATTATCATGCTCAGGTGGTCTCTGGAACAGATCCTGCAACCATTCGCACTAAACTGAGAACTGCTCTACCACGCGCTCCAGAGAAGCAGCTTGTAAGAACCTAGATCTGTTTTGACATGCTACTGCATCTGTATCTCGGGTAAATAAAGAATGTTTCTCTTATTATCCAAGAATATGGTGTCTTGAACTTGAAGAAATCTGATGCTAGAATAAATAGAATCGAGAAAGGTAGGTTGCAGTGGTGTTATGACCAATTTTGAAGTTAAAATACTTATTATTATTTTGTTTATTATTGTTTACTGTTCTTTGAATTATATGACCTATGAGTTTTCCAATAGGCAGACAAGCTCTGCAGATCTTATCTTACTAGTATGTAGTTTATACTTCGTCATTGTTACATGCCAACATTAATCCTACACTAGTTGGAGTCTGTTGTGATGACATTTCCCTCCATCCTGCTTTGTTTGAACTAGAATTCTTATGGATCCTTGAATCACTCAAATCAACACACAACTTCAGTGGATTTCTAATTTTTCTCTGTATTCTGCTGCAGTATAATGAGGTGATGCTCCATACTTCATTTGCGAGGCTTCTGGGGCATCCCAACTTTCCAGAGGTATCTGTAGAAGAGTAACTTTTAATAAAGTGCAGGGGAATTTCTTCGTTTTTGTTATTTGTTTTAAACTTGAATATATTACAATTTCAGCTACTTATTTCCCTTTTTGGTATTTGATAGTACAATGCCAAACAATTTCACAGCACACTTCACTGACTTGTTATCACTATCACTGATTATTCTTCTGTTCAGGAGGGAGAAAAATTTTCCGGACTCCAAATTTTCCACGAGCTTGTAATCAGATTAAACAATCAAGTCCGAGGAATGAAGGTAGTTTCTGTTTTGTGATCGAACAATCTCTTTATTTTGATAATTTAAGTTGAAATTCATTCTCAGCATGCTGCTGCATCAGAATATTGATCAAGCATGATTCATAGATGTTTTCGCGACTCCAGCATCAAGCACATTAAATATATGTGTGGTTGTCCAACTTCAGTTAGTTTTTACCAGCATTTATGAAACCTTTGTATTGGGATTATAACTTGTTGAATTGGTGCATGACATTTCATATGTGATAAGGTGTCGGGAGTAGCCTTAATGTTCTCGTGGTTGCAGTAGTAATTCCAGGACATAACCATAGATATATGCCGAAACTTATTGGAAGCCAAACTTATCTATTCTTGTAGTACCCCGATGAGTCTGAAACCTTCTGTCGTGTACCTGGTCCCATGAGTCAGGTGGATAATTTTTGACAGTGCTGAAATCGCACCTACAAGTGCGCACATGAGTTTCTCAAACTTTGTAATCTGTCCTTTACATCATGCTCTGATAGAGCATCACTACCATCACAAACTAAAACGGATAATTCATGTCGATGTTCAAACTAGGAATTTCCACTGCTTTGAAGTTGGCTTTCCAAATTAATTATCCAACAATGCAGTACAGTGAAAATCTCTAACTGCTCGATTAATAGAATCTTTCCTCATGCGTGAGTCTAACCATCATTCCGGGTGTAAATTCTCTGCATTTTTATGCATCTGTGGTTGCTGCACTTATATGATACTACCTCTTCTACTTTCTTGATCCTGATATCTCAGGCGACTGTGTCCGAACTCTGGTACGTGGAGGAATACGATGTGCTCGCTCTCGCACTCAACGGAAGGATGAAGATTCGCAAGTTTCATTTGGGATGTTCAAACCCTTGACACTTCCACTTTCGAAATCATGCACGGCAAAATTTTAGCAAGTTCGGAACAATTCCTGATGACGTTGTAAACAAACCTGTAAAAATTTGAGATGGGTTTTGTATAGTGGCAAGATAGTTTTCTTTTTCTTATCCTTCTTCCTAAGTAAATAAAATTCAAGCAACATAGAACAAAGACACAACGTGATTGGTGGGTATCCCCTAGTTAAAATACTATAATTTCAATTCAATAATTTGGAACAATTTTTATGTCAACTATCTCGAGCTCGAGGCATAACATGAGGCATGACGCGATAGACAACGACACCAAGAAATTGTCCCTTTTTGCTCACAGGTGCAATTCCAATTTCATTACCTAGTGGACAATTTAAGCATAGGATCAAAGACTAAAGAAAGTATTCGATCATCCCAAATTTCGATTAAAACAATGAACTTGCCCAGTACAAGCCAATCAAGAACCATTAAACTAGTAACATAGTTAATAACATGTTACCTTTTTAACAATTCAGAGAGATAAACCGGTTAGTTGTAAGATCCAACAAGTTCCAATGTTTGGTTAATGAGTTTGCCCACTCAATCTCTCCTCTATGGTTAAAGAAACCATTAGGTTGGAATGATGAAACTTCAATTGATTATGATTATAAAAGGGTATGTCCACAATATGCAATACAATCTTTCTTCATTAGTCCTTCGAACTAAATTGTCGTGTGTCCTCTCCCCCGTGCGCTGCCTACTCGTGCATATACTTCGACTTAAAACCTGTATGGGCCTAGAGGCATCTGACCTATATAGCGGGTTTAGCACAGGCTAACCTTTTTTTAAAAAAAAATTGTGGTGTTTCAAGAAATCACTTTCTAAACATACTAAAATATCGAACTATCCCACAAATGATGCCAAAACAAAGTTTGAGCAAATTGTCTAGTTTGAGAATATTTTTGTCGTTGTTTCTGTTTGATCACATTTCTCTCCTGTATTGGAGGATGTTTATGCTCTTCACAGAGTATGCCATTATTTTGAGTGATTAAAATATTTTGAATTCGAAATGGAATTTTTAAAATGGGAACAGATGGGCTCAGCTTGACAAGATTTATGAATACTACATGACCAATTCCAAATAAAAAAAAAAAAATCAAAAAAATTTGATGAAACAAACAAGAAGGAAATTATTCCATTCTTCGAACAAAAACACAGCTTGCAAACGGATTACACAATGCGAAGTTGAAGCTTAGAACTAAACTCCCCACCAGCTATTCATTAGTCGTTTTCTAAATAACCCTTTCCTTTTAACTCACTCTTCAGGCCATCCTATATTAGATATAAATCTTCTTGATACATAACTTTCATTTCCAAGTAAATATTTTGTTTTTTTGGTATTTGCCAAGATGAAAAATGCAAATAATCATAAACCGGAGATGGTAATAGATATTGGGAAGGCAGCAAATTTTACTGGAGGATTGGAATTTTCCAACCTTACATATACTGTGATCAAGAAAAGGAAGGATATTAATGGGAAGTGGATCAAGCATGGAGCTGATTTGCTGCACGACATAACTGGATATGCCCCTAAAGGGTGCATCACTGCTGTTATGGGTCCTAGTGGTGCCGGAAAATCGACGTTTTTAGATGGTTTGGCTGGAAGAATTGCCAGCGGAAGCCTTATGGGACGAGTATCGTTGGATGGTGTTGATGTGAACCCGAGCTTGATTAAGAGGACTTCGGCATATATAATGCAAGATGACAGGCTGTTTCCTATGCTCACGGTTTATGAAACTCTCATGTTTGCTGCTGATTTTAGGTTGGGATCAATTTCTAGAAATGAGAAAAGGGAACGTGTCGAGAGGTTAATCGAACAGCTCGGTTTAACTGTAAGTAACCGAAACTTCATCAGTATTCTTGTCTTTTGGGGAACTCAAGTCTCACCCTGAACTTTTCTTGATTTTCTTGGGTTGTGCAGACGTCTATGAGCACTTATATAGGCGATGAAGGGACGAGAGGCATCTCGGGGGGTGAGCGTCGCAGGGTCTCAATAGGAGTGGACATCATACATGGACCTTCCCTTCTATTCCTGGATGAGCCTACTTCAGGACTAGACTCAACCAGTGCTCATAGTGTGATTGAAAAGGTCCACGACATAGCACGCTCTGGGAGCACGGTCATCCTCACAATTCACCAGCCCTCATCCCGTATCCAGCTTTTGCTCGACCACCTCATAATCTTGGCTCGAGGGCAGCTCATGTACCAGGGCTCGCCTAAGGATGTCAACCTCCACTTAGGCAGGATGGGGCGTAAAATCCCCAAAGGTGAAAACCCAATTGAGTACTTCATTGATGTGGTGCAGGAGTATGATCAGTCAGAGCTTGGAGTGGAGGTGTTGGCAGAGTTCGCTTTAACAGGCGTGAAGCCACCGCTTCTGGTTGACAGTGAGGATACATCTGTTTCAACTGTTGCTCCCACTTTGCCTTTACCTCCTATCCAGAGCACCAATCAACGAGCAGCAGGGGAAGGTGGATACAGGTCGAATAACCGGTATCGCTTGCAAGCGGTACATAAGAACGAAAAGGATTTTGATCACAGCGTGAAGAGCCAGTCACAGCAGTCGATTTCTTGGAGTATTAACCAGTCAATGACCTTTACCCCAACTAGGAACCATGCTGATCACAGAGCCCTGACTCGAAGGAGGTAAGGCAACTTAAAAAGCACCCCTTTGCTAAATTTTCTGATTATTGAACAAACTAACTTTCCATTTTTGCAGCCCATCTCAAGGATACTACACATACTCAAGTGACATCCTGCAAGGCACACCAACCCCGTCGTAGCAGCGAATACACAGTGAATGAAGACGACTACCGAACAGATAGCATTATCCACCCGGATGCTATCTCAGAGTACCATAACTTAGGCCCGAAATTCACCAACTCCTTCTTGCCAGAGATATGGGTACTGATGCACCGCAACTTCATCAACATCAGGCGGACCCCAGAGCTCTTCCTATCCCGGCTTCTGGTCCTAACCATAATGGGCTTCATGATGGCCAGTATGTTCTGGCATCCTAAAGAAGATACCCAAGGCATCACAAATAGGATAAGCTTCTTTATATTTACAGTCTGCCTATTCTTCTTCTCCTCCAATGATGCTGTTCCAGCATTCATCCAAGAACGCTACATTTTCATCCGTGAAACATCCCACAACGCATACCGAGCCTCATCCTATACAATAGCGGGATTGGTCACCTACCTTCCTTTTCTCGCGCTACAGGCATCAGTATACGCAGTGATTGTCTGGTTCCCACTGAAACTCCACGGCCCGTTCTGGTACTTCTTGCTAGTCCTCTACATGTCCCTCCTCTCAACAAACTCTTTCGTTGTATTTGTAAGCTCGGTCGTGCCAAATTACATCCTTGGATACGCAGCTGTGATCGCATTCACTGCTCTTTTCTTCTTATTCTGCGGATACTTTGCGAATAGCCATGAAATTCCACCATACTGGAAATGGATGCACTACGTTTCCACCATGACTTATCCATACGAGGGGCTTCTGATGAATGAGTATCAAACCAACCAGACTTTTGGCGGGCATACCGGGTTTGACATATTGGAATCTCTTGCAATAGGGACTAAGAAGTATTTCAAGTGGCATAAGGTGTATATAATGCTGGGATGGGCTGTTTTGTATAGACTTCTTTTCTATGTTGTCCTGCGTTTCTTTTCCAAGAATCAACGGACATAGACTTTTTGATTCCCAGTGTATTCAGACAGATGTTTTTATGTAATTGTGTGATCATAAGAATTTGTCACGCATTAATCTAAAACCTTTTATTCCTTTTTATTAATGCCAGTTTCATCACTCAACTTGAGTTTTATTTTGCTTTTTCTTAAGTTTTTTCCCGATTTTTCGGATTGAAATAATAGTAGTGAAAAATGTGAACAAATTTACAGAAAATTAAGGCATCAGAGAAGAACCCTCTTAGGATCACAAAGTAAACCTTTATGCTGTTGAATTTCAGTGAATTCTGACCTATATCAACACCTCAAGATTGACAAACTCTTGTAATTCGTCTTTGTTTTATAACGATCTTCGCCGAAAGAATATGAACCTACAGAAAGAAAAAAGGATTAAGCTATGATTATGGTTCAAGTGTTGGCCAAGTAGTATTATGCCATATGAGAAACCAGTTCTTATGTTATACCTATATCGTATCGATGATTCTGATCACGAACTAGTTTAACAAACAAAATGTAGCATTTCACTTGTTTTCATTTTACAAAACCTGTTTCTAACCATGTGATGACATTAGATTTCATGTGTGTTTTGATATTCTTGTGAAGCTTACCCTGGAGACTGGCCCCTCCTTCCTTCTATATACTGCCATATGGGTTGCCATTCATCAACTTGATAATCATCGTATCCCGGTATACAATCATCATCACACAGCGATCTATCGGAGGCCTTAATTGGTCAATCATCATCCATGAAACATGTTCCAATAACTAATGAAATCTTTGGAATCCATATTTGGAGACCGATAATAGCTTAAACATGCAATAAGCCTTGTTTTGTTACTGATATTTATTGTATCCATGAAAATTAATTTGATAAATAGGTTTATGCAACTTTAACTTCTACCCTCCATTAGTTCCTTATTAGAAAGCAATATCTTTTTAACCAAGAACAGCCAAACCACATGGGGTTAAGCTAACTCCCAATCGATATATATATAAGATAAGCGAACCACAGGTAACAATCTGAGGAACGAGCCTTACATCTGATATTCTCTTCACCGATGGTAGTCTTCCTCTTTATTCTGTCTTTCCTCAGTTTCTCGCCTTCTGCCCTCAGCTTCTTTTCTCCTTCTTTCTGCTGCTTCTTGTCTTCCATCCTCGCCAATGTAATAAACACACGCATGCATAAACTCAGGACCATGTTAATGCGTCTTTGCTTACCTTTTGATGGGTGTATTCCCACATGCAATACGCATAAACATGCAGTACTTCGTTCCCCAAGAGTTTTTGTTCCTCTTCTGTTTGCCTCACTGATGCCACAGCAGATGGGCTAGCACCGTCCAACTCGATAGCCTTAAATGTTGCATCCACTATATTCCTCGAGGTAGATACACTGGTGAATCAATGCTTCTTTGGTGAACAATTAATTCTTGGAGATTCCTAAGAGAATCAGGTAGATACTTAGAAATGTGAAAGCCATAAACTTCTAGCCCACAACAAACAAACATAATTCAAGTGTACTAGGTTGATGATAGCAGAAGGGAAGAACTCCAAATCCACATTAGTCAAGTCCAGTACCCTTAGAAGTTATACAACACCATAACTCGTCACGAGGTTTACTCTGGGATAGGAAGGAACGGACAAGTGAAAATGTTCCTATCGTACTGAGGATGTCTGCCCGAACTACATCTGAAGAATCATTACGAATGCACAGATCGACGTGGATCCTTGGCGATCTCTTGACAGTAATAGATGTTGGCATTTAAGGTATGGATAAACTTCTCATCCACACCTTTTTACGTTTTCCCAAGCCTCTTTATGCCACATGTCATCCGTTACAATGAGATATCTCTTACCCTCCAACATTTATACAGACAGTCTGATAGTTCTCCATCACTCATTTGATACATTTCATCTGTGAGCATTCTCATGGATTCAGAAAGGCCTAATAGCATTTCCCTTCCTCTATAATTCTGGGATACTGTTATCCCAGCAGCAACATCGAATGAATATTACCAAAGTAGTCTTACCAATGTCCCCCATTCCACAACTGGTATGACTCTTAGCTTCTTCGATTGTTGTCACACGATTTGATCCATCAGTTAAAATGAGTCTTCTTCGAATCCAACCATGGTATAGTCCCCATGTGACGCAAGTGACTGATAATGTGTGTAATGCAAATCTGAGGCACCTGCCCACAAGTCCCCAAGTGGTGTCACCTTTAACTCAACCGATTCCATTTCTTCGGCCACGA
Organism: Dorcoceras hygrometricum; assembly: GCA_001598015.1. NCBI lineage: Eukaryota > Viridiplantae > Streptophyta > Magnoliopsida > Lamiales > Gesneriaceae > Dorcoceras > Dorcoceras hygrometricum. The sequence goes on from KV013932.1 coordinate 362,506, forward strand.
TCTTCAAGTGTTGGCTGACGATTTTATTCCATCTAAGTTTTGGAAAAAGAAGCAAATCGGTAAGATCAAATAATGCCCCTGAACTTCAGTTCTCTCTGAGTTTTTTAAATCGGAAGGGATTGTATCATATATTCGTGTGTAGACAGACAACAACAAAATTGTGGAAAGAAAACACCAACACATACTTAATGTAGCCAGAGCCTTATCTTTTCAGTCGGGCATACCTCTAGTCTATTGGAACGATTGCATTCTCACATTAGTATACCTAATTAATAGGACTCCTGCTCCCATCCTCACCAATAAAACTCCTCCTGAGGCCATGCACAGAAGCCCCCTACTTCTTCTCATTTGAAAGTGTTTGGTTGCTTGTGCTATGGTTCAACACTTCTCTGTCACCGCACAAAGTTTTCCCGTTGAGCAATAAAATCAATCTTTCTAGGAGTTCCTCCCGGATATAAGGGATATAAATTGCTTAATCTTGACACCAATGAGATCTATATTTCTCGAGTCGTTGTGTTTCCTGAGAATATTTTTCTATTTAGAGACAAATCACATCTCAATTCTTGTTCAGACATGTTTTCACATGAGATATTACCACATAGTGCGCTACATCTCCTCGAAATCGCAATTCTTCCACTATCAAACCTGACAGTACCCCTGGTATTAGACCTCGATGCCAACCTTCCCATTTGAATGACTACCATTGTTATGCTATGTCTGAAGGCTTTCATTCCTCCACCTCTCATCCTTTATCTGGAGTTCTTAATACAGACAAACTCTCTGTTTCTTACAAGACGCTTGTGATGAATATTTCCTCCATTGTTGACACAAATAGCTTCACTCGGGCTGTCTTGAAACCAGAGTGGCGCCAGGCTATGAGTGCTGAGTTGGAGGCATTAATTGGGAATAATACTTGGTCTGTGGTGTCTCTGCCACCTGGTAAATGTGCAATTGGGTGTAGATGGGTTTATAAGGCTAAGTTTTGTGATGATGGATCCTTGTAAAGATACAAAGCTCGACTAGAAGCCAAGGGATATACTCAACAAAGGGGAGTGGAATCATTTGAGACTTTTTCACCTTCAGCTAAAATAGTGACGGTCAGAACATTACTAGCACTTGCTGCCATTCGTAGGTGGTCGCTCAATCAACTTGACGAAAGAATGCATTATTACATGGTGATTTGCATGAAGAGATATATATGTCCTTGGCTTCAAGTCGAGCTTTGTACCTTTACAAGGATCCATCAGCACGAAACTTAGTCTTACAAACCCATCTGCACCCAATTACACATTCACCAGGTGAGAACGTTACTAGCACTTGCTACCATTCGTGGGTGGTCGTTCAATCAACTTGACGTAACAATGCATTCTTACATGGTGATTTGCATGAAGGGATATATATATGTCCTTGCCTCCTGGGTATCAGGAATCAAGGGCTGAGCTCCCACCTAATGCGGTATGTCGGTTGCATAAGTCATTATATGGTTTTAAGCAGGCCTCCCCACAATGGTTTGCCAAATTTTCCTCCACATTGCTTGATATAGGCTTTACACGTACAGTCTCATGCTTATAACTCCTTTACTCGTTCTCATCATGCTAGCTTTATTGCATTGTTGGTATATATAGATGATATCATTGTTGCTGCAACTGATATCATTTTTAATAAATAAATTTAAGTTTATTAATTGAAATTGTTTTTTAATTATAATGAGTAACTTTTTCAATACAATGCATTACATTATAATAATACGTATAAAAATATTATGAAGATATACATATGAATACATATATTTTTTTAATAAAATTTATCGTTTTTTAGTTTTTACATATACGAAATCCACTGAATATATGAAAATATTTATAAATATCTATATGTGAAAATATTCAAAGGGATTTCTGTTCAAGTTTACGGAATTATCGATAAAATCTATTAAATTCATAAGATTTTATTACTAAAAAAGTTTATTAAAACTCTACCATGAATACACTGTCTACACTATTTCTTTTGTTTAAATTAAAGTTTCTAGAAAAGGAAAAAAGGGACAATTTAAATCTGTTGTGTATCTCCAGTAATCCCAGGACACTGCACCAGTAGCTAACCTGTTCCTGCAACGCAAAACAGAAGAGGAGAAACTGGCATTGGACACCCGAAGATGGTGTCCGGTTAACTAAAACAGAGAGACAGGAAGAGAAAAAAAGAGATACAACCCAGAACCAGAGGTTCAAGTTTACGGACGTTGGCTCAGACACCAAGCTGGACCCCTTCCAAGACACCAGCCACCACCGAGCTCAAGCAGGACACAATATCTAGAGATGAAACGCTCAGCACCCCAGCCCAGTAACAACCAGTAACCACGGCAGCGCACGAAGGCAACCAGGGAGCCACTGGCCAACACACAGCAACCAAACACTCGAATCTCTCGAGCCTTGACCCTCACAGAACTGAGCAAGAAACTCAGACAAGAGTAGATCAGAGGTCTCACACCGAGATTCCACCAGGAACGCTCACAGAACGGCCGAGAGGCCAAGATGCGGCGGAGGAATCGAGAAAGGATTAGGGTTAGCACAAGAGAATCGGGAAAGGAGATTATGCGTCACAATTACACGAGTGTGTATCGAGTATATAACAAACCAACGGCCGAGATTCACGCCACAAGATCAGCGGCTAATAAGGTAAGTTGTTAACATGGGCTGGGCCGTGTAAACAAGAGAAAGAGGTCAGCATACCAGCATACCAGTAAAGGGATTGGGCCAAATATCTCACAAAATCAAAAGTCGAAACATTCCCTCCAAAATTCCAAAACTTTCCCAGGTTTGGGAAATCCAATCTGAATGGCGACCTCGGCCTCCATCACAGCTCTTCTTCGCCGTAAAACGCACTCCTCCGCCGGGATATGCTCGCTGCACTTCAAAGAAGAGGTGCTTTTTTACCCTGTGTAGACGTTCATCGTGATTCACACAATTTCTCATTTTTAATGCTCTGTCATCAGGTTTTGTTGCACGATTGGTGGCTTATCCAAGCTGATTCTGATGCTCATGGCAAACGACTGGGCGTTGGAGGTTTCACTACGAAAGAGTAAGACTTGCGACTCTCTTTTAGCAATTTTTGTTTAAATGTTTCTGTCAGCTTAAGTTCTTTCGCTTAAACAAAATCAATGTTTCTGAATTATTATCAGAATCTGGATTGGGTTGCACAACCTGATACGGCCAGTACTCGCATGCTTAAAGGCGCAGGCTTTTCTTAGTTGCAATAGTATAAAATTTGTTTTTTGCATTTTCTTTCCATTACGTTAATTAGTTAGCTGACCGTTTCTTTCCTTCCTTGTGTAAATACACGAACGTTTTGCGCGGTAAATTGATTGAAAAAGAAATCTGAAAAATAAGAATTCATTATCTTCTCGAAGTCTCGTTTCCTAATAGTCTGAAGCTTATAAATTGTCTATCGATTTGGGAAATTAACTCGCGTGTACTCGATATCTCTTTCATTTATGTTTATGAAGAAACATGCCAAGGTGACTAAGGTAATGTGATCCTGACATGAGGACTTCTTAACCACAGGATGATCATTTGATATATTTCTATTAATAAATGGGCTCGGTAAAGAATCTACTGTTTCTACATTTATTCCAGCAACCTGAAGATAACTGCACAATTTGATGTTCAAATTCACCTGGATTGCTTTGGCTTGTAGGGTTTGAGTGGATCTATATCTAAAGTCCACTCCATTTGGCTCAAAATTAGAAAAAAGGATTCGAAATTGCTAGTGTGGTCAAAATATATATTTTACTTTAATTTCAAATCTGCTCTCAGGTCTTGTCATTTGAAATCCAAATCATCCTCCCACAGATTGAAATTCTTGCATCCAAACATAACCACTCATTTCATTTGATGAGACTCTCCAAACCTAACGATCAAATCTAATATTGGAAGACACCAGTAAAAAAGGTTTTTGATTCTTGATGAGTTAGGATCTTTGTAAAATTATGCTTAAAGGGTTCTTTGTCCTTCATCCCACTCATTTTGTGAGATCTATCATTAAAAGACAAACACTACAGGGAGTAAAGACAGTTTCATGCCTTTTTATATGACAATAATGCAATAATGGATTTTAACGTGATGCATACAGGAAAACGCTTCTACATTTTGTAAGGTTTCTTTCTTCCCTTTAATTCTTTAATGGCTTAAGGTATTTTGTAATTTTGTTGATAAGATAAAAGCACAAGATCCCAATACTACCTCTTAACATTTTTACTTGCTCATTATTGTATTGCAGGAGCCATGGGACAAGGGGTTTCCTGTCTTCACCAATTGTAAAAAGACATGATGCTGTTACCCTCCTGACAGCTGATGGCATAACAATTACGGTCAGTGGTCATCTTAATAGGTCTCGCACACTCAACAATGGCTTCCCTCTAAAGGTATTCGAGTTTAGGTTTCTTTTATTCTCCTCTCATCTGAAAGCTTTCTGCATCTGTTGAGACACTAACTGGTATTTTAAGTAGTGAAATGAAAAAGATAAAATTAACTCTGTTCCCGTGAAACTGCCACTTGTCAAGGCAAATAATACTAATTGTTGTACCACGTTTTGCATCAACCAAATGATTGACATTTTATTATCTATATCTAGTGAGTGATGTCTAGTTTTGTATAAATGTTGCAGCATTTATTTGCATGCGTGGTATCATACAAAAGGCAGGTTTCGAATCAAGAACGAAAAAGCTCTTCTTGTTTGACGACTTATTTTGCCTTAAGCTGGATCTGCTTGTAAGTGGTAAATTAAATACACGGGATTGATTCTAACTGGCTGCATTTAATACTTTTAGTTGGGTATACGTGAAGACGCAAGATGTGAAATTTGATTCAACCTGAGATATTTGAAACATTCTCAAGGCACAGCCTTGTAAATTGTGCCTTGAGAGTGTTTCAAATTGTGTTCATTTTTCCAGCTGTATACCTCAACTTTCTGGTAAAGAACTGAACATTTTTCTTCTTTCAAATTGTTTTAACATCTGTTTTTTCCAAATTCTTTTTATTGACAGGTTTGCAACGATTTTGTTTTTGGGTTTCCATACTACTGGGAAGAGTTTGCCTCCGTATCTTTTGATAGACTTGAAACAACCTCCGAAAACTCAGAAAATGTGTCATTGGATGCTTTTCCGATAACTATATTGCGCGATCTTTTCATCGGCAACCTAGGACATCATGGATCCAATTTGGTGAGTACAAATATTTTTGATGATGTACTTCAAAGCACCAGTGCTGGTACTTCTTCCGGGGATGGAGAATTGGGCTCAAAAAAAGCAAGCCCTTTTAATATAAAGAGCACAGTCTCCACCCTGGATGAAGCTTCATTGAATCACGTAAGAAGTAAGGCTCAAAGAAAACACAGGGGACGTAAACGTGCGTTCATTGGAGGACGTGGTTCTAAAGTAAAACAGAGACCCATGCAAGAAAATAATGATATTGCTGATACAGGAGTGCTCACCATCGGTCCCATAACAAGAAGTAGAAGTCGCTTGATGACGACTGCGTAGAATTAAGCAATATGGTGGACCACAATCAGTCATCAGAAGTTGTAGGGAGATTATATCAATTATTTTTATAAAATGTGCAATGCATAATATTCATGTATTATGTGTTTGTCACGACACGACCACTAATATAAAATATTTGTCTGGATGATTTAGTGAATGGAATTTATTTTCTCCAGAAATTACTTTCTCGATCTTCTGCTATGTTCTTCAAATCTTTGCTATAATAGCCTTCCCACAGAAAGCTGAAGGATGAAGAATCATGTTCCAACTTGGTTAGTTTGTAGGGGAAAAATGGATAGAAACGAGAGATGGCAAAATGATAACATCCTTTTTCATTAGCACGCCTCAAAGCAGATCACATACTCACACATAACATATATATATATAGTTTTGCAGGTCGTGTGTTTCTTCCCCAGCTATAGTTACTAGTACTACTAGTCTACTATAACATTTAACGGAAGCCATCTCTGAGGATCATATCCAGGTCTTTTTTGAGGTAAGACACTTGGCTCGCATCCACTTGTGAGTCAGCATTGTTTTTCCTAGTACCTAATCATGCGACGCATGAGCTAAGTATAAAACTCGGTAAATTGGCTTAATACATCACAAGATGCATAGAATAGCATACATAACAAGTTTGTGTTCTTGAAACAATGGTTGTCATGATTGTCCTAGTACAATGTCGTCACATGTTGTCATAATATACAAAATACTATAAAATATTTTCGGTATTAAACATATCCATGATGATATAGGATATTCCAAGGCCATGTTGCGGATCGTGTAACGCCCTGGGAATATTGGACCATGTACCACCCTGAGAATCAATAGTGACCAGTATTGATTAATTTGAGGATTTTCCATACCTTCAGATATTCACACCCATGTATTAGTGGTTTTTCCATACTTTCAGGTATTCACCACTCATGCGTTGACAGTCATGTCATATAGTATAACTTTAAAACATGAAATCATTTTCAATAGATATAGTACAATAGATACATAGGGTCACTCTCGCACCTAGAACTCGAATATGCCTTTGATTCTTGGTAATAATGGATCATGGAGGCTCAAGATGAAGAGAAACTATGATTTGAGCTTGATAGTTGAAGAATACAATTTAGGGGATGGACGACATGAAATAAGGTGGTGGAACAAATCAAAATCGGTGATGAGTTATGTATGGACCGTCAGGCAGGAGCGGGTGCATGTGCCCGTAGTCACAAGGGTGATGCACTAGCATGGGGCATCATGCTTGCTCTTCTATTTTTCCTTTGTGTTGTTTTAGCACGTGGGGGGCGCTTGTTTAATTAGTGCAGGGATGCCGCATGTGCTGATTTTCCACTCACTTAGGCGAGCGATGAATTCTCGACAACAAAGTATCGACTCCTACATGCATTGTGATCTCACCCAATCCTCCCACCTGATACACTCAGGGAGTCGGTAAACGAGTCAACGTAAGGCCTGATCATGTAGAGTCTCAATCATGTTTCGAGTAACAAGGACTAATCATGTACAACCAAAACTTCGGACTTAATCCACTCGACAAATGATAACCATTTGGAAAGTTCGAACGGGGGTAGTTTTAGATCACCATGTGACTATCCATATGCATGCTTAGAACATCTCAATTTTCATTGGCAATGAAACATGGTACTCTGCATCGCAAATGCTATTCTCAAGTTCGGGCGGCCTTTATCCTTGTTATGGACGGTCCAATCGACTAATAACTCATTTTGAATGTATAATGACTATTAGATGTGTTTAATGATAGCCATCATATCCAATATCACACCTAATATACATTATAGTACATCAAGGTCTTCATCCAACAAGTTGAAATGATAATAAAGATAAGAATAACATAATTATATATATGAATTAAGATTGTTCTACAATGAGAGTCAACAAAGTCCACAACCACAATTGGCTAACTGGATACCTTTTCTAACAATCTCTTACTTGCCTTATAGCCAACTACTCATCAGACATAGTCTCATTGCCTCACGATGTTTTCAAACAATGGACCTGGCAAAGGCTTTGTAAGTGGACCAGCAATATTGTTTGCAGATGTGACTTGTACGACAACTATGTATCATCTTTCCACAATTTCTCGGATATGTGGAACTTTTTCAGTATGTGTGTTGGATCGTTGATAAGTTCTAGTCCTTTGCTTGAGTAACGGTACCCGTTTTGTCGCAGTACACCGGGAATGGACCAACTCATTCATGAATTACACCCAACTCTGAGACATAATTTCTCATCCAAACAACCTCCTTAGCAGCAGCTGATGCTACAATGTATTCAGCCTCGGTGGTTCCTTCTTGGAACTTTTTCAAGAGACAACACCTCAATTAAACATGAATATAAATACAGATGTCGACTTCGAGTCATCCACATCACTTAGGAAGCCCTGCTTGGAACTTTGAACATGGATATAAATACAGATGACGACTTCGAGTCATCCACATCACTTTGGAAGCTAGCCCGGACAATCCTCAAAGGCATGGCAGCACTGCAAGGGCGTTGCCTTCACAGCAACCGCGTGCAGCAAAAGGCCCCTCGCACCTTATGGAATGTCGCAAGGGCGCTACCTGCGCAGCATACGCGTGCGACTGTGCGCACGGAGACATTTGCTGCGTGACTAACGGCAGTGCCGCAAGGGCGTTGTAGGCGTGCGATGCTGAAAATAATTTTTTTTATTCCAAATCCGAGGTTTAATTCAACTAGAAGTTACGTATGACTGATCAAATACTGAAGCTCTGATACCACTATTGGTGTACCGTGGATCCGGATCGAGTCACAGTGGTCAGGCATACTTATACGTTATAAAACAATTAATAAACAACCTATGACATTAACAGAGTGTTTCAGATTTGTCACATTCATAGTAAGATAATAACTTTCGGGTGATCCTTACATAAATATATAGTCTTGTAAATATAATGAAATAATATTTCTTCAAATAACGTACATTAACTGGAAATTTTAATAAAGCATGATTCAATTTTTTTAAAATAAAGTTAGATTTAAGTTGATATTATATTCTTCATTTGCAATAATAACACTACAACTCCAATATTTTTTTTTAAGTTTATTATTTTTATTATAAAATATTATTTTATGAAAATAAAAGCTATGGTGCCCTCCTTGATCGAATCAAACCATTCAATCAAACTGGAGGATTGAGCAAGTTCTCAAATCACAGATTACATATATAATTACAAATTTAAATAGTAATAATCTTGGACCAATCCCAGACAGGAGAAATATGTGGGATAACGTTGATTAAACTTCAGTGTTTATAAAATAATCATCCCCAAAAAATAAAACTTGAATAGTCCCCAACAGTTATGATCCAAACTTGATAACAAAAAAGCAAACCTTATTCCTGTGGGAATTACAGTTCTTCATGTGCTCCCTACCTCAGCAGCAGCTAAATGTCTTAAAAAAACACACACTCATGCAACTCATTTTGTATTTCATCTGTTGCACATGTAAATCCAAGCCCCAGCTAGTCCAGCTGCCACTGGCCAAGTGTGAAATTGCAAGGAAGTCAATCAGACAGGTTTACACTACAGAATTTACTTTCTTTCTTCTGGTAAAAGCATAATAGTTTCAAGTATGCTTACATATTGCCAACAAGGAACCAGTTCCCGCATCTTCTTGGACAGACGTTGAAGTTTCACCGCCTTGATGATCGCTGGCATCCCCCGTCGTATCGGGACTGCGAAAAGAATGAAGAACGAAGCTATGATCATCGTTCGAGTGTTGCCCGATTGGCATCATGTCATCAGTTCTGATCATGAACTAGATAAATAGACAAAACTAATCGAGTTTCGTCCTTCCGTTTATGAGTACTTACCTCACGTCGTCGCCTCTCCTTCCAGGTGGGTATTGCTCGTAGGAGGTGCCTTCATCCACATACCACACCGGCACACTATCGTCATCACATAATAATAAAATTTTGGAATCAGTATTTTCGAAAAACTACAAATGAAATTTGACTTTTTACTCACTTGAGAATCGAGCCTTACATCTGATTTGTTCTCCACTGAAATTTATTTTGCTGATAGAGTTCTTCCTCTTTCCTCAAACTCTCACTAAATTCATGCCTTCTATCAAGCTCTTCTTGTTCCATTTTTTCCAGTGCCTCTCTTGTTATCCTTGAATTGCATCAAAGGTGCATTTTATTGAAGGGAAACTTTGAAAAATGAAACTACCTAGGTTCGTTTTTTACCAGTGACATTTCTAGAAAGAAAATTTACAACACCAGTTAGGTTCATCTATTTTGAGTTTAGATCCTCTAATCGTAAAAAATTTATCTTCGTCCTATAAATCGCTTTTAATCCTTTATCCCCGAAGTTCTGACATGACATGGGACGAATGAACACTACCGGCATTACGATTGCAATATTCGGTGTCATGCCAACATTTTCCATTATCAGATCGAATGCAAAATCTACTTTCACAGTATTTTCAGACAAAACAAAGATCCGCAAGTCACATCCTTCTATGTTATGCTTGATATCTGATAAGACTAAGTTTTTGTGAGACAACCAACAAGACGATTGATATAACTTGTTTTCCAGATATACTAGCTGAACTGATGAAAGCCTAAACGGAACAGGAGCAGAACAATTGAGAAAGTCAGCTCATTAGATCTATAATTATAGAACAAAACCAATGGGTAAATAAATGGATTAGATTTCTTACCAAAAGCGAAGAAGCACTAAAAAGAATTTCATGGTCAGAAAAGAAAGCAGATCAATAGAAGAACTGATGAGTTATGATATCAGCAGATCAGTTCATAGACCAGCACAGTTGAGAAAAAAGAGTTGTTACACACGAATGCAAGACCTAAATTTGTTGTCTCTCCGAGTCTCTACGAGTAGAAATATAGCCATCAGAGCCGAAAGAAGGAAGTTTAGAGTTTTGTGGGTTGCACTTAAATGCTACTTGTACTATTTTGGTATACCAGCAGGAAAAGAAATCAAAATACTGAACAGAGCATGCAAATAGTATGGTTTGTTGTGATTATAAAGATTTATCCTTAAATTCTTTAGTGTTTAAGGGAAAAAAACCCAGAACATTCAAGACTATTGAAAATAGGAAATACTCAAGCTCCTTCAAAGCTTTCATCCTTAAATAGAAATTATAGCATTAAAGTGACATCATACCAGTTCATGTCTGATCAATAAGATCTTAGTGCCAGAAAAAGTACAGAGGCTTTGTAGCACAATCTATCTATCCTACTCACACACTGTTAAAATTTATTGTTGTTTTAAGAGAGTTATGAATCAGAAGAATTTTTGTAAAGTTGATAGGCTTGTCACCTTCAACTGTGTATCAGTTATGATCACTAGCAGCTTCGGTTATAACAACAACCCCAGCATAAGTTTGTACAAGCTGTTGTATAAATCAAAATGAGCACTCGGACTTCCACAAACATATATGTTCTCTGTTGCTTTTCCACAATTGCTGTTTATCTGTTCAGTATCTTGCGTTTATACCTTACTTATAGATTCACATACATTCATCAAAGGGTGTGGGTGTTTCAGTTCTTCCGCATCACTTCATTTAAGTCAGTGAACACATCCTTTCAAATCAAATAATTACTTTTGGTTGCTCACATGGAAGCACTCTAAAACTCAATGTACCTCTATAAGAAAAGTACTCGAACAAAAAAAAAATTGACAAAGATCACTAGAGTAATTCTTCCTTCAAAATGATATAGCTTAACAAATAAATATCTATTAATTGAGTCTGTAGGAGTGAGCATTGGTCACTTCAGTCTAGCTGAATTTGCTCATACTGGTTAAAACTAATAAACAAGTTTACTGTAAAAAAAAAAAAAAAATTAAGAGAGAGATGACAACACCACATTTCAGATTAATTTGGACCCGTTGGTTAATTCGATATAACCAAATTTATATTCACCAGTAACTGAGAGTTAACCAAAGTAGCCGAAGTTCAAGTTAACAGAACGTGGCTGTGAATAAATGAAGATGCCAACAACTTTTTCGAATGGATAACAAAAGGAAAAATTGTTTTTTTTCATCGTCTCCACGTGATTTTCGCCTTTTCGCAATCAAAATTGAGTCACTGTCCTATATATTTCATCCTTTCGACAATTTTAATCATTGTTCCGGTGTCGTGCCAGCACAATTAGGAAAAACGAATACATTGCCAAGAAACAAAAGTAGCAAAGCAGAATTAAATTTGACAATATAGATAATTGGAATAGCAAAACAGCAAACATCACGGATCTTAAAATGTTTGGTTTTGTCCTAGACATGTGTAGGTTTTGGAATACTAGAGACAAATAAATCTACCTAAAAAAAAGTTTTCAGGCACGATTTTGTTCTAAAATTTTGTGAGTGAACCACTGGCAGAATTGAAGGGGAAAACCATACCACTCATAATGCTTCCAACAAAGTTCTTTCCTCAAATAATCAGCATCTTCCATGTTTCTCCATCTAGCATCTGATTCTTCCATCCACTTATCTTGTGCTTGTATTCTCCTTTAAGTCATATATATTAAATCCATTCATTTTGATGTTGGATAGTTTTAATATACAGTTAGATCATATACTTCATATTTTCAAGAAGATGACTTATAATTACATATCTGTGGATTAGATCAACCAACACTCACCTCTCGTAGTCGGCTCTGCTTTCACTTGGGTATTGCTCATAGAAGTCGACAAGATTGAAATCATACCTCACTGGTACACTGTCGTCAACACATAATAAAGTCTGGATCAGTGTTTTCAAAAAATCTTACAAATGAAATTTGAATTGTTTTATTCACTTGAGGATCAAGCCCACGTACATCTGATACTTATACCACCAACTTTTGTCATGCAGATAGGCTTCTTCCGCTTCTCTCCCTCTACGTTCAAATTCTTGCCTTCTACAATCCTCTTCTTGTCTCATTCTTTCTCGCACTTCTTCTCTTCTCCTTACAAATTTGTATGAAGTCCAAAAATGAAGTTGATTAAATGTTCTGCTTTATCCGTCACAATTCTTAACAACAAATTTACAACGTCAGTTAAGTTGGCTTATCTTAAGTTGAGGTCCTTTAATCGTTGAACTTTATCTATTTTCCCTTTGCTTAATTTTTGGTAAGACTGAGTTAGTTTTGGTGAGACGAAACAAAACAAAACTTTGGTGTTGATTTCTTGCTCTGCAGAATCAGGTACTTTTCTTTGAACTTTGCATTAGAAATTTGACATAATGATCTTTCTTTGAACAACTCATGTGACCATTTGGCTTACAAAATTCATAACATCTCACTTACAAAATAAGTGAACCATTTGAAACCAAAAAACATTTGTCAAGATAAAAGACACACAAATTGATAAGTTATTTGAAAGAAAAAGGTTTATATTTATACACTTCAATTAATTTCACTTAAACCTTTTAGATTTATATTACACCACATTCTCTTTTTCATTTCTTTTTTAACAAGTTTTCTAAATTTGAATTATTATCAAATTATGACTTGCATGTGGACATATATTCACACTAATTTTTCTGGTATCTTGTTATACCGAAAAAACAATCTTAAGTATCTAAACTGTCATTTCTATTCCAGTACATATTGGATATATCGTTTTTACTTCTTATCTCTCGTCGAATCAAATATAGACTTACGACTATGTTCCGATCATTGTTTTAATAGTTATCATCAAAATCATGTAAAACTCGCAAGGGTAAAAATGCAATATTTGGCGAGTGAACCACAGGTAAAATGAGAGAATCACGCCTTACCTCTTATATTCTTCCCAATGACATTGTTTCAATCTACGTTCTTCTTCCTCAGCTCTCCTTCTATACTCTGCTTCTATCCTTCGCCTTTCAATTTCCTCTTTTCTCTTGTTTTCCATTTCTCTCTGTTCAATGCAGGAAGAACATATAGTAAAAATGACTTTGGTGTGCTCATAGCCATAGGTACACATATGCATGCATACAAACAGTCATGATTATTGGCTTACCTTTTGATCGATGCATTGCCACATTTCATGGATACAAACTTTTACTTCGTTCCCCAAGTCTTGTTGTTCTGCTTGTATTTGCAACGCCGATGCAACAGCTGATGGGCTAGCATCATCCAGCTCGATCCTTTCAAGTGTCTCTAAAGATACAAAATCAAACGGGATTTCTTCCAATTTTTTGCACTCAAAAAGGAATAGGTGTTCAAGTATTGGAAAATGCTCTTTCTCAGCTCTCCAGTGCTGCAGATCCGATCCATCAATATGTAGAAGTTTTAATCTACAAAATTCACCTTCTACTGGTTCCCACTCCGACCCTTCACATGCATGATCTTTCAGTTTCAGAATTTCAAGATTAGGCAATGAGCCAACTATAGACATTTCTTTCCAAGAGATTCTGGTACCAGTTAAGGTCAACCTTTTGAGATTTCGAGGGAGAGTAAGGTCCATCGCAATGTTATCATACGATCCTGGTTCGACGATGCACTTGAGTATTTCAAGCTTATGCAGCTTGCCCAGATGTCTAATAGAAGAGACATGTACACGTCGCTCGTCCACCACCTCAAATCGGATCCCTAGTTTCTTTACATTTGGAATTCCTTGGATGAACTCCTTCATACAGCACCAACCACTTACATATGCAAGCGTTTGAAGGTTTTTGAGGACTGGATTCTTGTCACCCTCTTGTGGATGAGGAAAGTAGCATTTTCCCAACTGGAGATGCCTTAAATGTGGCATCCTCCAGATTCCTTGAGGGAGATGCACTGATGAATTGATGCATCTCTGGTTAATAATTAACACCTGGAGATTCCTCAGAGAATCAGGTAGATCTTCAGATATGTAAATTTCTTGTTCTTGCTTAAAACAGAGAGAAACATATCTTAAGTGCACAAGGTCGAGTATTACACGAGGGAAATCCGCCAAATCTACTTTAGACAAGTCCAGTACCCTGAGAAGCTTACAACACCGTAGTTTCTTCTGAGGGTTAGACTGGGACAGAAGAGAACGGATAAGTGGAAATGTTCCTATTGTTTCGTGGATGTCTGCTTGAGTTTCATCTGAAGAATCTTTGAGAATGCATAGGCGACGTGCATCACTGATGACTTCTTGACAATTGTAGATGTTGGCATTTAAGGTATGAATAAACTTCTCCTCTAGCGCTCTACTCAAACACCACTCTCTTACAAGATCATGAACCACAAATGTTTTAACTTTTCCACCTAATCTCCTCTCCCCAACAGAAATAAGATTTGCTGACATCAGATCATCAAAATACTCCTCTCCCACCTCTTCCAAACTTTTCAAGCAATTGGATTTGATGAATCCCTCGGCGACCCATAGTGTGATAAGCTTAGATATCGGTGTTTCCGAATCTAGGGGGAAAACTCCCATATAGAGGAAACATGCTTTCAGATGATGTGGCAAACGGTCGTAGCTAAAATTTAAAAGCTCGGCACATTTACTACCATTTGCAAGTAAAACTGAGTAGATATCTTTTGCAATGGGTTCCCATTCTACTAATGTTTTTGGTGCTCTAGACAAGACACCACTTATGACAACAATTGAAAGGGGAAGTCCTTTGCAACTTCTTGCAATCTTTTGACCCACTTTCTCAAGCTCAGCGGGGCATCTTTCCTCATCCCCAAAAATCTTGAAACGAAGCAGATCCCAGCTTTCGTTTTCGTTCAAGGGACGCATGAGATGATGTTCATGGCAAGAAGAGTTCGCATATGTAGCCACATCAGACTCCCGAGTGGTCAACAAGACCCGGCTTCCTATATTGTCATCAGGAAATAGTCTTTTTACCTTGTCCCAAGCCTGTTTATGCCATATATTATCCATCACAATAAGATATCTCCTACCTTTTAAACATTTATACAGACAATCTGATAGCTTTTCATCACTTTCTTGGAGCATTTCATTTGTGAGCCTTCTCATGGATTCCAGAAGGCCCAATAGGATATCCCTTGCTCTATAATTATGGGATACTGTTATCCAGGCAGCAACATCAAATGGATATTCAATAGATTTCTTAAAAACATTTTTAACCAACGTAGTCTTACCAATGCCGCCCATTCCAACTACTGGCAAGATCAGTAGCTTCTCCGATTGTTGTCCTACAACTCGATCCATCAGTTGCAATGAATCATCTTGTAATCCAATCATGGTATAGTCGCCACTGGAAGCAAGTGGCAGAAAATGGGTATAACGCAAATCTTCTTCAGCACCTGCCCACGAGTCCATCAACCGTGTCACCTTTAGCTGAATCGATTTGATTTCCTCAACCAACCTCACGAGTTCGCTGATGAATTCACTCCCCTCGAGTTTCTCTCCTCCATTCTCTGCAAGAAAATGCTCTGATATGTAGGACTCAATAACATCCTCTGCTTTATGCGCGGCATCTCTGATTTTTCTCTCCAAACACCGCGCAACACGGCTTCTTTTCTTCCAAGAACGTGCAAAGAAATCGTGGAAGCAAGCCATGCTTCCAACAAGAGATTCAATCTGCTGCTTCTCCCAAGGAATCTGGTACTGTCCACCAAGTATGTTGTCTATAATCTGCATGAGAGAAACTACAGCAGCATAAGCCATATTGGATCTTTCCGAACTTAGTCAGATTATACTTGAGCTCAAATTTTTCCAGTTTTTCTGGAGGTCAAGCTTAGATCAACACTTGTCACCCTTTGTCTACACATCGATTCCATTATTTCCATCTCGCATTTAAACGAACATCGGATCGATCCTTGGAGTCTTGGACTCCCTGAACGAGAGTTTTGGTGCGGCAGAGTTTTGCCTTGGTCAATGACAAGTGTCCGCGCAAATGCTGATATTGGTAAACCACAAGGAAGGGTTGTTGTCTACTTGTCTAGTGGCTGACGTCAGTCTGCTTCGTCTTGATTTCTTCTTCTTCTTTTTTAGAAAATAATTGACATTTTCTTGTGTATATGCAAAGAGATTAGTGCAAGACTTGTTAGACGATGATATGATCATATTTTAGTTCAATACTTTGGTATGTGGATGCATAAACAATTATTATATAATTTCAACTTTAAAGGGCAGTAAATAATCTTGGACCAAACCCGAAAGGGTGTAAAAAAACAAAGATTTACTAATGTACATATTAGAATAATTTCATGTAAGCCTAATTCTAATTTGATTGTTCATTGTACAGGAAAAAAAATACAGCTTTCAGGTGAGAGGCAGCCCATGGAATACAAAATTGTAGTCCCGTTCGTTAACTAGCTTGAATAGTCCCCGCCAGTAATCGGGAATTGATGATAAAGCCGAAAATTTAGGGTCCTTAAGCAAGCCTTCTTCATCTGGTAAGTACTCTGCTCTTCACTATTTTTTCTACCTCGGCAGCAGTTAAGTGCCTTATTCCATTTTCTTTCAGCCATCTTTCCTCTCTCATCAGCTTGTTGTTCACATGGTTATTGGCCATTTTCAACAGCTTCAATCCTTCCGAGATCTTCGGAAAGAAACCTTGAGGCCTCGAACACCAAGCTCCAAATACCCCGAAAAGAACCATCAGATCATTTGAAAGGCTCTCGACTCCCCAATTGTAGAACTTTAAGTTTCCAACGAATAAACCATGGAATATTAACTTATCGATCCCAGCAGCCAAACTTCTCCACACTGTAGTAAAATCTATTCTGTTCAAACCCTCCTCGAGTATGGACATTTTTCCATGTAGGTAATCCATTGCTGTTAGGTATGATCTTGACTGTGCTGACGCTTCTTCGCTCTTTTCCTGCCATTGCTTCTTGTTTTTTATGTAGTCTCGGCATAGTGCATCGAATCCCCTCAAGACAACTGTGGATAACTTCTCGACCCACTCGATTCTGAATTCGTTCAACCTTTCGATTTCTTCATCAAATATGCCATTTCCGGGCGCTCCTGTAGCAGTAGGATCATCTTCCTCATCTAGTTTATCACCATGGTTCAATCCCATTTCCAGGAAGAAGACATACTCACACCATTCTTTTAGAACAGATTCAAAGTAGCGGGCAGCATTAACTGACAGGGCAACTTTAGTTAAAGCATCATCATCTGTTAGCGCGGTCAGCCCCTCAGCTTCTTGACACCTAAGTAGCAAGCGATCCAAGAACTTGTGTATTATAGGTGAACCAGTCAATTTGACAAACCTTGACCTCAATGATGTGCTAGGCAGTGATCGACAACGGTCTATGACAGAGGAGATACGTTGAAGAACAGCACTCGAAATCAGAGGGGATTTGTTGTCTTCTTGGTCAGGCAGAAGAGTAACTCCTTGGTCTTCACTTAACCAATTTTTGTTGTCTTCCATTTGAGATTTTAATTTCCGAAGAGCCTCCCTACGCTCAATGTCTGCCCACAAATCTAGCCAATCAGGTCTATCACAAAATACAGTCAATGAAGACAGACGTTGCATATCGCCATCCTCCTGGAGAGAAAGAAGCACGCCTGAGTGTGCAGCCAGCGCATGAACTCGTTTATCAAACGCAATCATCAGATCCACAAGATGAAGCCAGGATAACCTTGCATGTGTTCGAATCCCAGTTACACTCTCTTCATTGAGCTGATCCACATACATGGGAAATATTTCTTTCGCCAGGTACGTTGATAAGGATGACACCATGGCAAAGATCCATTCTTCTCTGCAACTGTAACCAGAGAGCATTGCTTCATCAACAAGCGGTTGCAATAAGTCATCCATAGAGTCAACATAGTCGCGAGTGATCTTATAAACAAGAGCAAAAATGTACTCTGGCTTCTCAATCCACTTTGAGAAGTGGCGTTGAGAAACAACAGATATAGGATTGACAAGTTCTTCAATGCTCCAAAGTGGTTGATGAAGTGCAACATCTTTATAATGCCCCCCAAGTTGGCGATATTTCCTCTGTCTCTGCAATTCCTGCAGACCACACAATGCCAGGAAACTTTCACAATACTGAAGCTTCAGGTCACCTTTCATTGTGAACAGAGGATTTTGCACATCATTTGATCTTTCTGCATCTGAAGTGGACGAACTTAGCGTTGACAGAGGTGGTGGCCATCCAAGAGAAGCAAGAAGAGCTCGATGGTCTGCAATAGCTTGGGGCCTAAGAATTGCTAATGCTCTGTCTATTCTATGATCAACAGCTGAAACAAGTCGATTCCACTCAGGATGTGTCTTCGAAACGGAACTAAGTAGATCTTCAGTCGATTTAAGATGTTTTAGAGCAACTGAGCGCATAGCCTGCAAAGTAGAAAGTAAATGCAAACCCATAAATAAAAAAAATTAAGAAAAAATGAGAAAAAACTTGACGTGATGCGATTCAATTCAATTCATACCTGTACAAATTGTATATTTTCACTTTATTTCAAATTTGCTGATAATGCTGCCTCATCCACAGTTGAGTGTATGTGTGAAAATTACAATATTCAAGCAAAGATTAAAGGTTTACTTCTATTTACCGGATGGTTTACAAAAGAAAAGGTTCAAGTAATTCTCCGTGAAAAAAATCTGTCTTTAAAATTACAAATTTGATCTTGTTCGATTAATACTTGAAGAGTATTAACCCATAATGAGACATAGTTTAACATTAGATCATGTTTGATTAATCAATTCTAGAAACACCAGAAAATTTATACACCAAAGAATCTCATCAATCTTAATAATTTACACATTACTGCAACCAGATTTGAGTGTGGAGAATGAAATTTCGGCACTCCACACATGATGATAACATGACTATCATTTAGAATGATAATTAATTTCAAACCTAATCAAAATTTTAACCAGATGTCGCAATTAGACTAGCCCAAAAAATACAAGGCAAGCATACCCTTAGAGGGTATGGTACTCACTTCAGAATTCTTTGTAGAAGATTGCCTTCTCAAAGTACTGTTCATTGAGGAAGACACAGCGTCTTCAATGTCACCAACCAGCATGTCAAGCTTTAATGCAGTCTCTGAGAGTAATGAAGAAATCAGTTATGTAGGTAACAAGCTCGATCAAAGACAAGAGATGGATCATCAAATTTTCCACTTTTCCAGTTTCTTTCATTCCTTCAATCCACAACTATCAAGAATCACCTACGCTTTCTACATACGCAAAAGGAATATAATGATTACAGAATTGAAACAGATAATACTTTAGCTGGATTGGTGTTAAAAACTATCATTATATACACAACCAAACGTCTGTTTACAGGTTTCAATATCGTTTCCCGTTACTTTTTATTTTAAATTCGTTATCTTGATTGGTTCAAGTAACATAAGCCAGATTCATTATAAACAGAGCACATTCTTCCTAAAGGCTAAAACTTAGAGGTGAACTAGTGTGCGAACATGATATGGTCAAACCATCATTTCCACCAGCCATCAAACTTTATACAGCCAAATAAAACTCCCACACTATTACTATGCAAAATGTGAAAATCCCTTCACGACCTTTCTAATTTTCGTTACTTACACGCAAATAATTCCTCAACCAACATAGTCTTTACTAAAAGTTCTAAGCTACAAAATAGTAAACCAGTAAACGAAAAGAAAAACACCTGCATAGTTCCGCACTGTTTCCACTCTAGCCACCTCCTTCGCCAGTGCCTGCAATTCCTCCACCATCACTCTCCTCGATCCTCCATCTACGCACAGAAACAAAAGCAAAAAATCAGTATCCTCTAATTCCTAATTAAAATTTAAGAAAAATCAAAATCAAATAAAATTACATTACTAAACAACCTGAAGATAACTGGGTAGACGAGCTGCGAATGTCTTGCAGCTGATCACGAACATTCACGAAGAGTGAATCCACCCGGTTCGAGTGGTCAGCGTGTCGGGTCAGGTTCGACCGGAGCTGCAACGCAAGGTCCGAAAGCACTCGGTCCAGATCATCGCAGCGGGTCTGGAGCTCCGAGAGGAGGACCGGAGCTCCATCTAGATGTTTTCTGGAATTGAGGTTTGAATTGAGGAAATACAAGGCTTGCTGGGAGATGGAAGCGGGCAGAGGTAAGGGTCGGGTTTTCGGGTCCTCCATTAGAAATGGGTCACCGTTTGGATCACCGGAGAACTGAAGTTAGCTGCTTGATTGCTGGAGATTGCCGGAGATGTATACAGAGGGTCTCAGCGTAACTTTCTGAAATTACAAACTTGTCCATGACAATGACATTGGGTTTATTTTAGTGGACCAATAATATAACAATCTAACTGATGGGCTGGGCTAAATAACTCTTTATCTCGAAGCAGCCAATATTAATTAAAACGTGCAAAAATATATTTTTGTTTCTTACAAAATATAATTTATAGAAAAGATCACCTTTCTTTCATTTGTTTTTTCGATATATATGTCTATAAGAAAAAAATCAAATTGTCCACGAGTAGCATTTAAAAATTCAATGCAACCATATTTAAGATTCAAATTCTCACCTTTCTATTTTGTTATTATTTTTTAGTTCATCTTGATCTTATGAGATGCAATCTTTTATGGATGTTGCCATATAGTTATAGGCAATGGTATATGTTTCATTGTATGTATATTCACGCTTGATCTTCTGAACGGGTGATGTATGCATTGTGACATAGAAATAAAAGATCTTTTATTTATCAAATATTCGATCCTCCAACTATACATCAATGCTTTTCATGATTTTGTTAGAGATTCATTATCTTGTTTTTTGATAATATGTTCCATGTTCGTCGTCACGAAATCTTTCATGATCCGAGACAAATCTTTTGCCCATGCTCCTTTTTTTTCCATTCTTTAGGCGTATCTGGTCCGGACACTCCTAATTAAGACCATATCTTCTTCGAGAGACTTACTTCTTAGGAGCTTGGAAAACCAAATTATTCCGTCTTTCAAATTCATCAAGTGTCCTGTGAAATCGAATGAGGATGTGATAGACGTAATCAAACGGTACCAGAGTATGTTAAGATATGAATCTGCCGAGTACCACGGCCTCAAATGCCGCGAGTTTGCCCAATGCAGGAGTGTCTGAGGTCAAAATCTTGCATGCTTTCAAGAAACAACCAGGATCACTCTTGATGTCTCCTGGTAAACTGAGCAAGTGCGCAGAGAGGATTAAGGAAATGGGATTCAACCCTTGTACAGGCTCCTTTCTTACGAGGCTACACGCGTTGAGGAAGCCGACTTGTTCGAATTGGAGCAGGGAGATGGAGTTGTACAAGAAATGAGGGTATTCCTAGGATCAAGTGCTCGCGTCTTTTAGACAATCATCGGGGGATAAGATTATCAGAACTATGAATCATTTCATCACTAAAATATGTGATCATCTAGTTTTTCTGGCTTTTCCACAGATAGCTTCGCCGAGTTTGGAAGAAACAATTATTCCAAGATGTTTGATGTGTCAAGTTTGCTAGCTGGATCAGTGTTCTTACCATCTCGAAGAAATCGAGCAGTTCTCTGTTATGCTTTGCAGAGGAGACTCCTGAGCTCTTGGATCGGAGTCGTATAAAGATTGCATCCTTCTAAATGACCAGCATCTGTTGCACTAGTAGAGTAGAACAACTGGTTTTTCATGGCTTATGTTTAAGGTCCATGAGTGTATATACTTTTGAACCTTGGGGGACTGGATTTCATTCCGTACATGAAGTTTTTATAATTTTGGATGAAATAATTTTATCTTTGATCATCTTTAAGGATAGTGATGATATATTGAAGGATGTATAATACTCGAGACAGTAATTTGAAGATATGGATGAGAACATATTTTGCATTCTACTTATAAAATGATCGGTTAACCATGTAAGCAGAATCTATCGTTCTATGAACTGTACACGCCCTTCTATCTTTATAATGTTATAAGAAAATTCACATTTTTGCCTGAACATTAAATAATTTCAATTTTTTTATCCATAATCGAGGGTGATTTCCTATCTATCTAAACAACCTACATTTTTAGGATTTGAAATAAAAAAAAAATGTTTGGAGACTCATCCTTTACTAATAAACCAAGTGATTCTTGGCAAAAAATATGGTTGCCATATATCAAAAGAGTAATGTGTAATGTAGTCTTCTTTTAGAATAAGAAAAATGAAGTCTTAAAAGACTTTAATTGCACTTTTAACAATATTTTCCTTTTTTAAAAGCTTTTAACTATTATTAAATGTTTGTGTGCATAGGAATAATTATAAAAGTTAATGATAAACCACACTACAATTTGAAATAATAAAAATAAAAAAACCAAAAATCACAAAATACCAAGTTTTTTTGTAGATGTCAAATGCTACTCAATCACACAGATTTCCAATTGAAAGATCATAGAGAAAACTGAACATAAGAAAAGATATATATATCTTAATATAGGAATATTAATAAAGAAAAATGAGTTTGATCGTGTTGGTGGTTAGGTCAGTTTTCCAATAATTTCGATTAATTAGATATTATTGAAATATTTTTATATAAATCTCTAAATGATCAAATATAATAATAAATAGCAATTAAAAAAATAAATAAAATATATGAAATGGTGACTGATTTCTTAATCATAACAATCATTTTTTAAATCGGATCGAATTGATCGGTTCGACCAGTTTGCCTCATCCAAATAAAGTAACTATTTTGACCGCTCATTAACGGGTTATCGGATGAACCTGTCAAATTGGCCATAATTCGGTTAAATCAGTTCAATCGAATTTCAATTTTTTATATATATTTTTAATGAAAAACCATTAGCTTATTATTTTAAAATGTATAATTACTTTGAACAAATAAATAATTTTTAAATATATATATAATTTTTAGATTGTTAAAATAAAACATGTTATAAATTAATATTTATTAATAAAGAATATTTTGATTGATCGTTCGATTGAATTGATTGGATTTTTTTGGTGTTAGACCGATTGGATCATCGATATAAGAAGTTCTGAAATTAGAAATGAGACGTTATGTTCGAAATCAACACCGGTCCAGCACACGCCTCATAACACAAGGGGGCAAAATTAGGGTTTAGGGTTCTTCGTGATGCCACTGCCACCATTCCCCAAATCCAGAGAGTCGTCTTCTTTCACAACGTATAATGCTAAGATTCATGTTGGAATCGTCGAATTTCACGATATTTTCTTCAAGAGATCCTTCAGCTGTCCACAGACTCCACTTCCTTCAGTTTCATTTATTTTCGTCATCAGCTGTATCGGCAGCCAGGATTCTCAAATCCAGATCAGGAAATGTGAAGGAGAACTCATATGCAGCAGATTATCTCATAAATTTTTTTGGGTTTTCTCGAAAAAGGGCTTTAAGAGTTTGCGAGAAAATCAAATTCGGAGGCCCGGAGATCCCAGCTTCAGTCATTGCATTCTTCAAGAAACATGGTTTTAGTGAATTCCAGATAGCGCGCATCGTTGGAAGATCTCCCGCAGTCTTCCAGTTGAATCCGAAGAGAAATCTTTTGCCAAAGATCCAATTTTTCTATTCTTTAGGTATATCTGGTCCAGACACTGCTAAGATTATATCTACTTCGAGATTCTTACTTGGTAGGAGCTTAAAAAACCAACTTATCCCATCTTTCGAATTAATCAAGAGTTTTGTGAAGTCGAATGAGGATGCAGTAAACATAATCAAACGATGCCCGAGTATCATAGAGTTGAATGTGCAGAGCACAATGACATCAAATGTGGCTAGTTTGCTCAATGCAGGAATCCCAGAGGCTAAAATCGTGCATGCTTTTAAAAAAAATCCAAGAGTACTCGTGATGTCTCCTGATAAATTGAGCAAGTGTGTTGAGAAAATTAAGCAAATGGGATTCGACCCTTGTACAGGCTCCTTTCTTACAGGGCTATACGTGATGAGGAAGCCGACTAGTTCGGTCTGGAATAGGAAGATGGAGGTGTACAAGAAATGGGGTTATTCCGAGTCTCAAGTGCTCGCTTCTTTTAGAAAATTTCCATGGTGTATGGGAGCATCAGCGGACAAGATAAACAGAGCTATGGATTATTTCATCAATCAGTTGTGTGATCCTTTGGTTTTTCTGAGAGTCCCGCAGATAGTTTCGTTGAGTTTTGAGGAGACGATTGTTCCAAGATGTTCCGTGTTACAGTTTTTAAAGTCCAGAGGTCTGCTGAGGAAGAATGCTAGCCTCAGTCATGTTCTTATCATCTCGAAGAAAAAGTTCTTCGAGCAGTTCGTCTTGGGCTTTGCCGACGAAACACCCGAGCTCTTGGAGCTGTATCCGCAAAGATTGCATCCTTCTAAATGACCAGCATCTGTTACACAAGTAGAGTACAACAATTGATCTTTCATGGCTAGTGTTATAGCCATAAGTCCATATCTCATGATTTAAAATACCTTTGAGGAGTTGGTGGAGATAACAATTTGTTCTATTATATAGACAGAACATTGCATTCTCCATATGAAACTTTATATAGTCTTGATTAATATTTTTTTTTTTTACTTTTGCGCTCGTGGAACGTTCGATCAAATATTCATGACGTGGAGACGATGAGTTGGAACAAAATTCAACTCTCATCTAAAATGTAGGTAATATAAATCTTTAGAAACATCACAATTGCACATTTTAGAACAATATTTTTTAGGTTTTAAAGCTTTTGTATTTTTTTTATTTCAAGCGTTCTAATTATTTGAGTATCCAAACCCGACCCGAACTAAACATTAAAGTGATATTACTATTTTTCCTCTTTCGATTTATTCGTTTGCTCTAAAAATATGTTGAATTTTGATACATCGAAACATTTTATATAAAACTTCAACTACAATAAATTCCAAATGTCTATTAGAACGTCACGCGGGTTTATATCCCTAAGATGGGTAAACCAAGCTTATATAGTAATACCTTAAAGTAATTAATTTGATATAAAAATTTAGTTTTTATATATCGAGTTAATTTGTAGAAAAATTTGACCAAACCCATATAAATTAAAGTAATATTTTTAACATAAAAATCAATATTATTCCATGGGTGTCATTTGTCTAACGAAATATGAACTTTAAGACGATTTCACACAAGTTTTTGTGCAAAGTTACTATTTACTTTAAATTTAACACACACTTTGCTTATTATAAATACAAATAGAGATTTGGGAAATGATCACTTTTTATATCTAAAATGTTCCAAATTTTTATAAAACAAAATCCCAAACTACAATTTAATGTGAATAGATTACTAAAGGATGATTATATTTATAAAAGCATTTCTCATACATGTATTTAGGTTTTAGAAACTTAATAATACACACGCATAGTGTATGATAAGTTAACATATTAAATTCTTAATCATCTTACTCGTAGATCTCCTACTTCCACCGACACAATTATATATCAGAATATAAATATATACTACGAAACCAAACCCTGGTTTAAAGTTAATTATTCTCTGATAAAATGAGGTAATTAGTTCCATATCTTATAAATATTTAATCAGATGCCCTTAATTATAATCTATATTGTACGAGCAATCAATACACAGCATATGCTGCATATTATATATTATTAATATTTTTCAATCTATCAAAACCTCTTAGAGGGCCCATTGGTTTCCAGATGAAAAATTAAAAAAAAATTAGAGCTTCAATGGAGTCTTCGCTGTCCACTGAATCAGAGTCATGTGCTCCAGGATCCATGCTGAACAATCGTTACATCAATTTTATTTTATCAATATATCTAATCCAATAATAATTTAATAAATTTTGGGAAACTATTCAAATTATATATCTCTGCTTCTTATTAATTGTATTAATTGAGAAGTATATAGTCATATATAGGAACTTTTATCATAATATGAATCAGCTGGAATTTAACTCGAGCTCGTCGGACTGTGATGTCCCGATGCTGATACCACATCTTGTGAACACTCTTCATGATCTCATATACACACATTCTTTCAACGGGTGCGGAGCATATCTTCTCTATCTATATATGTGAGACACTGCAGTGATGTCAAGTATGCAGGTAGAGATGTTAGTGTGGAGTGTTGTTGGATATGGTAACAATTTTTTTTTTATATATATAATTATTTAAGCGGAATTAGTGACATCCCATGTTAATTAGCCAACTTTGAAATTAATTTATTTTTAAATATATTCAATGAGATGGATTGAGAGCCTTGACTCACGTACTTTGTCATGAATTCCTAATTGAAAAATAATATACATTAGTAATATATATTTTACGTAGAGGAGAATCCAATGAGCTTAGAGAGGTATACTGATAATGAAATATCGCTTAATTTATACAGCGATAATTCATGAAAAGAATTCTTGATTTTTTTTTCATTATTTTATCGTTTTATATGTTAGAACATATAATTCATTGTTTTTAGAATTCTTGAGTCCATTATGAATAAATGCGAACCAATAATCAAATATATTAAGGTTTCGTTTGGACAAGTTTTCTAAAAATATTTTTAGTGTTTTTAAAGTTAAAAAAAAACTTAAAATATGTGTTTGGATAAGATTATATAAAAAGCTTTTGAAAAATATTTTTAAAAAACTAGTTTTAAGTACATTTTTTGAAGAACAAGATGTTTTATAATGTTTTTAAAATAAAATATAATGTTTTGCAAGATTTTTTTAAAAATATTTTAAAAAATTTGTCCAAACGAAGCTTAACTATTTATAAAATTTTAAATTATTTAATTTCCATAGTATTTTAAGCTGGATAAGAATTGGGAACATGGTACGGGTTAATCCCCTACAATCCAATGGCTGAATCTCAGCCGTCCATACTCCAGTTGGTGTGGGTTTGGGGTGGGGTGGAGGTGGTGGTGGTGGGAACAGGAGTTCAAACTTTGAAAGTCAAAGTTGATAGTTGAGCGAAGCTCACACAAATAAAGAATTCATCAATTATTTTCTCAGAAAAGAATCTTCCTCATTTTATGCCGTAATTAATATGATATAAGATAGATGAATAATTGCATTATAAATTTTAAATCATTATTAATCAAAAAATTTATTTTCCTTTAAATGATAAAATTTGTGGAAATGTTATACAGAAGTACTATGCATCCGATATTATAATGTTTGGTTTAAACATGAAGTATTATATCCGGATAATTTATTATACTCTCTGGTAAACTTTTCCCCCTGGTTTAATTAAAACGATATAAACACACCAGAAATTATAGTTTTAATGCTATAATTTATGAAAAAAGTTTATACTTTTATTCATAATCTTAATTAGCGAAATTCAGAATTTTCTTTCCTTTACAGCACTAAAAAAATTTACATATATGACCATTATTATTAATATATGTAAAAGTATGAGTTTAACCTCACTACAATATCATAGCTAAGCCTCAAATTCCTTGCCCTCACAAATACTACATATACTTCACCAAATAGTTCACTCTAACAAACTTATTACTATACTTATATATACACTTTGTTTCTTGAAATTGCTCCCCTTTTTCTTCCTCTAGA
Source organism: Dorcoceras hygrometricum (assembly GCA_001598015.1). Classification (NCBI taxonomy): domain Eukaryota; kingdom Viridiplantae; phylum Streptophyta; class Magnoliopsida; order Lamiales; family Gesneriaceae; genus Dorcoceras; species Dorcoceras hygrometricum. Next base: position 390,391 of record KV013932.1, read on the forward strand.
TCCCGAAAAGTACTCGAAACTTTTGCGCATTTTACATAGTAATCTTACAGCAAAATGTCTCGCAGATCGCGATCAAGCTCGAACTCGGGATCGCCGAGAATCACCGATGAACAAATCAATGAACTCGTATCTCAGTTGCAGCTACTTCTTCCTCAAATGCACAATAAGCACTCGAAGAAGGTATCTTCTCACTTCATTTTATAATGCTTGTTCATTTATATATTTTTAATGTGCTCGTTTTGGTCCATTTGCGTATTGTAAGTTTGAGTAAATGTAACTGTAATAATTACACATGTTAATTAATTCTTAGTGACGGTTATACATATACATATATATATATATATACTTGTGTGACAACCTTGGAATATTGTGATGTTGTTGTCAAATTTGAGAAATGTAATATGGTTCTAGTATATTTGATTTTTCGATGTTTTGAAGCTTTGCATCCTTAAATTTCAGTCATAGTACATATCTTTAAATATTTCGTAATTTCAGTCATTTTTCTGCAAAGTTGATTGTTTCCCCCCATAAAAAAAGGACTAAGAATGCAACTAATTAACACACTAAATCTGAAGTTTGATTATTAAATTTTCACAGGACCATAATTATAAATTCCAAAATATAGAAGTGAAGTTTCTTTCAATTTTCATAGTTATAATATAATGCCCTTCAGGATATGCTTGGCAATAATGTCAGTCAAATTTATTTCTGTAATAAACATATGCGTTTTGAATAAGTCGTTTACAAAGAAAAATTAATTTATTAATAAATGCGGTCAAATGTTTGTTAGGTTTTCAACGTATTTCACTCTTAACCACAGTTAGTGTTTTCCATATTTGATCATTCAAATTTTGTAGAAAGTTTATCGGACAAAAGATTAAGGTTAAATTTCAAATTTAGAATAGAATACGTTGACTTGAATCAAACGGGTACTATAAAGTTTAGTATACATTTAGACACCGATTATCTCATTGGATATATGATAGGATATGATGAATAATAATTAGTGTGATTATAAAATGATTGAGTTGGATAGAAAATAATGTGATCAGATTAATATGTTTGGTTTTAATTGATTAAATTTGGGTTAAATTGTTAAGTTATATTTAAATTTGTATAAAAATTAATAAATATAGTAAAAGAAGAAAATGGATGATTTTATAATTTTATATTGATGATTTGATTGGTTGGAGATAAATAATTTAAAATTTGATTGATGTGAAATAATATATAATGATTTGATTGGTGCTCTAGCCGAACATAGGATATGATTATATTAGAATACAACTCTTATTACTATAATGTGAGAGGAACTGTGGCTTAATATCATTTGCTACTCAAATTTTACAATGGTTAGAATTAAAAAGTATTTTATTATAATCACATAATTTATCATTATCTCATCGAACGACTTACAATTTTGAAAGTTTTGGAGAAAATGAATGTAAAAGTAGATTTTGGTTGCAAAAATAGTCTATCTTTTAAAGAAATTATAAAAATATGCAATGTATAATCTTTCACAGTATGGGATATTACTGGAAAAAAGAAGACAACCACATCACAAATTAGAGTGTTTACTCCTTAATTTGCCCAGTCAATTGCAGTGTATAAGAAAGCCAAATTCATTTAACCTACTCTCTTCATTCTCAAGAAAAAAAAAAATGAAATTAGGTAAAGAATACGTGTAAAGTGTATAGTCTACTCGTTTGAATTGTTATACGGTTTAAAAGATTTAAATTGCATCGTTACCACTAATTATAAATTGGTAAGACGATAAGCGATCGATCCTATACATATGTTTATTACAGAATTGTGAAATTGTGCAAGAAACTGCTCAAAAATAGATGGTAGATTACAAATCACAAGTCGGTAAAAAATTTGAAATAGGTCAAAAAATATCTTCAAAATATTTTCTTATACTATTAGACTATGTCATATAGATCTTGAATATTATTTGATATTTTACATGTTTGGTTGTTTTAAAAAATATTTTAGTGAAGAAAATGATTTTACCCGTTGAAGAGGGTTTATTTCTTTCAACTCATCTCAGGTCTAAGATATGTCTAAGTACGCCGAATAAATATACTATTTAAGTTTGAACCATCCCCTTTTGTCATTTTTGGAGGCCAAACGTCGTTTTAATTAAATGTCTTATTTCTCCATATCTGACTAACGAACACTGTGTTAAATTGACCTTTTTCCCCATATATTAATCTATTAATAGATTAACCTTTGTCTAGGTCAGTGATCCCTTGACCGATATATGTTTTAAATCGAGAGATATGTGCGGGTAGGTAGGGATCTGGATTGATGACTTATATAACAGGTCGACTCTCATAGCACCCCATAATATTTCACCGGAGGATATGCTCCACATGAGAATCGAATCATAAAACCGGAGAGCAGAATCTCACGTCACCTCTACCAATTCGCATGTCACCTGATGTTTAAATTGACTGTTATTTGTTACAATAGAATTTTTAATAATTTCAGTCAACGATGGAGTTCATTTTTATCATCGGATCGAAAGATGGCAGTGTTGTTGGAAAATTAAGTGACCCATGACAAGTGATTAAGGAATTCCACAGATTTGAAGTAAATTAACAAAATGAATTTCTCGATATATAGCCAATGTATAATATTGGTTGAATTATATATATATATATATATATATATATATATATATATATATATATATATATATATATATATATATATATATATATATATATATATATATATATATATATATATATATATATATATATAATTCAACCAATATTATACATTGGCTATATATCGAGAAATTCATTTTGTTAATTTACTTCAAATCTGTGGAATTCCTTAATCACTTGTCATGGGTCACTTAATTTTCCAACAACACTGCCATCTTTCGATCCGATGATAAAAATGAACTCCATCGTTGACTGAAATTATTAAAAATTCTATTGTAACAAATAACAGTCAATTTAAACATCAGGTGACATGCGAATTGGTAGAGGTGACGTGAGATTCTGCTCTCCGGTTTTATGATTCGATTCTCATGTGGAGCATATCCTCCGGTGAAATATTATGGGGTGCTATGAGAGTCGACCTGTTATATAAGTCATCAATCCAGATCCCTACCTACCCGCACATATCTCTCGATTTAAAACATATATCGGTCAAGGGATCACTGACCTAGACAAAGGTTAATCTATTAATAGATTAATATATGGGGAAAAAGGTCAATTTAACACAGTGTTCGTTAGTCAGATATGGAGAAATAAGACATTTAATTAAAACGACGTTTGGCCTCCAAAAATGACAAAAGGGGATGGTTCAAACTTAAATAGTATATTTATTCGGCGTACTTAGACATATCTTAGACCTGAGATGAGTTGAAAGAAATAAACCCTCTTCAACGGGTAAAATCATTTTCTTCACTAAAATATTTTTTAAAACAACCAAACATGTAAAATATCAAATAATATTCAAGATCTATATGACATAGTCTAATAGTATAAGAAAATATTTTGAAGATATTTTTTGACCTATTTCAAATTTTTTACCGACTTGTGATTTGTAATCTACCATCTATTTTTGAGCAGTTTCTTGCACAATTTCACAATTCTGTAATAAACATATGTATAGGATCGATCGCTTATCGTCTTACCAATTTATAATTAGTGGTAACGATGCAATTTAAATCTTTTAAACCGTATAACAATTCAAACGAGTAGACTATACACTTTACACGTATTCTTTACCTAATTTCATTTTTTTTTTTCTTGAGAATGAAGAGAGTAGGTTAAATGAATTTGGCTTTCTTATACACTGCAATTGACTGGGCAAATTAAGGAGTAAACACTCTAATTTGTGATGTGGTTGTCTTCTTTTTTCCAGTAATATCCCATACTGTGAAAGATTATACATTGCATATTTTTATAATTTCTTTAAAAGATAGACTATTTTTGCAACCAAAATCTACTTTTACATTCATTTTCTCCAAAACTTTCAAAATTGTAAGTCGTTCGATGAGATAATGATAAATTATGTGATTATAATAAAATACTTTTTAATTCTAACCATTGTAAAATTTGAGTAGCAAATGATATTAAGCCACAGTTCCTCTCACATTATAGTAATAAGAGTTGTATTCTAATATAATCATATCCTATGTTCGGCTAGAGCACCAATCAAATCATTATATATTATTTCACATCAATCAAATTTTAAATTATTTATCTCCAACCAATCAAATCATCAATATAAAATTATAAAATCATCCATTTTCTTCTTTTACTATATTTATTAATTTTTATACAAATTTAAATATAACTTAACAATTTAACCCAAATTTAATCAATTAAAACCAAACATATTAATCTGATCACATTATTTTCTATCCAACTCAATCATTTTATAATCACACTAATTATTATTCATCATATCCTATCATATATCCAATGAGATAATCGGTGTCTAAATGTATACTAAACTTTATAGTACCCGTTTGATTCAAGTCAACGTATTCTATTCTAAATTTGAAATTTAACCTTAATCTTTTGTCCGATAAACTTTCTACAAAATTTGAATGATCAAATATGGAAAACACTAACTGTGGTTAAGAGTGAAATACGTTGAAAACCTAACAAACATTTGACCGCATTTATTAATAAATTAATTTTCTTTGTAAACGACTTATTCAAAACGCATATGTTTATTACAGAAATAAATTTGACTGACATTATTGCCAAGCATATCCTGAAGGGCATTGTCGTCTTATCACTTCTCGGTCAATGGTCAAATATCATATTCTATAACAATTATTATCATCATGCTAGTCTCCGTCGCTTTTTCAGCCACACTAGTAGAATATATACCGAATCAAATATCTTTAGGGCAATGAATTAGATAAGCACATACGTACCAGAAAGCCCTTTATTTTAAGAAATAAATAAATAAGACAAATTTTGTAAGAAAATAACTTAAAAAACAAGGTTGATAAAATTAATAAATTCGTTAAACAAACGTATAAGGCCAAGTGACACGTGCTTTTTGTAAGTTCAAACATATTAGTGGCATATTCTAACTCAATAGAAATCATGTTTTTGATTGATATATTAGTCTTCCTTCCTAGCCTTAGGTCTAATTCTCCTCATGACATCTCTCTCTTTCGAGCAATATATTCGTTCTTCTCCCGAAAAGAACGACGATGGAGGAGAAGATGAAAAAATGGTGGAAATTACGTCGGAAAATGCTGTTTCTCTGAGTTTTTTCGAGTATTTTTTGCGTAGTAGTTCTAGAAAGGTCTTGAGCTTCTTAGCATGGGAAATTGCATTCGAAGGAATAAGCAATTGGCAAAGGAATACAATGGCGACGCATTTAATTCTCATAAAAATAAGGGTGACTCGAGTGAAGGAGGAAATCAAGAAAATGTGGAATTCGGGAATAGTTCCACAGATACTCATGATATTAATGTTAGCAATACTAAATCAAGACAAGGGAAGAAGCAACTTGTTGTGGAATCAGATAATAATAATTTTGACATGGGATGTCATAATAGAAGACCATCGAATCAAGCTTCCGTTTCAGGTAATCGTTGTTCCTCGATCTTATTCTTATTCTCTCATTATATGTTTATAATTGCCATTATGTGTGTGTGTGTGTCTTTCGAGTTTCGTGTTATTATGAACCGATTTTCGGTTCAAGTTTGGGGTTTGTTAAAGAAATTTTGTATTAGGGTTTGTGGGATATTCAAACAAGTACCAGAATTCGTGATCCAAGTTCCTCAATATGTTGTTTAAGATATATGACAAAAGGTTCCAAAAATTATGATATGAACATAAATAATCATGAGAAAATATAAAAAAAGGAAATGTAAAATAGCAAAAAAAAAAAAACTACCCAGATATTTAATTTGGAAAAAGGTTGAAGCCACAATATGGTGAAATCCTCATTTCTCCTTCTAAATCTTATTTTATAGTGTTGCACCTTGAATCATGGTATTCTCTAGTGTTGAGCAGACTCACACACCTATGTGCCTGTATGTTTGTATTTTATGTTAACTTCAAAAAGAAAATGATATTATTGTCGATGTCTTGTTCTACATCTGAATCAAAATCTCAAGTTTAAGACGAGATTTATCGGTTTCCTAGTTAAAAAACATGATATTCCTAATTATTTTTCTCAGTAAATATGGAGCAAGCGAACCAAAAGAGTCATCCGTTGCCCACTCCGAATCTCCCCCAACTGCCTGGCAACAAGAACCCTAAAGCTAGTTGTTCACAGTTGCCAACACCCGACACTATACAAAGACATGAGAAACCTAGTTCCTCCGTAGCACTCTCGAATCCGGAGACATCGGTGGAACATGGGAAACCTAGTAAATTACCAATGCCAAGATCAGAGAGTGAGATATTATCGTCGCCGTATCTAAAGGCCTTCAAGTTTAACGAACTTAAGAACGCCACGGTGAGTTTTTGCAAGGATAATTTACTCGGCGAGGGAGGTTTCGGCCGCGTTTACAAAGGATGGTTGGACGAGGAAACCCTCACCGCTGCAAGGCCGGGATCGGGCATGGAAGTCGCTATCAAGATGTTGATACCTCGAGGTTTCCAGGGTCACAAGGAGTGGTTGGTTAGTTTTGTTTCCTATTCTTGGTAATTTTATGCCATTAGTTATTATTCCTTGGTTGACAATTGACAAAAACATCTAGTTCTAAATGGTATTTTACATTTTATGGTACATGATGTTAAATTTTCCAATATAGGATATTCTTTGTCTAACCTAAAACAAAAACGTTGTTTAAATATTTTATTAAGATGCTATATGGTATACTATCAAATGTTCAATGATACTTTATTTACAAGTTGACATATTTTGGTCTTAGTATTTTTTGCTAGATTATTGACACAATATTAAATATTTTTGACACGACATTAAACATTTATGATATATTCGGCATCATGTCACATTGACAAAAATATTGTAACGTGGATAATATTTCCATGCATCACATACATAATGTATAATGCAAAGTAAACATACATGCATGTGCACATATATGTCTATCTCTGCCCTTAGTATAGCCTATAAAAGATTTAATTTGGAAACCATATATTTTGAATGTGCAAATAATGATAGTAGTCCTATATAATCATCATTTTTTACCCCATTAATTGTCCTTTTATTTGCAGTCAGAAGTGAACTATTTGGGTCGGCTTAGGCATCCAAATCTTGTAAAACTCATCGGATATTCATTAGAAGGCGAAGACCGAATCTTGGTTTATGAATTCATGCCCGGTGGAAGCTTGGAGAACCACTTATTCAAAAGTGAGTAACTTAAATTTCTCTATGTTTATTCTTCTATACATAAGATATTTTGATGAGCATCATGATATTAGCTGTGATATAAATATCTTAGTCATAAACAAGAAATTATCATTTGTTATTTCTTCTAATATAATGCAGGGAATTCTCCACCTCTTTCCTGGGCAACAAGGATCAAGGTTGCTGCAGCCGCAGCTCGAGGGCTATGTTTCCTTCATGACTCCGAGTCACCCGTCATCTATCGCGATTTCAAGACATCAAACATTTTGTTGGATTCGGTATGTTTTATTTACAAAACTCCATGTTATCTTCTATATATCTCTTTGCGAATTTGTATTTAATCTTTTTTCATCAGGAAAACTGATATGACATTATATATGTTAGTGTCACATTAGCGATATGTTGGATAATGACTAAAATAACCTAAAGAAGTGGACTTATAAGTTTGAATTTAACAACATAGATATCCAAAATCTTGAAAATACAAACATAGTATAAAAAACAATCTCCCTTTTCTAATATATGACATTTTTTGGTCCAGGAATTTCATGCAAAGCTCTCAGACTTTGGGTTGGCAAAATCGGGTCCAACGGGATTTAATACTCATGTCACCACACGAGTGATGGGTACAGAAGGATATTGTGATCCAAAATATAGAACCACAGGTATATATGTATAACTTTAAACCATACTTGCAAAAATATTAATTGGTATGTGCAGTAACTCTAATGACATGGGAACAAACTAAGTGAAAGAGTTGTCTTCTTGACAGGTAAACTTACAGTCAAGTGTGACGTATACAGTTTCGGAGTTGTGTTGCTAGAGTTGCTGACGGGACGTCGTGCTATCGACGAGACGAAGTGCGACGAGGAGAAGAACTTGGTGAATTGGGTGAAGCTTCATGTGCGTGACAATGACAAGGTGTTTCGGATCATGGACACAAAGTTAGAAGGCCAATATCCCAAGAGAGGAGCCTATGTTGCTGCAAATCTTGCTTTGTGTTGTGTAAATGTGGAGCCGAAATATAGGCCGCCCATGACCGAAATCCTGGAAATTCTTGAAAATCTTCCGTCACAAAAACACCACAATAATGCATCTCCTTGAAACAGTTCAATTTATACAATATTGAGTTGTTAGTTTCTAGACTAGGAAGTAACCTGACAATCTAAAATTAACAAAATTCGTCATCATTATATACATGTATATGAGAGATTTTTCAGTCATGTGAATGTATAGAGAGATATTTTATGACAGATTTTGACAATTTATAACTTGTTTGTAAAGTTTTTACCAAACAAATTTTAAGATCTTATAAGCTATTTTGGAGAGTTTATAAGCTCAATTAAAAATACCCTCTTGATATGTATAAAAACATGTGGATTATATATTCGGGATGAAGATAACAGATATTTATTGGGAATCTTTTTCTTTAGTAAAACGCAATTAAAGTATCCCAAGAAATAAGAATGTTATACCAAATATAACATGCCTATAAAAAACTAACATAAAGATGTGAAACCGTATCACGGGTCAATAATTTATGTGACAGATCATATATACTACAAAAAAAACATAGTTTTAGAAGCACTAAATTAAAATCGTTTGGCAAACCGCATCTGAAAAATCAACCAATTGAAGCAGTTAAGAGTTCAACCGCTTCAATACGTTGCTAACCTATTGAAGCTGTAGTTATATTTTTGGCCCAAGCCCTTTTACCCTTTCGCTGGCCCAAGCCCAGATTTACTTACCTTATTAGCCGCACGATTCTTGGCAAAAATCTCGGCCGTTGGTTCCTTTTATACGCGTGTAATCGTCTGTGATGATATGCATTTTTCATATTACCTTTTCTCTCTTCTCAAACCCTAGCCTCCGCCGCCATCGTTCACCGTCGCCTCCAGGCTGCCGCCGCGACGTTGAAGAGACAAGAATCGTGTTGTGTGTTTCTCCATGAACACATAACTGTCTAGTCTCCTCCGTTGTGGTTTGGCCTTTGTGCTCTTCTCTGAACGATTCTGGTGGTGGTCTTGAGCCTTCTGGTGTTGTCCTGAGGAAGAGCTGTCTAGTCTGCTCCTGTCTTGAACCTCTGGTTCTATTGTGAAGGAGCAGGAGACCTCGAGGGACTTGTGCGCTGAGCGTAGTGAGGTATTCTGGTTTCTGGGTTATCGGGTGTGGGGGCTGTGTCTTTCTCTGTGTGAGTTGGCCGTCGCTACTTCTGTCCCTTTGTGTCCTGACCCTGGTTCTAGTGGGTTCCAGTGATAGTTTGGTGGATTAACACTATCAGGATCTGAGCCGGACTTCGATCTCTTTAGATCTGGTCTCATTTTAACCCTCTGTGGGTACAACTTTGTGCTAACGCTGTTTTCTGCTGGTTACTGCCTGTGTAACTTCTTGCTGGTTTCGTTCTCTGTTGTCTCTGTTATTGTTTGCAGGTTTCCTTGCCTCTGTTATTTGTTCTTAGCAGGTACTGGAGTTCCAGAGGTGAATGTGGAGATACCCCTACAGTGGTATCAGAGCCACTGGTTCGTTGCTAGAAGCCTCTGGTCCGTTTCTTGAGCTTTTGGTTCGTCCCTTGAGTCTCTGGCCCGTGACTTGAACCACTAGTTCGTCACTAGGGCTACTGACTCGTGACTGGAATCACCTGCTCGTTACTGGAACCTCTGGCTCGTGACTGGAGCCACTGGTTTTGTGCTTGGTACCGGACCTGCAAACTGTGGAGGAAGCCTGTTCGTTTGGGAGGCTGAATACCTGAGCTAGGGAGCCTAAACCCCAGGGCGTGGCCTCTGGGTTGTAAGCTGCTTTCTAACCCTTGTGTGCTTGATAGAGTACTGCTAGTTAAACAGTACCTTAAATTGGTACTTAGTGTACTGGTACCACTGGGCCTGATAACCTGAGCTTATCTCACGGTTATCCCCCACCGGACTAGGTAGGGTGTCCCAATTAAAGGCAGCTTGACCGTACACCACTTGAGTGTATTGAGGAATCATGTTTGCCTTGGGAACAACCTGCCTTGTTCCTGTTTTCTGCACTGTTATCTTCAATCTGTTGTGTTTATTATATCTTGGTGCTATCTGGTATACCTCTCTGGTGTGCTATAGCTGTCTGTTGTCTGTTTAATCCTGCTGGTGTGCTATCTGGTGTACCTATTGGTGTGTCATAGCTGCCCTTTGCTTCCGTTGTGCATTCTCATTTATGTGCCTTGCCTGCTTTTGTGACTGTCTATGTCTATGGCTGCTATGGCTTCATATAATTTGGAACCCTTTAATGGAAAATCGGATTTTTCAATATGACAACAAAAAATGAAGGGAATTTTGATACAACAGAAAGTATTTAAAGCTATTGACCCTGAATCATATCCTGATGATGTTAGTGCTTTAAAGAAAAAGGAAGATGATGAGTATGCTTATTCCTCTATCATTCTGAACTTGTCTGATGCTGTCTTGAGAAAATGTGAAAAACTTGAATCTGCTAAACTGTTATGGGAAAAATTGCAGGAACTATATATTGAAACTTCACTTCCTTCTAAGATGTTCTTGCTTGAAAAGTTTTTTAGGTTTAAGTTAGACTTGAACAAAGATCTTGATGGAAACCTGGATGTGTTCACTAAATTAATCCAAGACATAAAATTGACAGAAGATAATAACATAGATGATTATACTCCTATTGTGTTACTGAATGCTATCCCTGATACATATGATGATGTTAGGTCTGCCATTAAATATGGCAGAGATGTCATAACTCTAGACACTGTAATAAGTGACCTTACGAGTAAAGAACTTGATTTAAAAGCTCATAAAGGAAATAAAACACCTAGTGGGAAAGTGATGCATGTGAGGGATAGATCTCAAACTAGAAGTAGGAATAATTCTGGTAATAAGAGGGATAAGAGTAGGAGCAGATCAAAACCTAAATACAAGGGAAATAGAAACTGCTATAACTGTGGTGAGAAGGGTCACTATAAAGCTGACTGCCCTCACCCTAAAAAGGATAAAAACTTTAGACACAACTCCTCATCTAATGAACAAGTTAATAATACTACTGTGTGTTTAGAGAATTATGGTGATGTGTTAATGGTGCTGGATTGTGGTGACTCTATTGTTAATTCTGTGAAATTACCTTCTGTGATTGAAAATCAATGGCTGTTTGATTCTGGCTGCACATACCACATGTCACCACTTAGGCATGTTTTCTCTAGCTACACTTCTGTTTTGAAAATGGCTATGTTTCTTTAGCAAATGAAAAACAGTGTAGGATTGCAGGTGTAGGTGATGTGTGTTTAAAATTTGATAACAATTATGTGCTGACCCTTAAAAATGTTAGGCATGTTCCAGCTCTATGCAATAACCTGATTTCTTGTGCTGCCTTAGAAAATGATGGATTTGAGGGTAGATGGGGTAAAGGGTGCATGAAAATTTTGAAGGGCTCACTGGTTCTGTTTAAGGCAGATATATTAAACAACCTGTATGTTTGCAATGCTAACCCTATCTGTGATAAAATCTGTGTGAACTCCATTCAATCTGACATGACTGATCTATGGCATAAAAGGCTAGGTCATATGAGTTCTAAGGGGCTAGAAATTCTGCATAAACATGGCTGTTTTGGAAATGACAAATTGTCTTGCATGCCTTTCTGTGAATCTTGTGTGTATGGAAAACAACATAGACCCACTGCCCCTAACCCCAAAGTGACTGCCTGTTCTACTGTGCTTGAGTATGTGCATGCTGATGTGTGGGGACCTGCTAGTGAACCCACACAAGGTGGGAGGTATTTTCTATCTATTATTGATGATTTTTCACGCAAAGTTTGGGTGTTTTTGCTTAAAAACAAATCTGATGTCTTTGTGGAGTAGTAGAGAGGATGAATAGAACTTTACTTGAAAGAGTGAGGAGTATGTTTGTGTCCTCTGGGCTTTCAAAAAAATTCTGGGGAGAATGTGTTTTAACTGCTGCCTTTTTAATAAATAGATCACCTTCTGTGCCTTTAGATGGGAAGTGTCCTGAGTCTGTTTGGTCTGGCAAAGAAATTGACTATTCTTATCTTAGAACTTTCGGTTGCACTGCTTTTGCACACAAACGTGGTGATAAACTTGAACGTAGGGCTGTTAAGTGTGTGTTTTTGAGATATTCTGAGGGGGTTAAAGGGTATAGGCTGTGGGTTAGGAGTGAACCTGGTTTTAGGACAATAGTTAGTAGGGATGTGACTTTCAATGAAACTGAATTCCCTTGTCTGTCCAGCCCTAGCAGTGAGTCTGCCCCAAAAAAGGTGGAGACTCTGAATATTGTCCCACCTATACTAGAAGATAATCCTCAAGATAACACACAAAATGAACCCTTAAATCTTGAAGAAAACATTACTGCTGAAACCAGTAACCCTGAATTCACTACTGAAAATTCTGTTTCTAATGACTATCTGCTAGTTAGGGACAGAGATAAAAGAAGTACTAAACAGCCTGCTAAATTTCAAGATTTTCACTTAACTTCTCATGCTTTTAATGTGTATGAAGAAATTGATAACTGTGAACCAAAGAATTACACCGAAGCCTTAAAATCTGAACAATCAAATGAGTGTCTGTCTGCTATGCATGAAGAAATGAACTCCCTGCATGTGAACAAAATTTGGGAACTTGTTCCCAAGCCTAAAAGCTGTTCTGTAGTAGACTGTAAATGGGTCTTCAAAATTAAAAATGAAGGGGATGGCATTAGATATAAGGCTAGGTTAGTGGCTAAGGGCTTTACACAAAGGGAAGGGATAGACTATACAGAAATCTTTGCCCCTGTAGTTAAATTTACTACTGTTAGGATCATGTTAGCTCTTTGTGCTCAATTTAATTGGGAACTAAAACAAATGGATGTTAAAACTGCTTTTTTGCATGGTGAATTGGATGAAACTATTTATATGAAACAACCTGATGGCTTTGTTGATAAATCTAGACCTGAACATGTGTGTCTGTTAAAGAAATCTCTATATGGGCTTAAGCAATCACCTATGCAATGGAATAAGAAATTTGATGAGTGTGTGTTATCTTTGAAGTTTAAGAAAAGTTCTTATGATCCTTGCTTATATTTCAAAGATGTTGATACTGTGCCAATTTTCTTATTGATATATGTTGATGATATGCTGCTGATTAGTGCTTCCTTGACTGCTATTAATCACTGTAAATCATTCTTGAGTTCAAAGTTTGATATGAAATTCCTAGGTGATGCCAAAAGGATTCTAGGCATGAATATTGTTAAAAATAGGAATAATTCTACTATCTGCCTAAATCAGACTTCTTATATTGAAAATGTTTTAGATAAATTTTCAATGTCTAATGCTAAAAGTGTTAACATTCCATTGGCTGCCCATTTTCTGTTAAGTAAAGAACAGTGTCCAAAGACTGAACATGACCTGAACAGTATGAAAAATGTGCCTTATTCAAATGCAATTGGTTCTGTTATGTATATGATGGTCAGTACCAGACCTGATATTGCTTATGCTGTGAGTTGTCTAAGTAGGTACATGTCTAATCCTGGTGAGGAACACTGGAGTGCTGTTAAGTGGTTACTTAGATATTTGAAACACTTTTTGAATTACAGTCTTATGTTTTCTGTGTGTAAAAAGGGTGTAGAACTCACCGGTTATGTTGATTCTAACTATGCAAACGATAAGGACAATATGAAATCAACAACTTCTTATGTGTTTACTCTGTGTGGTGCATGTATTAGCTGGAAATCACAACTCTAGCACATTGTGGCTTTGTCTACCACTGAATCTGAGTATATTGCTATTACAGAAGCTTTAAAAGAAGCCTTGTGGCTCAAAGGTCTTTTAACTGAAATTAATGTGCTAACAGGAAAAGTTACTGTGTTCTCAGACAGTCAGTCTGGCATACAACTGTGTAAAAATCCTGTCTTTCATGATAGAACCAAACATATAGATGTTAGGTTCCATTTCATTAGGGATATAGTTTCTAAAGGCCTAATTTCTCTTGAAAAAATTGCTTCTGAATATAATCCTGCAGACATGGGCACCAAATGTCTGCCTGTTGGTAAGTTTATATCATGTTTAAAGTTGCTGAAATTTGATACCTGTGACTAATCTGTTTTCTTGCAGGTTTTTGCTGCCCTTCTGCTTTGTGCAGAGACTGGTGGCAGCTGTGGTTGTAGCTCTTGTGCTACAGCCTGTTTAGAGGAGGTGTGGAATTTTAATTCCTCCTCCTCCTGGCTGTGATGAAACTGAATGGGAACCACTGTGAACCGGTCTTGGACCAAGGTGGAGAGTGTAGTTATATTTTTGGCCCAAGCCCTTTACCCTTGTGCTGGCCCAAGCCCAGATTTACTTACCTTTGTTACCGCACGATCTCTGGCGAAAATCTCGGCCGTTGGTTCCTTTTATACGCGTGTAATCGTCTGTGATGATATGCATTCTTCAGATTACCTTTTCTCTCTTCTCAAACCCTAGCCTCCGCCGCCATCGTTCACCGTCGCCTCCAGGCTGCCGCCGCGACGTTGAAGAGACAAGAATCGTGTTGTGTGTTTCTCCATGAACACAGAACTGTCTAGTCTCCTCGTTGTGGTTTGGCCTTTGTGCTCTTCTCTGTGAACGATTCTGGTGGTGGTCTTGAGCCTTCTGGTGTTGTCCTGAGGAAGAGCTGTCTAGTCTGCTCCTGTCTTGAACCTCTGGTTCTATTGTGAAGGAGCAGGAGACCTCGAGGGACTTGTGCGCTGAGCGTAGTGAGGTATTCTGGTTTTTGGGTTATCAGGTGTGGGGGCTGTGTCTTTCTCTGTGTGAGTTGGTCGTCGCTACTTCTGTCCCTTTGTGTCCTGACCCTGGTTCTAGTGGGTTCCAGTGATAGTGTGGTGGATTAACACTATCAGGATCTGAGCCGGACTTCGATCTCTTTAGATCTGGTCTCATTTTAACCCTCTGTGGGTACAGCTTTGTGCTAACGCTGTTTTCTGCTGGTTACTGCCTGTGTAACTTCTTGCTGGTTTCGTTCTCTGTTGTCTCTGTTATTGTTTGCAGGTTTCCTTGCCTCTGTTATTTGTTCTTAGCAGGTACTGGAGTTCCAGAGGTGAATGTGGAGATACCCTACAGAAGCGATTCAATTCACCGCTTCAATTGTCATAATATATACCAGCTTCATATGATCTATTATAAAAATGCTTGTAATGGTTTAAACATTTTTTAAATTAAATATAAAGCAGTTAGTACAAAATTATAAATAAACAATTCTAATCGAGATTTATACGAGAACCATCATATATTTTATAGGCGACAATATATATGTAGTTGAACCGTTACATATATATTCTTGCCAATTGAAAGTCGAGTAGATGAATTCCGTCAATTGGTATTTTTTCCATTCTTCTTGCGTGTCAGTTTTTATTTTCTTTTTGGGTCCATTTTGACAATAAAATTTCTCTTTCTTTTTTTCAATTTCTCTATTTTTTTTTTCATTTGGCAATAAAATATCTCTTTCCTTTGTCCAATTTCTATTTACTTTGTCAAACATTTGCAGAAATCAATCGCCCACCACCACCAATCTGCCGTCGTTCACACTCAAAAATTACAAGTCAAAATTTCAACATCTCGGTCCATCGTTACCATTGGCTGGAAGGCAAATGGGTTTACGGCCTGCAGTCATATTGGTGACCAGCTCGAATCTTGATCTTGAGGTGCCGGAGTAGCGTGGAAGAGATAGGAGATATATGGAATACTTGGATGTAGAGCACCTTCACCAGATTCTTGAATTGCAGTCAGAATGTTGGTAATCGCGAAACAGAGAGAACTCTTTCAGTCAAGCAGTATGTCGTCCACCTGGAAAATGAGCAAAGTTGGCTTTGTTTTGAGAAACCTGATCCGGTAAGTTTCATACCCTGTCTCAAAACGATCATCTTGAACCATCTTTACTTTCTGTCGTGGAATTGTATTCGTTCTTGCTTATATGAAACTATAATGGTTTCTGGATGAAAATTATTTTTGTTGTATCCTTGTTTTATTGGTGGTTAGTGATTAGATTATATCACAAGTAGGCACACGCAAGAAATTGTCCCATGTTTAGGACTGAATAAAAATTGAAAGAAAGTGCTTTCCGATTCCTCCCCATATCATTGTTCCGTCGCCTCAATCATTGAAAAGCTTCCTGTTCTTGGTATTCATAACCTTTTTTCCTCATTCATTTATATTTTTGCATTAAACTAATATACATTTTTGATAATTTACAACTGCATATGGTTTTTACAGCCATATGCGTTTGTTTAATGTTATTTGTTCATTCTTAATAAATTGTTTCTCGTAAATAAATACCTACATGATACAAAAAATAGTGCAGGATTGTACAATGCAGAAGGCATGGATGGATTTACCTCGTGGTGATCCTGAGTATCAGGTGGGAGTTCTAAATTTTTTATGTTACGCATTTGCTGACACGACTCATGAAGTCACGAAACCATGTCCTTGTCACAAATGCATTAACTCTTTGAATCAAGACCGTGAGACAGTATAAGAACATCTCATGATAAATGGTATTTTACAAGATTATCGTATTTGAAATTTCCAAAGGAAAAAAGCTGATTGGACAATCTCATCATAATCTGAGTGATGAGTTTCAGCCATCACTAAAAGAAGTTTCTGAGGAAAACAATCATGCAGACATGTTACAGGAAATATCACATGAAGTATTTGAGATGCCCGATGGCTCATCTTCCAGGAGTGAAAACTATATTGATGCATCAACAAGTCCTACATTGATGGACGAAGGTTTCTATCGATCGATATAAGAAGGAAAGCAACCATTATATGCTGGATGTACTGAGTTTCTAAACTGACATTCGTCGTTGAGTTATTTCAGTTGAAAGTGAGTGGGAAATGGAGTGATAAGTCCTTCACAGCATTATTGGAGTTTCTTCAACGAGCACTTCCATCCGAAGCACAAGTACCAAGTTCTTTCTACGAAGCGAAGAAAATGAATTCTAATTTGGGACTTCATTATGAAAAAATGCATGCATGTCCAAACGATTGCATGATTTATTGGGGGAAGATGAGAATGAACAAGCTTGTAGAGTATGTAAACTTTCAAGATGGAAAAATTTGCAGAAACGGCCGAAGAAGTCATTCAGAGGGGGAAAAAAGACGTCTTATGGTAAAAACTCCAGTCAAGGTATTTTGGTATTTCCCATTGAAACCAAGATTACAACGATTATTTATGTCGTATAAGACATCTGAGAATATGCAATGGTATTCTAAGAAACGGGTATCAGATGGAATTCTAAGTCATCCAGCTGATTCACCAGCGTGGAAGGCATTTGATGAACGACATCTAGTATTTGGCTCAGATGCTAGAAACGTACGATTGGGACTCACAGCTGATGGGTTTAATCCGTTTTAAAATCAAAGTACATCATATAGTACATGGCCTATTGTCCTAATGCCTTATAATTTACCACCTTGGGAATCCATGAAAGCTCATTCAATTATTTATCCACTTTAATTCCAGGTCCGAAAGCACCCGGAAATGATATTGATATATATTGCGTCCTTTATTGACTGAATTGAAGGATTTGTGGGAAAATGGGATTGCCACATATGATGTGTGCAACAAAGAAATATTTAAAATGTGTGCTGAATTACTTTGGCAGCGACTTTCCAGGCTTGGGATGCTTATCTGGGTGGAACACATACGCAAAAAATGCTTGTCCTACATGTGCCGATAAAACAGATGCATTATATTTGCACAATGGCAAGAAATGGTCTTTTAGAGGGCATCGTCGTTTCTTACCTAAAAGATGTAGAAATCCAAACAATGAAAAGTTACGGAAATCCTGAGAAACGTGAGTTAGATTTGAAACCCATTCCGGGATCCGACGTTCTACGAATGAGCCGAGACAAGAATGTGGTGTTTGGTAAGAGTAAAGCATCGAAACCATCAGCACGGCAACCACTGGGTCCACTGAACAAATGTGGAGGAATCAAATCACTCTTCCTTATTGGGAGTTTAACTTGCTAAGACATAATTTGGATCCTATGCATATTGAAAAAAATGTTTGTGATAACATCCTTGGTACACTTTTAGATTATTCGACCAAGACCAAAGATAATGTTGCTGCACGTAGAGATTTGAAAATTTGGGGATTATGAAACAGTTATGGCCACGAACAAAACCAAATGGTACACAGTATTTGCCACCTGCATGTTACTGTATTAGTAAAGCAGGAAAAAAAATATTTTGTTCGGTATTGAAAGATATTCGTGTACCTGATGGTATGTCATCTGATATTTCAAAATGTGTAGATGTTGGACGTTGCAGGATTTATTATGGGTCTAAAAAGCCATGATTGTCATATCATAATGGAACAATTTCTTCCGATAGCTCTTCGTCGTGTATTAGCAAAAAAGGTTACTGCACCATTAATTGTATTGTGTGAGTATTTCAGAGCTGTGTGTGCAAAGTCTTTGAGAGTAGAAGAATTACAAAAGGCTGAAGAAGGGGTTGTAATGGCTTTATGTCAGTTAGAAAGAATCTTTCCCCCATCATTTTTTAAAATAATGGTGCATTTGGTTGTACATTTAGCATATGAAGCCAGAGTAGCAGGTCCTGTACATTATCGATGGATGTATCCAATAGAAAGATATCTTGGAAAACTTAAAATTTTTGTTAGAAACAAAGCACGACCAGAGGCAAACATTGCAGAGTCATATTTGGCAGATGAATGTGTTGTCTTATGTTTTCGATACTTAGAGATCACAAATTCATTTTACAATAAAGGTACAAGACACCAGATGTTTTTCCTTTGTTATCATTGTTCCCACAAGTTGGACGACCTACAAAAGGGCGTGTATTAGTTACTGTGGACAACAAAACTTTAGGTCAAGCTCATAGATATATCCTTTCTAATTGTACAAGTATTCAGTCATATCATGAGTAAGTGTTTTTTTTTACTATATGAAATTCTATTTATTGTTTTGTCAATAATAAAAGTTTATAACGCTCGGTGCTAATATTTAACAGAGAATTCAAAGACGAGTTGAAGAGAAAACATAGATATGGTACTCGTCCAAGTACTTCTCAATTGGATGATATGGTACGAATGCAATTTCCGGCATGGTTTGCTAGACGTGTAAGTGATATTTTTTTAATGAAAACGAGACTGATTGCTTATTATTATCTTAGTAAAAATATAATATCTACGTAAAGTGCAGGTTGATCGGACAAATGAAAGAATTGATGACTTGAATCTGCGAGCAATAGCACGGGGTCCAAATCCTGTCACATTTAGTTATCATGGATATAATGTCAATGGTTTTGCATTTCGCACAGTTGAATCTGAAGTAAACAAAAAGTTCAGAACAGTGGGGTCATGGTGCATATCACTGCATGATAATGATGATCTTGAGTCAAGTCGATTAACTGATGTTCTCTCACTTGAATATGGTGGTCATGGACGAGTAGTTCTTTTCCGATGTGATTGGGTCAATACTGTTACAGGAATGAAGATTGATCCATTAGGATTTGCGACAGTGAACTTTTCACATTTGATACATACTGGAGAACGTGAAGAGCACGAACCTTTTATTTTGGCTTCACAAGCTCAAATGGTTTATTACATTCGTGACCCTAAAGATGAAGATTGGTGTTGCGTTGTTCTCCACACACCAAGAGACACGTACAACATGGGTGGTGGAGATGATAGTGATATTATGCAATTCATTCCTAACAATATTTCTAATATCGAATCGTTTTTAGATGAGGAAGATACATGGGACATTGAGTTAATTAGAGATGATATAGAAGGTGCAATTGTTGATTGCAAACTTGTTGTGAACAATGAAATTGATGATGAAAACTTTATTTGATTTATGTGCTTTTTATGTTAGTGAATCTTTCTTGAGATGGCATATCATAAGTTTAACGTGATAAGTTTTGGTCTGAAAGAAAAAGAGGCAGGATGAAAGAAAAAGAGGCAGTACATTTTGATTACCAATTTTATAAACATATTTGTACTGAAATTCATTGCAATAAATTATGTGGATAGGTGAGTAAAACTTATTTATATTTACGAATAAAATATTTTGTTTAAAAAGACGCTATTCATATTCAAATGTTAGTTTAAACTAACCACGATGGTAAATTACAAGTTGTCACGACGTGAAAATATTAGTAGACGCTTTATTCAAACGTTGAGTCGAACAACTGATATAACTTCAGAATTATATAGACATTTATCCTCATGCTATGTTCATGAAATCTTTCAGAAAACACACAATCAAATCTTGCTATATATCAATCAATCAAAATTTGAAAGTTCCAAACTTTCCCTCCACGAACTTTTTCACCTTCATATCAAAACAAGTCAACCCAGTATTGTCATAGGGAAACAAAACAACTAATGAAAAAGATACATTATGGAAGACTTTAAAAAGGAATCTCGAAAGAGGATGAAATATTTAGAACACTGCCATATTATAAAAAAATTAAATAGAAATTATTATCTCTACAAAAGTCCATCATTTTCAAAAAGTCACCAGATATCTACACTGATAGCAAAAAGTAAAACTTTTGAGCATCTATATATCCCAAGTAATAATTAAATACAATCAATTTATAATTAATATTGATTTATTTGGCAATTTAATATAAAACTATATTAGTTTATTATCATATAAAGGAAACGTGGAGATATTATCTAACATAATAATGTATAATAAAGCTAAAAATGTTGAAAAGTATTTTATTAAAATAATATATCAATAATGATACCAGTGTGTTGCATTTTTTGAATTAAATAATTTATCATAATGCTAGCATTTGTTAAATATAAATGTGGGAAACTATCACAATGCTAGCATTTGTTAAATATAAACGTGGCAAAAATTTTCTTCTTCCTCAATTCCTGTTCCCGCTAATACTCCCGCCCTAAAATCAGACGCTACCCACTTTCTTGTGCAATCAAGCATGATTCTTGTATATAGCAATGTGGAGTTTTTGAATAACAGTTCTTATGCATACATTAAAATCATAAGCTTCTCGCCTCTCACAAGCTCAACAGTGATTTCAGAAGGCAAGTTCTCTGTCTGCGTAAATTTGCTTTTAATAATCTGGATAGATTATAACACGACACATCACCATAATCAAGCAATGTTTCTGTTGGGATCCTTAACTTTTGTATTTGCTGACCTTTGAATAATTTTCCAGTTTACGTTTCTCATTATTGTATCTGCTGATTGCGAAGATGACATATTTAAGGTTTGCACTTGCATAATGTCATTGATTCTGAGTTTCAATTGACTCCGAATTTTGAATTATATTGATTTGTTTTACGGTAATATAGTGTATTCTGCATTTCATCACAAGAAAACAAGAAATAACATCACAAGTGCAAAACATCTCCATCTCGACACTATATTACAGTAATATACTATATTACAGTTTGTGTATTCTGCAATTCATCACAGAAAAACATCACAGTTTGTGTATTCTGCAATTCATCACAGGTTTGTTTTACGGTAATATAGTGTATTCTGCATTTCATCACAAGAAAACAAGAAATAACATCACAAGTGCAAAACATCTCCATCTCGACACTATATTACAGTAATATACTATATTACAGTTTGTGTATTCTGCAATTCATCACAAGAAAAACATCACAGTTTGTGTATTCTGCAATTCATCACAAGAAAACAAGAATACACTATATTACAAAAAAGGTTACTGCACCACTGTTTTTGTATTATGCAATTCATCACAAGAAAATCATCACAGTTTGATTTAATTAATACATCACAGTATGTGTATTCTGCAATTCATCACAAGAAAACAAGAAATTCATCAATATGTCTAAAGTTTTGTTTTACTGTAATATAGAGAGCGTATGGTGATTTGATCTTCATATCTATAGCACGCTTGCATTGATGAATTTTATATAAGGAAGGATTTGGTAAATGAAATTTCAAGAATAACCAAGGTGGTTGTCATTGGAAAGACAAAATACCTACTGGGATTTTTATACTTGATAAATAAGATTTGAAAGTCTGTTGAATTTTTTGCTACCTAATGGTACTCCTCTTCTTTCTAAAATTTGGTGGCTATTTCTGTTGGAATTTCATCAAGCCAGTTTTAACTTTTTAGGACTTGGGGTATGAGTTGAATTTTGTTCTTCGAATAAAACTAGTGTTTCATTAATCGCCAGTTTATTCATACTCTTCAGGCAAGTAAATTCGTGATTTTCTTGTCAGTTGGCGATTCTTAGACATGTGGTATGGTGGCACTTTGTTATTATTGTCTAGGAAAATCATATGCAATGGATGTGTTTAGTGCACGACACGTCAAACTGTAATCATACATCGTTTCAGCATTGAACATGTATTTTAAATTATATGCTATGTATATTCAGAGAGTAAATTATATACTAACATATATTTTATGATAAGTTGAAGTAAATATAAAAAATGACACAAAAGAGTTCAGAAGTTGATAGTAAATATCAGAAGGCGTTCTCGGGGACAAGATTCAAGTAACAGACGTCGAGATGGAGATGAATCACAAGAAATAACATCACAAGATGCATCTGAAACACAAAATGCGACTATTAGATGTGTTTCATGATAGCCGTCATACCCACTATCACATCTAACATACGCTTTAGTGTATTCTAGGTCTTTACTCAACGCAATTGTAAATCATCATACACACAATGAAAGTAAAGAGTGCCATATGAATAAAAATGCGAATATCATATATAAAGATTGTCATATACAAGAGTCTATAAACCCACACGCCACAAGTTGGCTAGTTGGGCATCTACTCTAACAGTACTATAGCTCGGAATGGAACTTTGCTTCCCCTTAGTTTTTTAGACTGGAGAAAAATGCCAAAGAATCGATTGGAGGAAGCATTGAAACTTGCTATTGTGAGTTGAGAAATGCTTATTCATACATAAATTTACTATAATAATAAAACTACGTTTGTTCTTTATATGCAAGATTCTGCATCCCTGATAAACACAAAAATTTTGTGATGCAAATGATGGGAGTTGCGTGGAGGCAATGGAGGACTGAAGTGAAATCTATGTCTTATGACTCGAATACTCCATTACAAGATCTTCTTTCATTCGCCCGGTTCCTCATAAGCTGGCTCCAGAAGTTTGGGAAAGATTATGCCAGTATTGGAAAGCTAATGAGGTACTGTCGAAGATTAGTTATTTTCGTGCATGCTTATGATATCCTAAGCAGGATACAATTTTTTGCTTAACTTTATATAAATAAAATTTGTGGCTTAATCTACATGGAACGTAATTTGTTGCAGAGAATTCGAAAAGAAATAGAGATAATGCAAAAAAGAAAAAGGGGACTCATGCACAGGGACACACCAGTATTCCATCTTTAGAAGACAAATTTTTAAGCAATTTAAATATGATTTTTCTTTATAACTTGTTATATATTACCTATATAATGTATGAAATTTAAAATTACAAACAAATTGACATAATGATGTCAATTGGTTCTCTGATTTAATAATATTGGTTATCCTGAACAAGTTACTGGTGAACTGAACTGACCTATGCCAGGTAGTGAGGGTTGTCATAGAGAAAATCCGTAGTTACATAGCTTTTAAAAATATGTTGTTACGGTAGTTTTAGACTTACTTTATATATATATATATTTTGAAGAATGGGAATGTGCGGAATCTGGAGATTAGTTTTTATTTTTTATGAATTTATGCAATCACTTTTTGTATTTTATGTGTATTTGTTATTCTATTAGTTTAAAAAGAATGGTAGATACCCAACTCGTATTGAAATACTACAATTGAGCCGGAGAAGTAAAAAAAAAGGAGGTGCCCCGATTGACAAAGAAGCTGTACACTATGAGGTAATAATTGTTATGATTTTGAAATGGCTTTCAATTATCATTATTTAATTAGCAACTAATTTTTTTTTATAATTTGCTAGATGAGGCTGTGCAACGTCGGCTACAAGATATGCTTGAAGGAACACAACCTATATAAGTGCATGTGGATGCATTTCGGTTACATTCTTGTTCAAAAAAATCATTTTTATTTTGTTAAAGCTATTACAAATCATATTGTCTCAGTTTAAGTTTTTTACAGTGATGTATTCGGCCTTGAGATTCTGGTCGAGTGAGATGTCTAAGAGCAGGTGCAACACCTAGCCAAGTCTTCCCTGATCAATGTAGACGTAGCTCGTTCTACAGCTCAGAGATAACCCAGCTGCAGATTTACAGAGAATTTAAGATCAGTGGAAGAAAAAATGAAAAAAGATATGGAGGCTCGAGAATCACAATGGCGGGCACAAATGGAGGCGCAAAAGGCACAACTTCAGATAGAAATAGAGCGGATGAGGCAAACACAAGAACAATTTCAAGCTTTTGCACGTGTTATGCAAAACATAATGCCTGGAACAAGTGGGGGGTCTCATGGACCTGAAATATTGCCAACACAGGTATTTACATATTTCATTGATCCAAATGATACTTTTGAAAGTGTATGATAATAATGTCACTTTTTTTTTTACAGATGGCAATTTTAATGCCAAACATTATGCATAAATACATGAATGCTTCATCAAATGGAGAGGAGAACGATGGTAGAACTCACAACGAAGATTGAGATGGTAATTAGATTAGATTTATCAATTAAAAAATTACTTTTTTGAGTTGTCATTTGTAAATAGTTAGTATATTGTTGTAGTAAGTAGATCTATATATAGGGATTATGTATTCAAAAGTTCTTTTTTATTTTCTAATGATCGGTATCATTTTGTTATACGAGTTGTTCTATTGGATGCACACCTTTTGTTATATTTCATTTCGAAGATATTTGTATTCAAACGAAAAGCAATCATCTAGATAACTGGGAAAAAATAACATAATTGCATGGAATGCTTATAGTAGCATATCACGATTATATGCTACCATACCCACAACTTGAAAAAGAGAATATGTCAAACGCTTCATCAAACCGGTCCAGAAACATTGTAATGAATAGTTCATAAACGCTTCAAAAACAAAGAAACAGAAACGGTTTAAACTGGCCCTGTTGACAGACAAATTGAAGTGGTCCATAACCGCTTCTACAAAGGGGAAATAAAATCGGTTCGGAAAACCATTTGAAGCGGTCTTCTAACTGCATTTGAAAAAAGGAAGTAGAACCGATTTAACATTTCGTTTGGGTTACCTATCTTTTCAATCGATTTGCGACCGCTCCTACAAATACTATTTGAAACGGTTGATTTAGATACACTACCGGTTACTATTCCGCTAAAATAGAGCCTAGAAGTGGTGGTATTTGAACCATTTGGAGAAACGCTTCTAAATTCGTAGAAGCATTTTTAAAGTGCTTCGGATGCATTCTAATCCCGATTCTAAAGAGCCTTTCATTAAAAGATGTTATATTTTATGTTAGAAAATTATTTTTCCAATAACAAATATGGGTTTGTTCAAACATTTCCCCAAATTTTATTATTTTTCATACCAAAAGTATTACTATATTGACTTGATGGAACCGTTTCAACGACTTGTGAGGTCGTCTAAAGTGAGATCCACTATGTTATGAACCTACATAACAACAAGGAAGCCCCGCGAGCACAGGTGAGTTGGTAGACTCAGGATGACGTGAGATTCTCCTCTCTGGCTTCTCGGTCGATTATCGTGTGGAGCATATTCTCCACTAAAATATCATGGGGATCGACCTATTATATAAGTGCAATATCTCAGGTCCCTGCCTACTCGCGGATATCACTCAATTTACAACCTATATGGATCAAGTGACCTCCGACTTATACATGAGATTAGCTCTTCGATAGGCTAACTTTACATATCAACAAGGAAATATCAAGCTATCTTAAAGGAATTAGTTGAAGCAAGGAAATATCAAGCTATCTTAAAGGAATTAGTTAAAGCTGTTTGATAAAAAGTTATTTATAGTACTTCAAAGTTAAAATGTTATGAACCTACATAAAAAGGGGAGTATCAAGCTATTTTAAAAGGAACTAGTTATAGCTTTATGATAACAGCTATTTTTTAAATAATAAATCGAATATCTATATAAAAAATATCTATTATCTAATATTGTCATTCCATTTTTATTTGTATCTTGGTACCCACACTAGGAAGGGAAAAAAGTCGATTTCAAAATACCTACTATCGTGACACCTAAAAATGTGTACAATGTAGAATTTCTCAATAAATAATGATAATTAAATGACACTTTAAAAAATAAAGTGATTAAGGAAATAAATTTTGCATTTAAAACTAGTGAGCATTCGAAAAAATAAAGTTAATTTTTTTATTTTTTACTTTTTCTTTTAGAAAGTTAGCCTAAGACCTAACTCCCTATATAGGTCAAAGGCTCATTACTCCATACACGTTTTAAATTTAGGGATATAATAACAAGCCGACCCCCAGAGCATTGCCCTCACAATTTCAATGGGAAATATGCTCCACATTAGGATCGAACCCGTGAAACTGGAGAGGAGAATCTTACATCATCTCAAGTCTTACCAATCCATGGGACAGTTTAATTTTGCATTTCTCACGCAATTCACGTCTCAATATCGTTTACCATATATACATGGTTTACTCATAACTTATTCTAAGACAAAGTTTTCTCCATTAATATTCACTAAGTTTTAATTATTTATTATTTTATTCTTCTTTATGCCGGCTAGTATTCACTATCTTTTACACCCATAATTTCTACATTTCGTTACAAAGATGTAACAGAAGTGAATCTTTTATCTTACCTTATCCAAAAAAAGTCATTAATTATCCAAATCCCAACAGAATTATGCATTTAAGCACCACAAATATTTTCTAGTTCATCCTAATCCATTTCATTACCATTCCATCCTCGGTTCCTATATATTGGAAGGATCGGAAGATAAAGCCTTACATTTTACTTTATCTATTTTATATATGATCTAGAGTAAAATAAAACTTTGAATATGGATAAAAAATTTTGCTGCTTCTTTGTGTTGATTTTGGGTTTTGCGCTCGGAAATGTGTGTAAAGGTGAAGAAGAAATCGGGGTTTATGAGTTGGAAAATGGTGATCTTTCAGTGAAAATCACCAACTATGGTGCCACTGTTCTATCTGTTATGGCGCCTGATCGGAATGGTGAGTAACATTTTTCTTATTGGTTTCTCAAAGATTATTTCTTGATTGGTTTGATAATTTATGGGATTATATTTTTAATTCAGGGAAACTAGATGATATCGTTCTGGGATTTGATTCTGTTGATGGATACAAGGTTAGTGAGTTCAAATTTTCGATGTTATCTATGTCTTAAAATAGACTTCTCTCGACCTAAACAAAAAAAAAAAAAAATCAAAATTTGACTTAACTATACACGGTTTGAAATAATCTCTTGACTATTTTAAATATGTATCATCCACTCAATATCAATGAAGAGTTATATATATCAGATCCGATATCCTGCACAACTACGTCTCCACCTCCTTCCCCGACTGCTACGTGACACCATGTGATTGGTCGAATTTATAAAAATTACATGACGACACGTGTTAGTCGGGAAGAAGGTGGGGAAGTTGGTTATGCAGGATATTAGATTATATATATATAAACGTGATAATGTGGGCTCCTACAATGGGGGCGCGCGTGGGCGCCCGAGATGCTCAGCCGAACATCTCATGAAATTTTTAAAAAATTCATGAGATGTTCGGCTGAGTATTGGAACTGCAACATTAAAGGTTTTGCTTTTTTGCAGAATGATTCAACTTACTTTGGGGCTCTTGTTGGCCGTGTGGCTAACCGGATCGGAGGTGCACAATTCACTTTAGATGGCAAACTCTACCAATTGCCTGCTAATGATCATGGAAATACACTCCATGGTATGATGATTTTCAAATTCAAATACCCAAAAAGAATAATTAACCATTTATAAATCTTGCCTCTCTTGAAAAGGGCATTAAATTTCCACCATTCAAATTGATTCATGCACGTACATATATAGGTGGGACTAGAGGATTTAGCGACGTCGTGTGGACGGTAGCCGAGCATGTGAAGCATAGCCACCTCACGCTTACCTACGATAGTCACGATAGTGAACAAGGTAACACTTATATTAGTGCTATTAGTTATAACTTTTTTTCGATATTGAAATATATGTTAACTAAGACTGAAATCAGGGTTCCCCGGAGATCTCTCCGTGATGGTGACCTACCTGCTCATAGGGAGAAACAAGCTGGGCATAAAGATGCAAGCCAAGCCCCTGAACAAGCCCACCCCAGTCAACCTCGCATCCCACACGTACTGGAACCTTGCTGGCCACGACAGCGGCGACATACTCTCGCACACCATCAAGCTCTACGCCTCCAGCATAACCCCGGTCGACGAAAAACTCATCCCCACAGGAAAAATCTCTCCTGTCGAAGGCACACCCTACGACTTCCTCACGCCCCGGACGATTGGGAGCAAGTTCAGTGAGCTGCCAGACGGGTATGACATAAACTACGCTCTGGACGTGACCGGTGGGGGGAAGCATTTCACCAAGGCGGCCATGGTTTACGACGAAAAATCAGGGAGGAAAATGGAGCTGTGGACCGATAAGCCCGGGGTTCAGTTTTACACTAGCAACATGCTGCCAGATACTGTGGGCAAAAATGGTGCTGTGTATAAGAGACATGCGGCCTTCTGCCTGGAGACTCAAGGGTTCCCTGATTCTGTGAATCATCCTAATTTCCCTTCTCAGATTGTGAATCCAGGGGAGAAGTACAGGCATGTTATGCTCTATAGGTTTACTACACATTAAATGGGAATTTTTGAGTCATGGTAATCTGTTTTACGTTTATTTTGTCTTCTAGCTTGGAATGGTATTGTTTATTTGTTGGAATTAAGTATTTTGTATTGAATACTCCTCTTTTCGGTTTAGAAATAAAGAGATATTCTCCAATTTTATCTTTAATAATTGATAATAACCAGTTACACAAAAGTTTTGGTTGCAATATGATATAATCATAAAGCATACAATTATTTTCAGAACTAATGAAAAATTATTGATTACAATGCTAATATTTCGTTCTCTCAAGTACAAGAAATACTTCAGATACATAAAGCCTTATGTCATTGACAAGGCATCCTTCTTTTTTTTTTTTAGTTTCAAAGAAGTTTTTGAAAATGCTGTGACATAAAGATCAATCGTCATATTATCGAGACTGGAGGCTTTTAAAAGGATGAAGTTCGCTGATGCTTGAAATTAGTATGTCTTTTATGTTTTATAGAGCAAACGAAAATCCATCATGTATATACATAATGCTGCATATCATCAAGTTCATGCTCAAGTGAATTCAATTCAAACATCATCCTCAAATATCAACAAGCGTCGTCAACAGTGATATAACCACCATAAAAAAACAACAAAACCAATGCAAACCAACCTGAGTTGACTTCTTTCGTTGTTTAAAGCTAGAAGAAAATATCCATGGATATAACATATTTGTTGAGAATGTCTAAGCTGCGGTCTTCTTGAAATCGATTTTGTCAACCTTCACCTCTCCATCGATAAGCTCATAAACGTACACGACAACACGAAGACCATCAATATCCATGAGAACAAAGCTCGGGTTCACATCATAAGTGATGCTGCTGAAGGCGCCAGTAGCAGATCCGGGATTTATAACCACTCCTGCTTCATGCTTGTAAGCTGTGAACTGGTGTGTGTGGCCCGTTACGAGGATGTCTACGTCCAATTGCCTTTGGAGCATAGCCAGTGAGTCGAGGTCTCCCCATGGAATAACCTTCAAGAAATTTACATGAGAAATAAGCCAAAGAATGATCGACGAAATCTTGCAACTAGACCACCTTGCTTTGCTTTGTTCCTGTTTTATGGCTCCAGTAACACTTTATTGGTCTCAAGAATCTTTAAAACTCTAGATGTTGATCTTAGTAGTTTTAAAGTGAAGATCACAATTATAGCATGCTAAAACACTGATCATTGGTAAAGATTGGACTCGGTTTTAGCCTTAACATATGAAGCCGATGAAAAGCTAATCGTTTGGCAGTACACTTAGTCTGAAAAGATCAACAATCAATTTCCGTAGGTCTAGTCTTTAGGATGAGAATCACACCTGATGACCATGGCATACACCAAGCTTAAATTGACCAATGGTCAAGGTTTTGTTCTCAGGATAACGTGGCTCCTCATCATATTCTCCTCGAGTGACGTGTAAGTCTGGACAAACAGTTTTCAAGTAGTCATGAACCTCCTGCAAAAACAGTTACATACCTTATATAAGGTGAAAGTTATCGAAGGTCAGTACTGATTAAGCAGATCAAAATAGGAATAAACTGATGATATCTAAAACCAACCAACAAAATATCCTAAGTTGCACAAGTGCTGATAACGCTGAACTGCGTCAGATATAATTCTAACTCAACTCGCTCTTTTCGCATGAAATGTTTCCCTTGCTTTTCTTGGGAAACAAAAAATGCTACCATCTTCAGTAGGTTCTCAAGTTTTTGTCAATCCTAGTAAGGCATCGGAAAAACTTTTTGCACCAACTAATGAACTCACATTTGATTCCAGCAAGTATCATGTAATTCAAAATAACTAACAGTCGAGGTTAGGTCTCATCATAGGGAAAAAGGATAAAACTCATTCTCATGTACCCATATTTGATTTCTTCTATGTTTCTGCACAGGGCGAAACACATTTTAAGCAAATGAAACTGCTAAAAACCACCTCATATGGGGAACAAGCAGTTTATGTATTTCTTAGTCGCACTTGTGAACATTCTCAATCGTATAGAAATGTTAAGAGGTTAGGTCACTTGCAAATTCTACTACTTGTCTTATGTATAAGACATTCCATTTAATTTTTTCCCATTCTCCATGTTCTCCAGAAAGCAGACTACATTCTTTGACCAGACCCGTAATGGGCAAAACTCTCATACCTATAACCATCATCCTATCTGTTGCTTGCCCGTTGAGTCAGAGTAAATTTACAGAAATTTTTTTTATAAAAGTGGCAAATCAAAAGAATATTGACACCACATATGAGAACTGCAACCACATCTAAATGTAATTTAAAACAAGACAAAATTGTTATAGCAATAATATTTCGTACGGAATACACAACTATCCAGATCTCAGTTACTATACAGAAAAATGCTAACTATTTCCTCATTTAACAGAACAGGCTTTAATTTCAGTTCTACAATAATAAGGCAATTCTAGCATTATAGATCCATGCAAAAAGATCAAGTTAGTTTGAAAAATATGCCAAAGAACACTACTCAGAATATTAACACAGTATTAAGACACACAAACTAAGCATGTTTCATTAAGAAAAGACACATAAACTAAGCATAGACCTCCTTGAATCAAGAAAAAACTATTCAAGTCATCTCATATACACTTACTTTGCTACATAAGTTGCCCGTGCAAATTATATGTTGGATCTTTCCTGGCACAAGCATGGATTTGAACTTTGCAGGAAGATCAAGCGCCCTGTGGGGTATATGCAAATCACCCAATGCTAGTACAAGTACCATCTCCAACCCTTTGAACTATCAAACTCTGCCTTAATCCTCTGACAAATTTGCACAGCACAGAATCTGAAAAAGACCAAAAACAAAGAAGATACTTGATACAAAGAAAAGAAGTTAATTTTCCACATGCAACAACAGCCCACATCTCCCATTCGGAAAACGTCCCCATTCCCATTTCCAAACATATTTCGTAACGAATCACACGCTATTTCAATTGGAGAGTGCATGCAATTCACATAAACACGTACTTAGGAGATCCAAACCTACCAAACGTAAATAAAATACTAGAGGAGAACCATTAAAACCATTATCAGAACTCTCGATTTTGGTAATTGTTTCAAAGCATAACTCAGAAGCTGAACTGTCCCAGAGGGAAAAAAAGCATATACATCAGAACAATATTATGCAATAAAAATCACGTATTTAATCTGCCAGACATATGAAGATCAGCAATCAAGAGTAGCTCAGATAACCAAAAAAAAACCCCAACTTGAAGAAAATCAGGGGACTTTCAAGCCATTAACTTGCTTATCACAGATGCGATCTGACCTGAAATTATCTTTACATAAGAATTGAACCCGCGAGACACTGTTGAGCAGAGTGGCGTATATTTTGAGGTCGTCTTCCTCAACGAGACAGAAAAGCGTGGGGAGATCTGGAAAAAGAGAAAAGCGTGGGGAGGTGTGGAAAAAGTGCTACTGCGAAATTAATGAAATTATTGACTGATAATAGGAAAACAAATTAAAATACAAGTAATAAGACAAAAATAATAAATTTTTCTCACAAAATAAAAAATATGTTGTAGTCTTTTATTAAATATTCCGCCGTAGGTTGCTGAATAGGCGGAATTCACTTTTTAAATTTTTTTTTTTTTTGGTCCACAATTACTAACAATGTCGACAGTAAATTGATTTGAAAATTATTTATAAAAAATGAGAAATAACTAATAAAAATATGAACAAGTTAAAAATATTAGCACAGATGATATAATAACAGCAATAATAATAGTGAATATAAGAATTATACTAGATAACTATAATAAATAAATTTATAGTAGTGATACTACTAATGACTAGCTATAAGAATTATACTAAATAGTAATAAATAAATTTTTAGCAATGATTCTAATATATCAGAAAATTATTACTTATAATTTGTTTTAAGCCTAATACACATTGAATTCCCAAGAAATTAATTCTTATTAATTTCAAATTATCTTTGGATTTGTAGTCTTGTATTTCCAATCTAATTTTGAGGATTTTTGTGACACCCGCACCCATGGGAATCAACGGAGGGGAAAAATTGAAGATCGAAAAGATAAACAAGGACTAAATGAGAAATATTGTAAGCTGTATTTCCTTACAAAAACTGAACGTAAACAGTTGGCGCCAATAATAAACAGTAGAAACAGATTTCGATTACAAAACAAGATATTACAAACACTAGAACTCTATATGAATTCTCTATTGTTGTAATGGATCTTAATACAGCTTGACAAAAGATCAAAAACACAACAGCTGGCTTTGCGGAAAGGCTGGCCATCGACAAACACACGCAGCCCCCAAATCTGGTATCAGCTCGCACCACCCGTCTGCCCCTGAGCTGCCTCACCTGCATCGAGAAAACTAGTTAGCCTAGGGGCTCAACAAGTAAAACTGAGTATAACAAGGATCACATAATGCAGGCATAACTGAAAACTTAGTACATAAATTTAAAGGAAGTCATTTGAACTCAAATCTTGCTACTGAAAATACAGATCGGAACATCAAATCTGAATCGCTTTAAACTGAGTGACTTATGATCTAGAGGCTCACTGGTGGTCCTGGTGCATGAAGCATGTTATCTGAATCAGTAACTCTCTGTGAAGGGATTACAGTACTTCCATACTCTTGGTCCTTCCTGCTGTGAAGGGATTACAGTTATACCGTAATCTTGGTCCATTCCTGATTGACCGGGTCCTCTATACCATAAGTCCTTAAAACTGAAACTTTGCTTCCTTTAACTTAAAAAAATAGCTTTATACCTTGCTTTGATCAAAGATCGATTACTGAAATCTGATTGATTCACTGCTATGAAACTCATTTTATCAAAGGGAACATCTTTACTCTACTGAATGTACAGCTCGGTTGTGAGCTGATGATAGCAAAATCAGCTCGGAGTAAAATGGCTTACGAAGGTAAACAGATTTGGCTCAATAAAACAGATCTCAAGCGTAATTAATAGTTTTGGCTACACAAGACAGATCTTGGGTGTGAGATAGTTCATGGGCGTGAAAAATAGCTTTGGCTAACGAAGATAGCTTACGGAAAGGGAAAACATATTTGGTTCTACGAAAGCAGCTCACGCGAAATAAAACAGATTTGGGTTCCAAAAACAACTTACGCGTATTCCAAATGTAATATAGGATATGTAAGAAGAATTTCAGCTGTGGAAGGTCACTCAGCTTTGAGAAATCATGTCGAATTACACAGATCGGCGAAGAGAATAAACCAGGTCTGGTTAACACGAAGGTACTGCTACAGACAGTCTCTAAACAAACTAGCTCAGCTTATTCGACCAGAACATAATCCCGATCAAACCAGCGTTGCCTATCTGTTCAGAGTCGATGTCCAAAACCTTTACAGCACACGAAAGAACAAGAAGCTTCTCTTGGCTTAGCTTATCTGGAATCTGTACACTCAGTACCTTGAAAACGTAACTGCTTGCTAAAAGATAACTGGTGAGTTTTCGCAGAACTTAAAACATCATAGCAGTGAATCCTTAGCTTAAACTTAAACAGAAACTGAACTGAACTAAAACACGCATCAGGAAAGCATACAACAGAAAACAACGAAACGTAATATGTTTTCCAGATGCAGCAAGAATCAATTTTACTTTCCTGAACTGAGGAGCACAACGAGCAGATGGACTTGGCTGGAAATCTTCTCAAGCACACTCTACGAGCTACTGGATGCTTTTGAGAGAAAAGAAAGATGTTTCTTCTAACAACATGAGCTCTATCTTACGTAAAATCATTATATACGGGAGAATGACTTGTAGTAGGTAGAAGTACAATGATAAGGAATGGTTAGCTCACCAAATCCTTGTAAAATTGTTAAAAACTCCTTACTACTATTTTAATTTATAAATCGACTTCCCCGTTTTATAAAAACAGATCTCCCATTTAAAAACATTTTATTTGAAGAAACTGTTCCAGCTCGGGATTGTGCCTGAGGCGAAATCCTTCTAGAACTCATCTGGTCGTTGCTTCTAAGCTGGAAGAAAAGAAAGAAGTCAACTTAGATTAGTGGAACTGGCTTGAACTGAAAGCTGAATGCTCAAATATCAAATCAGCCCTTAAAATAAAAAGCTAAGGAATTGTGGTCCTATGGATTTTGGGGCGCTACAATTTTAAATCTTTATTCGTTCATCAATTATATTATTAAATTTACCATAAGTAATCATTTACACTGAAATGAAATTGTATACTCAATTAATTATTGGGTTTAATCCAATATTCAATTACAAGTGAATTTAAGTGTGAATACCAATGCATATTGGCGGACAGTGAAGTTATTTACGGTCCAAAGAATAGTTTATGCAGAAGACTTGATAGATGAACACAAATGCGAGAAATAAATAGATAAGGGATAAAAATTTATCTCTGGAAGTTCGAAACAATGCTTCCACGTTTATCCTTCTTTGAAACTGAAAAGCTATCAACTAAAAGGCTTTGTTGCTGATTATACAATATAATTAAATGCGCAGTCATTTCCCGACTAATCTGAACTCCTAGTAACCTCACTACTACTAGAACAGACTCTGTTATTTTACAAAAAATTGATCCTCAGGCTAAACTGCTCTTCTATATAACTTAGCGTATGATCTGAATCAGCACAGCTGAATTGAAACACTCAGCAATGATTCAGCACAGCTGAAGGTTCAACTAAACTTATGGTCGTATAGCTTTGGATTCATCGGTAATAAATATGGTCGCTCCTCTCAGCCGTTGAGTTCTCGTACGTTCATATCCTTTGGTATTTAATATACTTTGCAAGCTCTGTAGTGATGTATTACATGTTCATTCTTTTTGGTCTGTTAGACAATTCTCGTATTTGAACAACTCGGATCTTGTTCTAATTATTGCGTTATAAGTCCGACGACTATAAATACTCTTTTAAGTCAAATACCAAAGTCTATTCTGATGTGACTGTTTCTCGTTTGATTTGCTTAGCTTATCGAATTTGATTTAACTTTCTCATCTGATCTGCTTTGATATGATATTTGATATGTTCTAGAAACTGTTCGTTTTATTTGTTCAGTTACCGTTCTGATCATTTAGATTTTTTCCATTAACTTAAACGACTATTGTTCCAAACCAAATCAGTCATAAACTTAGTTCTTTTGTACATCAAAACTTAAAATATTTTTCTTTACCAGAGTCAAAGCAAAACAGATTAATTACAGGAAAGTTGTTACTATATAATATAAAATTTATAAAATACAAGAATTTTAAATTAGAAATGAATGTCATTCAAATTTATTGGGGGCAGTTGTAAATTTGCATCGTGTATATTCATCCTTTGTTATTTTAGTCTTCTAAATTAACTCTTACCCATTTTAAATTTTAATCAACCATATTTGTTTTTTATTTTTTGTTATTCGAGTTGATTTTTGATGTGGTATACCAACAATGTTTTGATATAATGCTTATGCATATATAATGTCGCCAGATCAAATAAAAAAATGATAATAAACCATATTATAAGTTTTTACACCACAACTAAAATAAAGTTAAGAGACTAACATAAATAATTTTAAAAATTTGTTGATTTGCATGTTAACAGTCATCGGTCACGATTTTCTTTGTCTTACCTCAGTTATTCACCAATATAGCCTTTATCTGCTACATTTTTAGTGATTTATTTATATAGGCATCGAACACGGCACAACCAATATGGTTGACCGATATTTTTTTTATCTGAAAATATTACTTTATTTGACCGACATTTAAAATTATTTTTGACATTAATTACCTGTGAAAAAATATAATAAAATTCAGTAAGTTTCCATTAAACGGAAAAGGTTTTTTTCGCCATAAAAAAATTATATACTTCTCTATTTAGGAATATTTGGCCACAAAGATCGAAATATACGTGTAAATCATCATAGAGTATCCCCTGAAAAAAAAAACAATGGATAGAAATTGCAAACTTCATATAGTATTGTACAAATTAAAATTGCAATTTTCCCCAAAAATATATAGGACAAGAATCTTTCCAAAAAAGAAAAAGAAAAAGCACATGCATGCAAACTAAACATTGTGATCCCTGTCGTCACCTGGAGAGTTCGATTTACTCTGAGTGTTTGTGAACGGAAACGAAGGTGAAAGAAACCTCAAACTTCCATGCTGGGAACTCGTGGAATTACTTACGCTCGACGTTGTCGGAAAGCTCGATAGAATCGGAAAAGACTCGGTATTCTTGATATTCTGGCTGGATATATCACTTCCATTTTGGTTTGCTGACGAGCTGGCACCGGCTAAACCCGAACCGATTAGCGAAGTAAGTGCAGCTGCTAATGCAGATTGGAAACTCGGGTCAGATGTAATGGCTTTGGTCGCCGCTGCAATGGTGTCTGGTGTGTGATCAGATTGTTGAACATTAGGGTTTCTAATATTCTTTTGCATGAAAGAATGGTAAAGGGTTTCACTGTTTTGTGTTCCAAAGCTCAAAGAGTTTGGGGTTTGAATGATCTTGTTTCCATATCCAAGTGTCGCATTGTTCCAAGAAACTGGTAGAGAGCTTGATTCTAGAGAGCTGAAGTTCAGATTTGTGGATGAGAATCTTGAAGGAATGTTGCTGCCTAGTCTGTTTAAATGAGGCGACGAGGTTGACGATGGGGATGTGAGATCGAGTGTGATAGTTGGATGTGAAGGAGAAGATGAGATTGATGTGGTTGGAAGGTAGAAGGGTTTTGACCTAGAGTTGTTTGGAAGATAGAAGTTTAGTCCATTGAGATTCGTCGACGTGGTTGAGGAGGTGGGGATGGACGACGAACTTGGCCCTACTCCCGAGGTTGACGAGCCGGACATGAGCATGGACACTGCTGCTGAGGTGGTCGAAGCCACGGCGGTCGCGGAGATGGGGAGTGGATGGTTGTGTGTTCCTTCGTATGTCGTGATCAAGACCGACATGTCCTCGACGCATCTTTGCACCTTCATGTTCAAAACAGATGTTAACTCTTGGACATTATGATAGGACATTCGAGGGTACAGATCATTGACAAACTTCCACCGATTTACCTGTTTTCTCACGGGACAAGATGGTGCAACCGTGCAACGATAATATGCTCGCGGGCAAGGGTTCCCTTTCGAAATCTTCTGTCCATATTTTCTCCACTGGCATCCATCAATCATCTACATTTTTTTGAATAATGTAGTCAAGCATGTATCCGCATATATATACGCTGCAAATTTGTTACATATATGACTTGGAAACCAAATTTAATCTTACAGTTGGCGTGTCGCATCTATATCGCACAGAAACCCTAGCTCGTTTAGCGTGGTTTTGCTGCAAAAGCTCGTCGTCTTCACCGTCTGATCTCGAGTTCTTCGTGGACGACTTATGAGGCGACCACGTCGTCGTCGTGTCTCCCGTTTCATTCCTCACTTCTTCCAAGCTATTTTCACGGCTAGGATATTCAACCTGTGATGAAGTTTTAGGCACTTCAAACTTGCAGTCCAGTCCAAGTGCCAATCCTTCTCTATCATCTTGCCTTATTCTTTCATTGGTAGGCATTTTACGGGGACCCTCTTTCGTCGTCGTTTCACTCGAACTTCTTCCCAGGGAAAGGGACACAAGTTCAGCTTCTTCCGGCTGATCAGCACTCGCAATAGAATCTTCATTACCACATTTTGTATTACCCTCTTGTTGAATGGCTTCTTTGTATTGATTCTGTAGGGTCCTGTAATCCTTCAGAATCCGATCCAAGTACGATCGGAGCCGTTGATTCTCTTCCATAACTTCAACCATCTCAGATTTGGCTAACTGAAGTTGCTCCATCTGTTGCCATAATCACAAAAGTATTAATTATTTTGCTCTCAATTCTGAAAATATTAATTAAAATATGCTATTACAAATGAAATGTAACCTGTTCCCTTTTGACAAAAGATGCTGTTCTTGATTCAGATTTAGTAGGTGATGATCTCTCTACCTTAGTTTCACCCTGCAATATGTTCAACTATTTTATTAGAACTCGAAATAATCCCTTGAAAAAATATTAACTGGAAAGTTGTTTTGTAGTCCTTTAATTAATAAATACGTGGACATTATCATGGAGAATAGGATTAAAAGCACCAAAAAAACAAAGAAAATGGATTAAACTAAAATTTGAGCACATAAAAGACTAAAATAATAATGAACGGACAAGATATAAAATAACAAAATTTTACTATTTTTCCGAAACCAAGATCCATATTTGACATAAGATTTCATCAAAAGCTAAAATAAGATTCTTAAATAAGCTGTAAAATTAAAACTTGTAGTCAACCACTAAACAAGAAATTAATTAAAGTTATGTAAGAAAAATGTAATATTAGTGGTCTTATGAGTAGCCAGCTTGAAGTAGTTCCCCTATCATTTAACAGAGTCTCCAAGTCTCAATATTAATTATCAAGTTGCGTCTGATATTTATTAATGGTCAAAGATGCATACATGAAGTTCCAAATAAAAAAGATTGACTTGGAAATTTTGATTAAATAATGTCAATTTAAATAGAAATATAAATCTATCTTGTTTTAACTTAATCAGAGTATTTTTTTTTTTCATCGTTGTTTTTTAAAAATTTGGCATGACTGGGTAGCCCTATCCCTGGATGCTAGTTCTTCATTTGGCGACGACTTAATAAATTTGACTTCACGAGACATTAAACACAAGTTTTCTTGAAATTGTTCATCCACAATATTATTTTCATCCATGAAATATAAATAGATACATATGATCAAATCCAGCAATTTTGTTGAATATGAATCGGAAAAATATATGTTAAATATGAACACATGTTAATTGTTTTGATATAATTGTTTTCTTACCTGCTTGCTATGAACTAAAATCATGAGATTAGGTGATTCTTGCTTTAATCCGTCGTCATTTTGAACCCTTTTTCCAGCTCTAACCTAATATATATTCCTAATATTTGTTAGGTATATGTAAGATGAAATAATAATAAAAAAGAACTTGGATATATCGTCATCTTCATACATTTTTTTCAGCCCCAAATAACATTAATATCTCATCTTTCTTATAATGAAATCGAGTTTCACCGAAATCACAGCAGTCACGTTTGATGTATATATATATATATATATATATATATCAACTACACAGCAGTCTACGTTGTAGTAGTATATATATATATATATATATATATATTTCCAGCATGAAGCTTGTATTTTAATTTCTGGGTTTTTCTTGAATCAGAATCCTTTTCTATTAACCTTAAAAAGCTCTAAATGTGTGTGTATATATGTTTTTTTATTACATATCTTGAACATAAATTTGTTGAAGCATCCAAAATCCAATTTTTTATGACAGATCAAAGATGCAAAACAATATCTATATTCCATGCATCAAACTGAATTTGATTAAATGAATGAAAACCCTCTTCTTCAAATGATTATATATATATGTAAAAAAAACTTGAATTTCTATAAATCCAACAACTTGCACCATAAAGAAAAGCCCCATCAAACACTAGAAAAACAACAAAAACCTAACGATTCAGCCACTTAGATTCATCGAAAAAGGTACCTGAAGAAGAATACTCTCGTCTCGAAAACCTCCATCATCATCATTGCTAGAACCTCTGTTTTCCTCTTCCTTCACCACCGTTTCGAGCAGAGACTTATGTAAGGAAGTCTCCATTAAGAATAGGTACGGAACCTTAGTGCGTGTTTTTCGTGTGTGTATTTTGTTTTTTTCCCGATATTTTCTTTTTTTGTGTGATCTGAAACAGAAGAAGAGCGATAATCTTGTTTTATAAAGGGTGGCTGCAGTATTTGACTTACGAATTCAAACTAAATGGCTTCATCAACCACACTTGTACAAAAATGTCAATGGAAATCAAATTTAAATAACTACGCATTCACTGTCAAACTCGTACACACTTTTTAAAAAAATACAACTTGAAGAATTCAACTTCAACGTTTAAGTCTTTAAGACAACATGTCAAATTGTATAACTAAAAATATACGTGACTACTCTCAACTCTAGGACACGATTAATATCATAATGGTAATTACAGAAATGTATACCAGAGGATTATTTAGTATATAATAATTTCTTACTTAATCTTCTATCAAATATACTAGCTAGGACCTAGCTAGCACACCGGTGTAACGCGATATATTAAACAAAATTGTATGTATAAGAGAATTAAATGGAGTGAACGTTGATTTCGAAATTAAGAAAAAGGTCACCGATCTAGGTGTTTACTATTGAAACCTCATTATTTATTAACAGTCATATCTGAGGTTGCCTTTTCAAGTACTTGAACTTTGAAAGTTGGACACATCAGGCACTACTGTGCCTTTAATGTTTTTTCATTAGAAAAGTATTTCCAAAAAAAGACAAATTAATGGGATATGAACACATATACAAAACAGGATGATAAACAATATTCAAACAATATATAATGAATTAAATCAAATATCATGTTTTTAACGAAATTGAAAAAACTTTTGGGATCACTCGAGGTTTGGCATAATCTATTTATCCTAGTTGGCAGTGGTACTAAATAATTTGCATAAATATTAGGGTCATTATTTTAGCATGTATTATATCAATAATATATAAGAATTATCATAATATTATGTTAGATATGGAAATATATCAATCGTAGTTTTGATTAACATAAAACTTGTTATATTTCTAATTAGTTTACTTGAGTGTGCAGATCAAGCTTGAAACATAACAGAACAAAATAGAGCTTAGATCAGAGCAGTTGAATAGTACAAGTGAAGAGCTGAGTTTAGTTGAGAAGAACGGTTCAGCAAAAATTAATTTTGGAAATGTAGATAAGATTAGAAAATTAGATAGACCAGTTTAGAGCAGAACAGTTCAAATAAGATCAGATCAGACGAGAAGGGAAGTACAGATCAGATTATAGACTAAGATCATATCAGCTCAGTTGATAAGAGCAGGGCGAATCAGATCAGAGCAAGAATAAAATAGAGCAAAAGAGCATAACGATTCAGATCATATGAGAACAGAATAGTTCGATGAACAGATCAGAAACTTCGCATTAGATCAGTTCATCTAAAGAGTATAACAGATCAGTGTATCACTTCAGAATAGAGCCTGCTGAATAGAACAAATCAGAAAGGAGTTCGAATCAGAACAACACATGCTATCAGATCATAAGGACAAATTAGTTTGAGCGAGATTAACTCAAGATAGAATAGAAGCAATTCAAACTGATTTGCTCGGTACGAGAAAACATCAGTTCAGAACTGAAATAGATTAGATTAGATGAATTTTGTCTTCGCACGAAGAAGTTAAATTTAGTGTTTGTATTCTTGACATAGACGTTAAACATATGCAGCGTGGAGTCTAGGAGCCTCTGGGAAATGTATAAGTCACAACTGATGTGAGTTTGTACAATCTATTGTATGAATTAAAGTCTTCTAATGGAGCCTTCCAGTCAGAAAAGGGGAAACATAGAAGTAGTAGCTTCAAACTCCCAAACAAATATCTGAGTATTTCTTTACCGTTTTGATTCATACAATGTTTTAAATTCCATTTTCAGAAATTATGTCGAGATTTTCTGCTTTGTAATTCTAACTAAACTCGATATAACTTTCGTTCTCAAACCTTCAAATTGCAACTCAATCAGATCACGTTGTCTTTTTGTTCTGCGATGTTTTCTCTTTGAAGGATGTATTAAATGCATGATCTGATCCTTCCTTTTTTACTAACATATTAACATCGTACATCATATGCATTGTTATAATTTATAATAGACTCCAAGGGGACCGTAAAAGATTTGGTGTGTTAAAAAAGATAAAAAGAAATAAAATACATTTCTGAACGAAAAAAAGGAAGATTGATGTAATTTTTTACCTGAGACGATAATATGATTGTGTAGTTCAGTTCAGATAGAAATGAGCAAATCAGATCAGATTATTTCAGAGCAGTGCCGAATAGAACATATGAGATCAGATTATTTCAGAGCAGTTCAGTTCAGATAGAAATGAACAAATCAGATCAGAAAAGTGAATATGTTCAGATCAGATCACTTGATGAGGTCAGATCATATTTGATAAGAATAATTTAGAACAGAGAAGTGCAAAACAGAACAAATAAGAAATGAACAGTACAGTACAGAGAAAAATCAGCTCAGATAAGATCTGAACCATGCAGAACAGAGCAACATAGAAGAGATCAAATGAGAGTAGTTCAGATGAAGAAGATCGATGTAGTTAAGCGATCAGATCAGGCCAGAACTTCGTATCAGATCAGTTCATATAAAAAATGAAGAGTTTATTGACAGAACAGATCAGAACAAAGTTCAGATCAGATCAGCACATGCTATAAAGTCAAAACGACAAAGTAGTTTGAATAAGCATAACTTAGACTGAATAGAATAGGTTCAAACTGATTTGCTCCGTAAGACAACATCAGTTCAGAGCAGATAAAGTTCAAAATAGCCTCACCTAATCCTGCACGATGAATGGACAGCAAGCACAAAATGTTAGAGCTTTATAGAAGCCTTTTCAACGGCTAGAAACTTGTGTCCAACATTCATATAAGTACAGGCTATATATACACCTGAACTGAAGACGAGAAAGCAAAGCATGAGGACGGACGGACGGACGAGAGAAAAGAAAAGAGAGAAGAACTGAGTCCAGAGAAAAAAAGAGAGGGAAGAACAGAGTCCCGCCTGAGAGTCCAAGAGAGGGAAGGAAAGAGATATCAGCTTGTGAAAGCACTTCCCAATACGTGAGAATACATTGTGTTAGAAATTTCTCACACACACATTCACTCACAATATATGAGAGCTGACCGAATCAGGAGCTGAGTGAATGTAATTCAAATCTTTCAAAAGTTGTCTTGCAACGAAAACATTAAACTTGGTGACTGTAATCTTCACAGAAAGACATTAAACATCTGCAGTTCGGAGTCTAGGAGTCTCAGTTTGTGTAATATGGTGAGAGTTCAAGCTGAGGTGAGTTGTACAGATG
This sequence comes from Dorcoceras hygrometricum, assembly GCA_001598015.1. Classification (NCBI taxonomy): domain Eukaryota; kingdom Viridiplantae; phylum Streptophyta; class Magnoliopsida; order Lamiales; family Gesneriaceae; genus Dorcoceras; species Dorcoceras hygrometricum. Next base: position 434,428 of record KV013932.1, read on the forward strand.
TTACATAAATCAAAGTCCATTAGTATAGTATTCCAATGAAGATGTAGAATGTGATGTTTTCGAACTCCCATAAATAATCTGATGAGCATATGTTGGTCCGTTTGAAATTAGGATCACTAAGAGATCAGCAGGCGCTGTTTGATAAAAGCCTTTTAAGATTTTGCGCTGCCGATACAAACTTGAGCTGCAATAGCTCGTTGTTCTTGAACATTTACAATAAACAGAGCACCGGAGACAGATCTGGTATGATTTAAAATCATGCGGAAACACCAGAACTGAATCCTTAGTATTTTAAAACGATTCAAACAGATTTATGTACAACATAAATCTGTTCAACTATGCAAGTGCTAAGCTGTAAAAGTGCGATGCTAAATATAAATGCGTGCTGATATATGCTTATGCGTGAGATGCGTGCTAAGTTAAATATGCAATACAGAAAGCTTAAAGAACACGATACTCAACACAGCATATTTGTTTCTGGAAGTTCGGATATCAACATCCTACATCTCCCCTTCTTCCACCTCGGAAGGATCCACTACTTCATAACTGCACATCAGCCGCAACTGTGTGACTAACTACATACACAAGAGTTTAACGTCTTCATGCTTGGACGGGATCTGTGAACATATTTCGAGATTCATTCACACACAGGTGTGAATGAATCCGAGTGTGTGAGATTGATACAATGAACGCTCAACTCTCTGTTTTTCTCACACACGAGGGAAATGCTCTAACAAGCTAATTCTAGCTACACTGTCAACTGCAATGAAACTCTCTCTCGAATGATTAGTTGACAGCTTCACTTCAGATTATTTTCCCTCTGTTGGTGCACTGTGTAAACAATGAAATTCTCCCACAGTATGTAGTTGCACCAACTGAACGAACGCATAGCGTCTCGTTCACTTTGAACTGCAGAACACACGAACTGCAGGACCAGAACACTTCTTCAATGGGCGTCGCCTCCAATATATAAACTGTACACTCAAGTAGAATTGTTAGAATCACAATAATAGGTTTTGTGTAATTCAAAACTTAATTAGGATCTGTCAAAACAGATCCAACAATCTCCCCTTTTTTGATTTACACAAAACCTCAAATCAACGATGCATGTTCTAACAATTCTCTCCCTTTTTGTGGGAATCAAAAAGAGAGTGAATCTGCTGATCTTCCCATTATTTAAAACAAAAGCTCTCCCTACACTGTTACAACACAAACAATGTAACAGCAGGAGTTTTATCTTTGAAAAACGAAAACAGCATTTGGGAAGCACCATATGCAACAATATATGATTTTGAAAAACCAAAGCTGATGCATTTGCTCAAGTTAACAAAGACAGTGACGCCACTCTCCCTGTCTTTTATAACATGAGCTCAAATCATTTTTAAACTCAAAATTTTGCCTCAGCTGGAATCCGCAAAAACAGAACAATTTAAAACAAATCAGAGCATCGAAATATTTCAAATAACACGTGCTACTGAGTTACTCAAATGTATGAAGAACCAGTACAGAGAACAGCTCAGATTTTTCATTCTTCTATCTCGCCCCATGTGCTTGTCACTGAGCCTCGCTCCAAGTGATCTTACAGCACAACGAAAATAGAAGCTTGGCATCTGCCCGAGACTCGCGCATCCCGACAGTTCATCAAGCGAAAAACCGGTTCTATATTAAAAACACATCTGGCCTTCATAAAATAAGTTTCTCAAAACATTTAAAACTTTAAAATCATAGCACATGTGTTTTAAAATTAGTGCTCGTTCAAGAACAAACCTGCTCTGATACCACTTGTTGGTCCGTTTGAAATTAGGATCACTAAGAGATCAGCAGGCGCTGTTTGATAAAAGCCTTTTAAGATTTTGCGCGCTGCCGATACAAACTTGAGCTGCAATAGCTCGTTGTTCTTGAATTGCGACTGTTGATAGATTCATCAATAGTACTTATAAATGAAATCTTCTTCTTCTTGCTTCTTGGATAGCGACTGTTGATAGATTCATCAACAGTACTTATATCTTTGCGACTGCTAACAGATTTGTCAGCAGTACTTATAACTTGAATCTTCTTCTTCGATAGCTTTCTCCAGCAAGCTTCTCAATACATGTTCCAGCTGGTAAACAATGTAATTCTACCACAGTGTGTAGTCGCACCAACTGGTTACTTCGAACACTTCTTCAATGGGCGTTCCCTCGAATATATAGCCTCTGTAAAATTCTTCCCGTTGGAAAGCTTCCAAAACTGTTCAGCGCTTCAGAGGGCTATCTTGTCTTCTTTCCATTTTAGTGCAACGCTCCTCTGTAAAGTACCGACACAAGAACAGTACTTGCGTCCTTTTCTTTTGCAGGCTACTGTCGCTTTCGCCATTTGAAATAAGCTCAGCAGTTGACATTTAACTTTGATAATTCGTCAACTGCTTCGCTGCTGATTAATTCCTACGACTGCTGCGCTTTGCTTCTTCTTCAATTCTTTGCGCCTGGGAACCAAGTCGACTGAATATGCAAAGCTTGCGACTGGTTAATTAGCAACAGCTGATTCAAATAAGCTCTCGACTTGATGCTGCTGTTGCTTGCGTCTGGAATTCATCTTGCGACTGGATATCTTTGCGTTGCGACTGGACACTGTAGCTTCGACTGCTGAAATAACAACGCAAAGTCTTCCTGCTGAATCTTTTAGCGCAAGAGCAAAATGCTGTCGTATCAACTTATGTAAACGACATCGTTTTGCTATCGCTATCTCCATTAAGCATCTGCTGATTGCACTGTAGCTTGCGACTGGATCTCCTCTACGACGTCGCTTCCTCTTGCGTCTGGATGCAAGCTACCTGCTGATTCTCGCGACTGCTTTCTCAATACATCTGCTGAATATGATGACGTCACCGATGACGTCATCAGCACTAATCCATCTGCTGAATCTCAACACTGAGATGTTCAGCCGAACATCTCATGAAAATCGTAGCAATTTCATGAGATGTTCGGCTGAACATCTCAGGCGCCCACACAAGCGCCCATTGTGGACGCCCACCACATCAACTTTTATATATATATATATATATATATTTAGAAAAAAAAAATCGAACATCTCATGAAATTGCTACGATTTTCATGAGATGTTCGGCTGAACATCTCAGGCGCCCACACAAGCGCCCATTGTGGACGCCCACCACATCAACTTTTATATATATATATATATATATATTTAGAAAAAAATAATTTAAAATAGGATAATAGCCCTCCTGCGTACGCTGAAAAGGTTGACTTCTAATAATTGTTATTAATCACTTCAAGAAAACTTTTCCCGAAAAGTATTGAATCTACTGGGTTAAACTTATAAATCTCCATCTGCGTAGCAATTTGTCCATAATATATATAATTTCAACCACTATATGATTTATTAGTTTTCACTGACAACTCGCATCTCACTTCAAATTGAAAATATATTTTTTTGGACGGTAGTTGATTCGAAGTTCTTCTTCTTGATCTATTATCCTTTTGGTGTTTTGCATCGTCAAATTATATATTTTTAACTTACTCGTGATTTTGATCATATTAATTTTTAAGGATTTTTTATGTAAAATTTTGACATGCATTTTTATTCTCTAATTTAAGATTTTATCTCAAATTGCCGTATCCGGGACCAACAATATATATTAATATGTTACAAGCAAGATATAACTTCAATCGACGTGTAGTGTCACATTAGTTCTTCTAGTAAACTAAATTTCCGAAAATTGGAATTCCTGAGGAGGATCGATCTAATTTTGACGATCTAGAGGATCAAACACGGATATAATGAATGCAAACTCTATAAAATGAAGTGATATAAAAATAATATTTGTATTTGTTTCCTCAATATCACGGTGGTATTGCATCAGCTTGTGAATGAAAGCTATGGTCTATGGATACAAACACGATAAATATTTAAATAAAAAAAGTGAATTTTATTTAATCCTTTTTGTGCCTTATATGATATCTACCCGGATGAAATTAGCCGCCCTATGAGTAGAGATGGACATGTGACTCATGTTATAGAGGGCCTCTCGACCTCAATTATATTGAATGCATTGCATAGATAAACATATGTTCTTAATAATCAAAGTTGTATCTGTTCTATTATCCAAATGTTTGACTCAACTTTTATAAAAGAATATATATTTCTAGATCAATATTGATACCTCTCACGTAAACACCTCGAGACCCGAGGTCCAAACAGATATCATTAATATCCGAAGCACATCACCTCAGGATCCCGAAGCCCGAGCAAGTGCCTTAACTCCCGAGCATGCGCTAACATCCCCTAGCCAACTCACCTCCTCTGGTTTTCCAACACAAGAATCACGCTCCTGAATATGGACCACGAGTACGCGCTGAATTAGTACCAGTTTGAGAAGTCGTGGCAATAATATCGTCTAGAGAAGTGATCAACTGAGACACAACACTAGGCATAAACCCGCTTCAGCGCATCATCCACGTGGTGACATACTCACATTTACCGACTTGTCCATCTATAAAAGCTCAAATACGCCTCACTTTACACTCACTCACATACTAACAAGCTCTTCGCTTAATATACTTTTACTCTCTTTTCTCCCAACCATCCGACCTGACTTAAGCATCGGTGTGACTTAACCAGAAACACTTCCGTCACCCTCTAATTTATTCATATGATTTCAGGTCACCCAAAATAGCTCATTTCAATTCATTTACTCAGGCATATCTCGAGGTAAACCTTTCCAACCCGGCCTGGTGGTAGATAATCGACCGAGAAAAATTCGGTTAGATCGAATATAATATATCATTAATTTGTATTGATTTTATTTGTATATCGTAGATTTCGCATTCTCATCTCATACATGGAATGACCTCGAAATAGTATATATATGTAGTTGATAGGACAAAAATTTGTGGGCTGGCGGCGTTGAGGAGTTGAAAAGGAGTAGCTGAATTAGTCAACAAGTCTGAATAATTAAACTAAATGAACCATGTGAAGATAGAGGTACTCATATTCAACTTTCATGTCAATAGGATTTAATATTAAAATGCATAACAATTGTCAAAATTAATTCCCAATTAAATTAAGTAATATACTTGTTGCAAACTTGATTCCTTCGATAAAATTAAAAAAAAACTGAAAATTCAACTATTCAGGACTTGCATTCACAAATCTCGTAAAAATCTAGGATGTGAATAATTTATCAACATATATTAAGGTGTATAAATCACGATAAAAAAAAACCAGGTTATCAAACCTTGGATGTGAAATTTGTTATTTTCGAAATTTTTTTATCTAATCCCCTTTAAGAGCATGTAGGGCCCTGCAAAACCTACTACCTACACCGGTGGTGTTTTTAGTAAAAAAAAATTGAAAAAAAAATGTTTAATGGTACCACCTTCCTTCCCAACTCGCCATGCACCGCCGCCGATCGCCAACATCCCCGCCTTTTTCCGAGGTGTCTGAATTTTTTAGGCCGGGGCAGGCCAATGTTATTATCTGAAAACATCATCCAAGGGATTTTATGATAAAAGAAAAAGTGATTTTTTACGTTTCTGTAATATAATGAACTAATAATATCGTTTGGCTCGTGAGATGAGATGATAACAGATGTAGAAAACACGATAAAGAATAATCTCTATTGTATCAAACATGGAAGCAACAAAATTGTCTTGATTTTAGGTATCAATGCATACTTAATTCATTAATCAAGTCAATCTTCAATTTTAATAAAGACAGAACGTATACCTTCGAGGCACTAATCTATCAATCTAATCTAGCTATTTGTCAATGCTAAGTTGTTAACTATTATATTCATATAAGTAGTTGATTAAGATCGACACGTACAATCATGATATACCAAAGGATTTTGACAAATTCCGATTAAATAAGATATACTATTACTATTCAAACAAAAATATGATAACCTTTGTACATTTGTCTTTTAAACAAAATGAGACCTTTGTAGAAATTGCTCATTATGGGGTTGTCTCTACTTGTCCATTATATTTTGCTAAATCTAACCTATGGGAAATAAAATTTGAAACTTTAGAACAAGTAAATGTTTGAGGACTCCATCCATCCAATATACAAGTATGTGTAGGAATTGCTCATTATGGGGTTGTCTCTACTTGAGGTGATGTCAGATTATCCTCTACGGATTCGCGGGTTCGATTCTCATGTGGAACATATTCCCCACTGAAATATTGTAAGGATATGTTTTTAGGGGTCGACATGTTATATAAGTCCTCGGTCCCTGCCTACATATGCATATTCTTCAATTTAAAAATGTATGGATCAAGAGATCTCTAACCTATACAGTGGTTAGCCATTTAATAGGCTAACTTCTTAATTAAGAATGTGTAGTTTTTTCGGTTTATACTCACAAATTAAAAATATTATTGGGAAAAAAGTTTCTATCAAACTCTTATATTATCCTTATTTAATTATTTAAGAAATTATTGGGGTATACTAAATTAGTAATAAGCAACAGTGTTGCTAAACATACGAAACGGCGTGAATTTCTTTAATTTTGCTACTTGTCTCTACTTGTCCATGATATTTTGCTAAATCTAACCTATGGGAAATAAAATTTGAAACTTTAGAACAAGTAAATGTTTGAGGGCTCCATCCATCCAAAATATAAGTATGTGTAGAAATTGCTCATTATGGGGTTGTCTCCACTTGAGGTGACGTGAGAAGATTATCCTCTCCGGATTCGCGGATTCGATTCTCCTGTATAGCATATTATCCACTAAATATTGTGAGCGTATACTCTAGGGGTCGGCATGTTATATAGGTCCTCTCCTTCAGGTCCCTACCTATACATGCATATTCGTCGATTTAAAATATGTATGGATCAAAAGGCATTTGACCTATATATAGAGGTTAACCCTGTAATATGCTAACTTCTTAATTAAGAATATGTAGTTTTTTCTGGGTTTATACTCACAAATTAAAAATATTATTGGGAAAAAAGTTTCTATCAAACCCTTATATTATCCTTATTTAATTATTTAAGAAATGACTGAGGTATACTAATAAGCAAAAGTGTTGTCAAACATACAAATGGCCCATAAATTTGGGATGACAAAAAACCAAATGAAACCTATATAAACGGGAAGGAAGAATATTATTATTGAATCCTTTATTTTCAAGTGCTAACAAAACAACTCATCACAACACAATGGAAAAGTGAAATTAATGCCCCTACAATTTAATGTATCAGATGAGGACTCATCATATAGTTAGACTTTTCCCTAGATTCTTGGCCATTATTGAGTGGGGTAACGTTGTTATTATATTGACGGGGGTCAAAGGATTAGATTTTACTAGAAACACGATGAAATTAAAGAAATTCAGATAATTAATGGGAGTTGTATGCAAGTGGAAAATAAATTATCTATACGGTTTAAAAAATTGGAGCTGCACCGTTAGCACCAACTATAAATTTTGGTAAAACGAGAAACGTTTTATCCTAAAATCATGTAATTAGCATATTTCACTATAAAACCATATTTCAATGTTAGTCAGTTTTTACCGGAGCGCTGACGAAACAATGGATATCTATTTTCTATTGTGCGCCACACCATTTTACGACACTACTAGTGTTCCGATCGAAAGAAAAAAAAATACCAAAATTAAAAATTGGTGCAAATTAATTGAAGGATTAAGACTATACGTTTAAAAAAAAAGAGAGGTGCAAGCAAAGTTATATGATCAAGCTAAAATTTTCCCCAAACTTGAACCTCGAAATTTCAGCTTTGAATATTTTACAAATCGAACACACGAGAGAATTTTTTTGTAGAATTTGTCTAAATTCCCTTTGTGGTGCACAATAATTTTTATTCGAGGAATGCATATAATTGTAGCATATTAAACTTGAGGTCCGAAATGAAATAAAGGACTAAAATAAAAATTTACGCAACCATCACATTGGAGGAAAATTGTCAATTGGGTCAATTCTACAGAGGATCTCAATTTATAAGTTAAATTTATTAATAAAGTCTTAAATAAAAATATAGAGAAAGTCGCCACCATTCAAATGTCAAATGCAAGTAAGCAACTCATAACACATTTATTCTTTTGATTATTTACAGTTTGGATTGCACGATACCTAAGTCAAAACTAATTATATGTTGAATATTTATGATGATCTCATTTATTTTAAAAACGCCCATTATCATATATCTGAAGAAGATTATAAGAAAATTCATTACAGGATATATATAAAATTAACTTTAAGTAAATATATTTATATCAAACAATTAAAATGATTATTTATACAGTTTTTTTTTTCAAATGCAGGCTGAATTTACATAAAAGATATTTGACAAAGATTCAAATTTACTGAATATTCAATTTCAGGTTAACGATGATGTAAGCATAGATGGGGCAAATCTGGCCCAATTTAAGTTTTAACAAAACTCTACGTAAATGGGTTCTCCTCGAAAGGCCCAAACGAATTGGGCCCAAAACAATTCTAGAGCGGAGCATCCTCGTACTTCATGATGGGAAATGAAAACGAACTGATACTGAAGTAGGAAGAACATCGTTCATCCTAAAATTTGCGGTGGCTAAGTTTCCTGTTTCATTCAATTTGAAATACAAAAAATGTTTAGATTACTCGGTTTCAGGATTTTGAGAAACGAAGCGCCTGGATATGCTTTCCGGAATTGGTTCGACAAGTATAGTTCTTCGAGGTACTTCGAAACTGTATGTTTTTATGGTTTCTTGGATTCGAGTCTCTGAAATTTTGTGCAAAAATGGTTTGTTTCTGGGTTCTTGTTGTATTATAGAATTTGGATCGCAGGTTTAGATGTTATGGATGAGGGAGCAATGTCTTGATCCATTCTTAAGTTGATATCCGGTGAATTCCAACAATTTTAGTTTTGCTATTAATTTTCCAACTTCGGTTTTGTCCGCTCAAATGAAGGAACCAGCTGAAATTTGAAGTCTTTTTGGGAACTATTTATGTTTCTAAAATTTATAAGTGAAATCGCCTTTCATTGCTCTGGCACTGGCAAATGCCTTTGTTATTTGTTGGCAATTATTCTTTAGTTGGATGGCAAAAATTGAGAGGATTGAATTCATGGATCATTGGGATAGTGAAGTATAGAAATTATGGAAGGCAATGTGGATTTACTTGATAGCACTGAGTTTCTTTGTGTTGAACTAAACTTCGCATTTGTATGAGGTATTGTGATTTAGTAGGACTTGTAAATCGGTTCCTTGACTGTCCTAGATTGTATATAGCTGATAAACTTTGTTTAACACTGTAAGTTTTTATCTAGTTAAATTCTTTGTTCATGAAGAAATTCTTGCTTCTTATGTATAATGCAGATTCATTCATATGTTACCTTTTGCCACCGTGAAGGTTGAGGAAATATCAGGTTCTCAGCCTGCAGAAGTGATGAATTTGGGTATGTAACGCAAGTTCCAAGCAGGGTTCATTAGTTGTGAGTAAGAATTTCTTTTTGATGACTCAACACAAATTTTGCTACCAAAAAGCCAATCACATACGTTCATATTATTCTTTAGCAGGTTGCATTTTCAACCACTATCTGATTAAAGTGGGTGTTAGTTTAAAGAAACGAACGAAGTAAACTCTAGCTTGCTGTCAATCACGAAACAACATGATCTTACTGGTTCTTGGACTTTAGTGCAGGGGAATTGGACTAAATCTTCTAGTTGGAAAACTATTGTGGATCCGTTAAATGGCGAATCTTTTATTAAAGTTGCTGAAGTAGATGAAAAGGGAATCCTTGTAAGTCATCTTGGTTTAAGACGTCCATGCATGCCTTTTTCTACACTCGGGTCTTCCCATATTGAAATCCTCACCTCGAGTATGTTTTAACACTTCGGAATTTATGCAGCCTTTTGTGGAGAGCTTGTCCCAGTGCCCCAAGCATGGTTTACACAATCCTTTTAAAGCACCAGAAAGGTTGTGTAAGATGATTTTCCACTCTTCTGCATTCCTTTCTCAGTCTTGATCAAGATTGTTTAAACTTCTACAATACTTTCTTTCTTGTTCAGAGCATGATCTTCTAGCGAGTCATTAAGTGCTGTGCGTATATTTGATTTTAATTGAGTTGATTTCAATTTCACCACCACCAGGTATCTCATGCTTGGAGATGTAACAGCAAAAGTGGCCAACAAGCTCTCTCGTCCAGAGGTTAGCTACTTCTATAGAAGAAAACATGTGAAACTTTCGAGATTTACATTTACGAGATCATTAGTCTTCTTTTGCTCCTAGGTTTTGGACTTCTTTGCTAAGTTGATACAAAGAGTGGCTCCAAAAAGTTACCAGCAAGCTCTTGGTGAAGTTGTTGTCACTCAAAAATTTCTCGAAAATTTCTGTGGTGATCAGGTGAATGGTCTGTGCATTTTAACTTTATTGTGTAATTCAAGCTTGAGGAAGATTGTACGACCACTGCTCTTTGATTGGTTCTACTCACTTTTGGTTTTGTTTGCCTAGATAAGAGAAGCATTTTATGATCATTGTACGAATGTCTTTTCTGTTTACTTTGATTCACAATCCATTTGCATTTTAGACATTTGTTTCTTTTCTTTCTAGATTTTCTGAATTCATTTATCCTTCAAGATTGGAGAAGAGTATTTTTTATTGGAGAAGCTTAAAAATTATGTTTAGTGAACTTATTAGAAGCACTTGTATATTTTGTAACAAAAACATGTAAATAACCTATTTTCTCAATTCTCTTGTAGGTTCGTTTCCTAGCTAGATCATTTTCAGTACCTGGAAATCATCTTGGTCAGCATAGCCATGGTTTTCGGTGGCCTTATGGTCCTGTAAGTCAATTTTGTGGAAATATTCTTCAAATTTAGCTGCATGGATGAGAAAACTTCTGTACAACGGTGTGTACTAATTAAAAAAAAGTGGCAATTATTCCAAAAACTTATCACTCTAATGTCTTTTACTTTTCGAGTTTTTTGGGCCCCAAATTCGTCAGGTTTGTTTCTATTTTTGCTGAATGCACTTGCCCATTTCTTGGTAATTGACCATTTGGAAGTCCTTATCCATCAGGTTGCAATTATTACTCCCTTCAATTTTCCATTAGAAATTCCTGTGCTTCAGCTGATGGGTGCGCTCTACATGGGGAATAAGCCTGTGCTTAAAGTTGATAGCAAGGTAACCCTGATTCAACTTTTACAAAATTTATCTTTATTTGGTATCTTTATATTCTACTTCGATACCGCATAAGTATTCGTGCTGTTAATATGGTATTATTGCTATAATCTCGAAGGTCTGCATAGTTATGGAACAAATGATTCGACTACTCCATGATTGTGGATTGCCTAAGGAGGATGTTGATTTCATTAATTCTGATGGGGATACAATGAACAAACTTCTCATGGAGGTTAGCTCATTTAATGGCCAAATGAGTGCGGTTCAATCTTTAATTTCTTTTGGTTTCCCACATGAGTAACTGATTGTTTGTGTTTCACGTTTGAAATGAATTAAAAATGATTTTGCAGAATTACAAAATATATGATATTTAACGCGTTTTTTCTCTGGACAAAAATTTCTGACAGTAGAGTTTGGATTACATTGTCACGAATCAAACATACTATAAAAAACTATCGAAGAGCCCAGATTCTGCAAATCACCGTGCATTGAAAAGTGCAAACAATGAATACATTCCATAATTTGAAATCTTAGGTGTTCACATATTGACTTCATACATGACTGGCTTCATGAGTTACGTTATCATTTTGAGATCTTGGTATAGATAAACTGCCTTACATTTCCGATGACAACGATTCTTTCGTTCTTTTTTCTCAACTGAAAAAATACTAAGCACATCGTATGTCATCAGGCGAATCCACGGATGACTCTCTTCACCGGAAGTTCAAGAGTGGCCGAGAAACTAGCTGGTGACCTCAAGGGTCGTATCAAGTTGGAAGATGCTGGCTTCGACTGGAAGATTCTTGGCCCTGATGTTCAGGAGGTTCATAAATTTTATCTTTTTTGTTTTTGAAAAGAATTATTTGTATTTGATCTTCTTTTATCCACAGGAAGATTATGTTGCTTGGGTTTGTGATCAAGATGCATATGCATGTAGCGGTCAAAAATGCTCTGCACAGTCCATATTGTTCATGCATGAGGTAACCACCATCAGTTGGGTGTTTTCCTATTCACATCAGTGACTCGGTGTTTCTCTTTTTATCTTTCTACTTTATTTTGTCAAGCCCTAGACCTTATTCAAATGAGATTCACTTCTTTCTTGAATGAGTCAGAACTGGTCCAAAAGCTCACTCGTTGGTAAATTGACTGATCTTGCTGCTAGAAGGAAACTCGAAGATTTAACAATCGGTCCTGTTCTTACTGTATGTTTCTCCTTTTTGCCCATTGCCCATTTCTGTTATTCTTGAGTTAGAAAACGTTGCATACCACATCTTTTTCATCTCAGTTTACGACCGAAGCAATGCTCGAGCATACAAACAAATTGCTTGAGATAAAGGGATCGAAGCTTTTATTTGGTGGTGAAGCTTTACAAAACCATTCAATTCCAGCAGTATATGGTGCCATTAAACCCACCGCTGTATTTATTCCGCTCACAGAAATATTGAAGGACGACAATTATGAGTTGGTAACAAAAGAAATATTCGGTCCGTTCCAGGTAAGCATTTACAGTCTTGCATCAGAACTCTTGAGCATTTTTAACTTTGCTTTTATCATTTGAAAATTCCACCAAGATATTGGTGCACGAGTTGGCTGAATAATCTTTGCCGATAATGTTGTAACTTTATAGATTCTCACGGAATTCAAACAAGACCAACTTCCTTTGGTATTGAACATTCTTGAAAGAATGCACGCGCATTTAACAGCTGCGGTGGTTTCAAATGATCCTCTGTTCTTACAAGTAAGGCCACCCACCCTCTAATGATGACCATTTATATTTTTCTCTGGAAGTCCCCCCAGCATTGTTCTCATTTTTATCATAATCCAACAGTCAGCATAATCAGCCGGAGAATTTGACATATAATCTTCTACTTGCAATACCAAGTATATTTGACTTGTTACCGTACAGGAAGTTATAGGTCATTCGGTTAATGGAACTACATATGCTGGTTTAAGGGCAAGAACAACTGGGGCTCCTCAAAATCACTGGTTAGAAAAATTCGACTGCTAAATTTTAAGTTGTATCAACTCATGTTTTCAACTCGTGGCGACCTTATAAACAAGGTGTCTTTGCAGGTTTGGTCCGGCAGGTGATCCAAGGGGTGCAGGGATCGGGACTCCGGAAGCTATAAAGCTCGTTTGGTCGTGCCATCGGGAAGTCATCTACGACTTCGGCCCTTTGCCTGAAAAATGGGAAACTCCTAAGGCAACTTAGAGAAGATGGAGTAGACTTCAGTTTCTTTATTTCTAGTTTCACTTGTCTTTAGGTGAATTTTTTGGGATTTTGTGTATGTTTAGATTACATGTTGTCGCTGTTGCAGAATTAATAAAACAGCAGCATGTTGCACAAATTTAGATTTTGAGAATAATGCAAAAAAATTCATTTTTTCAATTTTTGTATAAACTCTATTCAAACAAATACTTAATAAATATTATTATTATTATTAAGTTTGAACAAATAACTTCATGAATGAGAATCTTGAAAAACTACAAATTTGTTTAAATATAATAAAATTTAACTACGGATGACCATGTTATTTTTAAAATCTAAACAATATATCGGACTAAATTTTATTTAATTAACTCACCTATTGGTTTATATAAAGTTCTTTAATTAATTTATGTTGTATACTTAATTTGTCAGTCATCATCATAAAAACATTTGTGGTCTCCTTTCTAGGTTTTGCAATATATATTCCTCCGGCAACTAGCTCCATATCAGAGCGGCCGCAGATTCATTTGAAACCTAGAAGCTCAACGCCGCCACCGCCTTCGCCTCCTCATCGCAGTTCATCTGCTCAGTAATACGAAATTTGCGTTTAGTTTATCCTTTGGCTTGCAAGTATGACTTTACTGGAGTTGATTACAAAAGCTTCGTCAGTTAGCACTACAATGTCGGAGGAAGAGTTAAGCTATCCCATTGTTCTGGATGCAGAACCTATTATGCTTAGCTTAAAGCCAGAATCTGAGGACGTGAAATCTGAACGCCCCATCAAAAAGATTACGGGATGGGAAATTTCTCAGGCTGATAAGGAACTTATCCAATTAGGGAAAGATTTCTGCAAGAAACTGAGAAGTAAGTTGAAGAATACCAACAATCGTGGTAAAGCTGAATTCTTGGAGCTCTTCACTTCTCATTTAGTGAAAATTGGGGAGAAGGTTGGGATTTCGGTCGAACTGCATCAGTTGGGTGAAGAGTATGCTTGTAAGTTGGTCGAGAAATTGGGGCCGTTAATGGGTAGAGATGTGAAGAGTTTGATTCTGGAGGCTTGTCTTGTTTTCGAGGTTTGGGGTGTTTTGGAGAGTTTGGTAACTAATGGTGTTGTTGAACACTCTTGTATTTCGAATTTGGTTCATAATTTGATTGAAAAACGGAAGTCGAATTTGATTGAGTTGTGTGTGAAGCATTTATCGGATATACAGACTTATGAGCTGATGTGTATTTTGAAGTATTTTTTGCTGCTGCCTGATGACGGGTACGAGAGTTTGGTCTCTGTGAGGAAGGATTGGGAGAGTCAGGCACTGTTAGCAATTGTGAAAGCAAGCGGTGAGGGAGTTAGCGGGAAATATAAGAACTTGGCTAAGGATTCGGCGCTGCTGGTCATGGTGGCACATGATGGATTTTCGGTTACGGAATTGTGCTTGCATAGTTTACTTTCATCTCGGAATTTGGATGAGGTGATTTTTTCAGCTTGTATTGGCAAGTTGAAAGGTGAGGAATTGAAGGCTTTGATTCATTACCTAGGTAAATGGCTTAGGAAGTATGAGAGTTTTCCTCAAGTGGTCCCTTGTCCGAAGGCTTCATCAGCATTGGGCTTGAAGGTTTGTGATTGGATTCCGACTTTGGAAAATGTCATAAAGTGTCTTAGCTGGGTTGTTGATGAACATTTTTCTTCTCTGGCTTTGCAATCCGAATTTCATGAGGAGTTGAGATCTCTTGAGGGCATTTTAAATTCCCTAGCTTCTGAGGCAAAGCTTTGTGGTACTTTGGGAATTATAACCGAAAGATTATGATTTGAATTCACTGGTATGTTTTTGAATATTTTTTCGCTTTTAAAAGCCTCTTTTCTTGCTTTAGTTCCAAGCTAGTACATAAACACTGTTTTGTGTTGTTTATTATATTTGAATTCTGTTTTTAGTCTCTTAATCACCTAAATTTTGTACTCTGTAAGTTTGATGTTCTTGCAATGATTCTAGCACAAGCCTTTTAGCTTACATAAAACGGAATATAACTTGGTAGTTTTGATTTTGATGTTCTTTGTTTTTTAATAACTTAAATATTTAAATAAATGCACATATTCTCAATCCGCTGGTTGAATGTTAGAACTTAGAGCCTTATTGATGAGTATATTGTGATATTCATTTTATGCATAAATTAATTGGAACAGCTAAAACAGGCTAGACATGCTTATGTTTGATTTGGTCCCAGTTTCTCAGATCTATAAGGAACCAAAGCATTTGATCTGCTATTTGGTAGCATATGTTATATTGGTATTTGAATTCGGGTTGTAAGCCATTCTCTCTGTTTACCAATTTGCATTTGGACCTAGCATCCGGTTAGTTATGAACTTGACCATTTGTAATGCGGACGTGGTCCCTCAAGAAGTCAGACCGGATTTAAGAGTAAATATAACCAAACATCAGTTGTCTCATCAAGAGTCCTCTTAGATCATCTTTCTATACAAGTACCATCCGGAAAAGGAAATATACTCTGTATTAGGCCAGGAAAAAAGAAAGGAAGAAGTATTTTCACCAGAAGTTCTCTTTCACATCTTCCCATACAATTATCATCTTGGAAAAGAGATTTATATGGTATTAAGCCCCGGGAAAAAATAAAAGATAAAGCAACTCATATATTGGGAATGAGCTGATCAGATTTATTTCAAAATTGATGCAAAAGGAGATAGATGAGTCCCTTAAGATGTCGAAGTCAGTGATTGCAAAATAATGAAGCCAGTTAGTGCAACTAATAAGGATGAATTTTCCTCGCAGCCCCTGCTCTAATTTGTGTTGCAGCATCTTGAAACTGAACTAAATCCCTTATGCTGTAAAGATGACGGATGACATTTACATGAAAATAACTTGGTCATAGAAAAGTTTCTCTTGCTCAATAGCTACCTCAGTCCATATAGAATGACTTGGAAAGGAACCGAGCATCGTTATAACAATGACAAGCATCTCCTGCCTGATGCTGCCAAGAGTTTAATTGAGGATTTTTTATGCTTAGAGAACCCAACCTGCAATCTCTTATCTCATATCGGCCGCTAGCAAATCCTTGAACAAAAACTTCATTCTTTTCTTGCTGAGACTGAATAGTCTTTTTCAAAGATGTCATCTTGTAGCAATCTTTTGTTCTTTGTTTAACATGTTCATCTAGTATGTAAATTGTTTTTTAGTCGATATTTCGACTGTTTTGTTAATATTTCACTGCGTGAGCCTCGTTTTGCAGTCTAGACACATCATCCATGCAGATTTTGGTTTTATGAAAACTCAGATACCGACAACTGTGGCATTTGATGCATCAGTGAGATGATATTATTGAATGACAGAATGGAGACTAGAGCTCTTTATAAGTCGCCAATATCAAGATGCGGAGGCCCCGACGGATCGTAGAAATTGTCTTATGCTATAAAAAATCAATTTTTTCCCCAAAAGATTACCATTACTAGTCAACTTGAGTAGGTGAATATGTAGTTTTATCGAGTATGTATCTTTGTAGTTGGTGGTTGTTTCGGATGTTAGCCTTGGCCTGACATCCTTCCAAAATGCATTAATTCATATTCCACAAAGAAGTTTTGATGTAGAATTATTGCCCATGAGGAGTTTATTTCTCTCCTTTCCCCCAGATTTTGTCTATCTAGTTTTTATTTGACAGAAAGATCTTCTCGTTATACATTTTCCTGCTTGAATCATGTAACATTGTTAAGATTGGAACAAAGTCCTGTAAAAGGAAGCTATTTTTTTTGTAAACAATCTTCTAAATTAGGGAACAATCTTCTAAATTAGGGAACAATCTTCTAAATTAGGAAACAATCTTCTAAATTAGGAAACATAAAGGTTGATTAGGTAGTGTAATCTTTGTATAATCTTTTAAGATAGGAAGGTTAGATTTGTGTAATCTCTTTAATTAGGGAAGTTAGATTCTCTAGATTTTTTGTTGTACTCTATATAAGTTGTAAAGTTGATGAATAAAAATAATAAGTTCATTCCTTCTCCTTTTCTCATATGGTATCAGAGCAGTAGACTCTTGATCCTTCCTCTTCATCGCGTCTCTCCCTCGAGCCTTTTTTTTAAGAATCATGTCTAATAAACCTATCATTACCGGAGATGCCACGCCCGAGAAACCCTCTGGCGCTTTTGGGTCAATCGCTCCTTTTTCCGGGAGTGATATGTCGTCAATAAAAATAACAAGTTCATTCCTTCTCCTTTTCTCATATGGTATCAGAGCAGTAGACTCTTGATCCTTCCTCTTCATCGCGTCTCTCTGTCGAGGCTTTTTTTTTAAGAATCATGTCTAATAAACCTATCATTACCGGAGATGCCACGCCCGAGAAACCCTCTGGCGCTTTTGGGTCAATCGCTCCTTTTTCCGGGAGTGATATGTCGTCACTACAAATCACAACTTATCGCCTAAATGGCCGTAACTATCTACAGTGGGCACAGTCTGTAAAAATCGTCATCTGCGCTCGTGGGAAGTTAGGTTTTCTCACCGGCGATCTCCCTCCTCCTGCGACCACCGATCCAACATACTCTACTTGGCTGGCCGACAACTCCATTGTTCTTGCATGGCTCATTAACTCGATGGAGCCCAACATTAGTCGTCGATATTTATGGTTCAAAACTGCAAATGAAGTATGGGATGCTGTCCGTCGCATGTACTCTGATCTGGGTAATGCCTCTCAGCTCTTCGAATTACGCTCCAAGCTTAAGGAGATTAAACAGGGTTCCAATTCTGTGACCCACTACTTCTCGGAGCTTCAGGAGTTATGGCAGGAGCTGGATTTATTCCTTGAAGACTCTCACATATGTGCCGAATGCAGTAATCATGTCCGACGCACTCTTGAGAAGGAACGAGTGTTCGACTTCCTTGCTGGCCTCAACAGAGAGTTGGATGATGTCCGAGGACGTATTGTTGCCCGTGACCCCTTTCCGTCCACTGATGATGCCTTTTCAGAGGTCCGCCGTGAAGAACTTCGCCGCAAAGTCATGCTCCCAGATACCTTACCACTAAGCTCGTCTGTCTCCGAGGTATCTGCGCTAGCCTCCAACAAGAACTCCAGCCAGCGTCAAGGGAAACGACCCTGGTGTGATCACTGCCACCGCCCGCGCCATACCAAAGACAAATGCTGGGAGATTCATGGCAAGCCGCCGAATTGGCAACCACGAAAGAAATCTGATGGTCGCAGTATTCAAGCACATCCTGCCCAGGAACAGGCCTCGTCCTCTCACACCTCAGCTCCCTTCACTGCTGATCAAATAGAGCAAATTGAAAAATATTGTCGTCTCCTCCGAGAAGCTGCGATTAATCCTCCATCCGCTCCCACCCTCGGGTCTTGCTCCTTAACCCAATCTGGTATAGCCAACTCGGCCCTTATCTCTCGTTCTTCGCTACCTTGGATTATTGATTCCGGAGCCTCCGATCATATGACCGGGGCCTCTCATTTCTTTTGCTCTTATGCTCCTTGTGCTAGTGATATGACAGTCAAGATAGCGGATGGTTCATTCTCTCGTGTCCATGGCATTGGCAATATTATCGTGTCCAAGGACATTACTTTACGAAAAGTTTTATTTGTTCCTTCCTTAAAGTGTAACCTCATTTCTGTAAGCAAACTCACTCGTGATTGTCATTGTTCTGCTACTTTCTCACCTGGTTCATGTCACTTTCAGGACCAACTATCGGGGAAGACGATTGGCAGTGCTAGGATTCACAACGGTCTCTATTACCTTGAGCAGTCTCCATCTGATGGTCTACAATCCTCTTTCTCTTGTGTTCAGTCTCGGCCTTCATCCTCTGTTCCGGATATCATGTTACACCATTACCGACTAGGTCACCCTAGCTTTCCCTAGAGAGTCGCCTCTGCAGATGTCCCAACGTCCCATCAACTAGCCGATCTGCTCACTAAGGGATTACCAGAACAGAATCACGAAGTTCTTGTGGGCAAGCTTGGTCTCATTAATATCTACAGCAAGCTTGAGGGGGAGTGTAAACAATCTTCTAAATTAGGGAACAATCTTCTAAATTAGGAAACAATCTTCTAAATTAGGAAACGTAAAGGTTGATTAGGTAGTGTAATCTTTGTATAATCTTTTAAGATAGGAAGGTTAGATTTGTGTAATCTCTTTAATTAGGTAAGTTAGATTCTCTAGATTTTTTGTTGTACTCTATATAAGTTGTAAAGTTGATGAATAAAAATAATAAGTTCATTCCTTCTCCTTTTCTCATATTTTTAATACTTACCAATGAGTTGCCATCACGATATACTCACTTTAAATTTGCCAAGAATCAAGAAGCCTTGTTTCGGAAGCTAAGCTACTAACTACCCGTATTGCATCACCAAAGAAGAGGACAATTGCAAACCTCCAAGTCTAAAGCTGATGATGTCTTAGGACAAGGTTACATTTGTGGAATATTTCCTAAGCCATTTTCCGGAGTATCGAATCGATGTCTTCAACTCGTCGCCATTAGACTTGCCAATCCAAGCTGAAAATATCAGCCGAGATTCAAGCACAACTGTGTAATCGAAAGCTCCATCATGTGCCAGCACGACCAAATGAGACACTTGCTTCGCCAAGCTCTCCCCCGTCCCCACCAACACCCTTACCCCTCTCCCGACGGCCATCAATGCCTCTCTCCCAATCTTTCTTCACCGAGGCTAAACTCTCATCCCCATCAGGCAGGACCAAAAAAATTTGATGAAAGACTATGAAGTAGATGACTTTTAGTTTACAAGAATGTTCCGGTGAGGCCACTAGCTAACTATATTGGAACTCTCCAAGAAACACCCCAAACCTCATAAACAAGAAAGAGCAAGAGAGTAATTGTGTAACAAGGCATTTTAGTCAGCATAAACAGTAAGAAAAACAACTAAACTTTATCACTTTAATTCGACATAGAATTCACCTATTGTAGAGTACATTCAGTATACATCACAAATAATACTGCATCCAAGCTATACCTATTACAGGCATCCAGCTAAAATTTAGTCTGGTGTTATAAGTCTTCGTGCTTGATCACACAACATATACTGATCAATTAATGAAGAAATGGCCACCATCACTAAAAACCCTTACAATAAAATGCATAAAAAAAAATCACATAACATTGCCATCTACCTATCTTGCTGTGTTCATCATCAGCACCCAATCATGGACCTAAAGGCGTAAACTTAAATCCAACTCCGGATGACGCAAGCCCGCGGAATCTATAGAAGAGTAAGATGAAGCATATTCTTGATCTTCACCATGAACATTAGGAAAATTCAAATCAAACCCTCCAGCCTCCTCCACGGCGGCCTTCTCCCAGTGGCGTCTCTTGTGCCCACCCAAGGCTTGGCCAGTCGAAAAGACCCGCAAACAGATGCCGCATTTGTGCACCGGAATCGTCTGATTATCATGGATACTGTCGTCACCTTCTATGCTGTGTTCCTGATCATCGGCATTATTCATCGCAATCGCGTAGCATCCCTTCACATTCTTGTGGCTTGCTCTGTGTCCCCCCAAGGCCTGGTGAGACCCGAACACTTTCTTGCAACTAGAACACTCGAATCCTCGATCATTACTGCCATTATTATGATTATTATTGTCGGAATGATAGTGATAAAAGTAATCAAGGTTAACACTAGTGCAGGCGGTAGAAAGGGACTCCTGATCGTCATCCCCGTTAGCCAGAAGAAGCAGACACGAGGCCAACTCATGATCCTCCTCCGTCACGGCGGAGGAATCTTCGCTGTCATGATGGCGGCTGAGGTTGGGCGGCGGGTTGATCCCCCTCCACTCTCTTTCCGGGTGGCAGCGCATGTGGCCAAAGAGGGCCTTCCAGGACCAGAACCTCTTGCCGCACTCGGTGCATGGCCTCGTTATCTTCGGGGCCGATGGGTCGGGCTTTCTTGTGTACTTGCAGGCGGCGGCAATGATCTTGGTGCGTTTCTTTCTAGGGTTTTGCTTGGCGAAAGGAGCGGCCGGTTCTTGTCGGAAGGGTACCAAGGAGAACATCGTCGACGGATGGAAATCGGAGCTGCGGTTATCCATGATATCGATGCTGTGTGGAGTGGCGTTGTGGAGGTGGAAAAATGGTGTAAGAATGGAGTAACGGGGCGGTTATTGTTGTTCTTCCTGCAAGGTAGTTACATACAATCATGTTACCGTTAATGGTTATGAAATTCTATCCTCAAAACTTCGTCTTAATCCGTAATTAACCAAATTTTGAAATTCACTAATCCCATTTAAAAAAAAAAGTAATCTAAATTCATATATATTTAGTCCTATATTATATGTGTAAAACTTGATTTGTCAATAATTTTCTTTATATGTATAAACATGTGACGTTAGATCTAAAAATAGAAGATATCAAGAAAATTGTTTATTGGAAGGGGAAAATGTTGTAAAGGAATTTCTATAAGTTTCTAACATAAAGATAGCAGATAGAGCTCCTTGATTAGTTCTTAAAAACTGTATTGTTCCTTTCGGAAACTGTCAAACATTAAGCAGTTTTCTTTACTTTTGGTTTTTTTTTTACATGTTTGGATAAGGTTAATTTTAGCTAAGACTTGTAGGTTAAGGGGAAATCGCCAACGAGGCTTTAGTTCAATGGTTAAAGTTGAGGTCATTTAATGGTTTCGGATCAGTTTCCTTTAAAAAAAAAATTAACCCATCGATGAGCTAACCCCTGTATGGTCAGAGGCTCCTTGGGCCATACAGGTGGTAAATCGAGGGATATGCACGAGTAAACAGTGGTCCGGAGGAGAGGACCCATATAACGGACTAATTTCCAGAGCATGTCTTCACAATATTTCAGTTGAAAATATGCTCCACACGAGAATCGAATCCGTGAAGTCGGGAAAGTTACTGTCACATCACCCCAAGTCTTACCAAATCGCCTGTACCCCTGGGGGCTCGGATCAGTTTTCCTAATTTATTTAGTTAGTATTTATTTTATTTCTCGGTTGTATTTTTCTGTTATACTTGAGAAATTATGATTAAAAGAATTGAAAATCTTGACTGTGGTATGTGGAGGACTTTGTATTTATTTTCTATTTGCTGTTGTAATGTATAAATCAGTGTTATACTATCTGACTCTTTGTTATATTTAAGATATATGAGTGTAAGTTATATACATGATTGATCTTTGAAATTATTTTGTAGTATAAAAGTTATATATAAATACTAATAAAAGTATTTTACCTTGAATGCAGTGTAATGTTATACCTTGGCTTATATGATAATAATGTGTATGCATTTACCAAAAGATCCCTTATTATATCGTTATTAATAACCATTATATCTTATATAGTGAATTCAAAATAAATTGCATGACTTACCATAAAACTTTCTTATATGTCATAAGACAGAAGAACGTTAATACAATCATGTCAAAGGAATAAGGACTGAGGCATAAATACTGTTAGGGAATCGGGATGAAATTTTTATTGGCAAAAAGTCATGTGAGACGGTTTATACATAAATTTTATAAGACGGATAGTTCAGATATGCAGGGGCGAAACTGGACTTATCTAACAGGGGGCTGATGATGAAATATAGGCTGGGCTGAAACCCAATTACCCATATCCAAATTATAAATAAATATATATATAAAGCCTAGTGGTTGAATATGAGTATGGGACTGAAGCCCCGGCTAGCCCTCTCATTGAACCGGTCCCGATGATACGATTTTAAGACAGAGTTCCGTCATGATAAAGTAATAATATTTATGTTACAAATATTATTTTTTTATACTAACAAGAAATTTATTTCACTGTAAATGTCAGTAAGGTTGACTCGACCTTGATTTTGTATTAAATTTCATAATCGAGGTCCACTTGAATTTTGACCCAAAACTTGGGGAGGTATATCCAAGATATAGAATGAACGGAAAATGTTTTAAATTATACAAAGATTATATCTTTTTTAGATTTGATTTAACCTAAAATTTTTTCTTTTGATTGAGCTCATCTGTCCATGTTTAGACTTGTACCCAAGATATATTTGCTGCAACTGTCCCCATTAAAACCCGAGAAATGAAAAAGGTGCGACCTTTTCAATTTCCGTTTCCCAGAATCCAAATCCAAGAACACTTGTAGCTCAAAACTTTGAACGAATTGAGCTAGCCAATCTGAATCACAGATATTGATGGAGTCTGCCGAAAGAAATGCTTCTGAATCGGCTGATTTGCCGAAGCACAATGATGGGAAGCTGAAACTGAGGCGGAAGAAAAAGGAAGATGAAGAGCTGACAATAGAAGGCTACAAAATTGATGGGTTATCGATTGCAGGACACGAGACTTGCGTGATTTTCCCGAGTCTCAGCTTGGCATTTGATATCGGAAAGTGCCCGCAGCGCGCCATTTCCCAGAAGTTCCTCTTCATCTCCCATGGGCACATGGATCACATCGTAATTTCGCAATTCATTCCTTTTTGTCAAACTTGTGTTTTGGTTTTAGTTTGTTATGCTGGCATCTGTTCACTATACTCTTTTCCCAAGTTCTTGGATTCTGGGCATGAAGAATTTTAGCTAGTTTATGGGTTTTGGGTTTTGGTATGCTTGTGTATTGAGGGTCTTAAGGTGGAGTTGACGTAGGTCTTCAAGCTGAATTAACTGGTTCGAGATTATACTAATTGTTTATAATTGAGATATCTGTGTATCTAGTTCTTGAGTAACCAAATACTGATACCTTGGAACTAGTACTACTTGAAATTACTAAAGCATCGTTGCTAATATGTGCTTTCGTATTATATACGCTGAGTTATGAACTGTGACTAGGAGTAACGCTCGACTCTATTTGTCTGGGTGAACGCCAAAGTTCAGTCTTCTAGTGAAGAATGTGTCTGAGTGTTCTTAAAGACATGAGGAAGAGCTTAAATGAATGGGGTTTGAATTAAAAATAAATGCACTTTAGTAGTCGGGTCCGTATTTGCTTTTGCACCTTTAAAGATTTGTTTTTGGCATTCAATAACGTACAAGTACTTCAACTCAATTGATATGGAGCATAAGTTTCTTCGACATTGTAGAATATTATGCACTAATGCACATCACTTCGGTAGGGCTCATACAAACTCTGACACCCATGCACTCATTAAACCATTTGCAACTATTGCCTAACTTGAAAAAATTATAATAATACCTGAATGTGTTGCTAATACTCAAACAACTGTGTGTGTTATTGTGTGTTGTGACTAGTAAATAGATTGTCGACGGAGGTTTTATGCTACCCTGCATTCATCTCATGGTATTTTGGTGTAAATTCATCACAGAAGAAAATTTAGAATGGTTATGCAAAAGCATAGCTCTATGATGAGAAATGAGTGCCTTGGTGATCAGGACATATGATATCCCTTTGTTTTCTAGTTAACTGTTATCTTTCACTTCAAAGTTCTATTTATCTGATTGCAAGTTATTATATAGCTACGCATGGGTTGAAAGATTTTGACATAACTTGAAATTTCCACTGTTGTTTGTTTGAAATAATGAACGAATATAAAGTTCAAAACTTTTGGCTACTCAAGAATTTCCATATTTCAATTTCTATATTTCTTTTGAGATTTTAATTTCAAGATTGTCAGTAAAATCAATTTAGTGCATATGGAATATAGTATGTGTACTGTGTGTGGACTGTGGTCAAGGGGTATATTTTCACTCAATATTTAGTTCAGCAGGAGTCTAGTGATTGTTATTATTTTTATGGAGGAGAAAGCTTATTGTTATTGTCACTTTGTTTTAGGGAGGACTGCCAATGTATGTTGCGACTCGTGGCTTATACCGAATGGCTCCCCCAACTATTTTTGTGCCAAAAGTTATCAAGGAAAACGTGGAAAAGATTTTTGAAGCTCACAGGGCTATGGACCAGTCTGAGCTTAAGCATACTCTCATTGGTCTGGATGTGGGTAATGTGGAACTACTATGTGAATATGTGCTGTTTTGTTCATTTAAAACTTTCCTTATGTAGCTACTTTATGTTTACTCTAATTTACAGGGGAAGAGTTTTATTTAAGACGTGACCTTAAAGTGAAAGCATTTAGGACTTATCATGTCATTCCAAGCCAGGTTTTCCTCAATTCTGTCTGGCTGCTTAGTAGTAGATACTCAAATTGTTTAGAAATTCCAGGGTACTCATTGGGTTGTTTTTGGACTTTGACAGGGTTATATAGTTTATTCTGTGAGACAGAAACTTAAGTTGGAATTTGTTGGTCTTCCAGTAGAGGAGATAAAGAAACTAAAGCAATCAGGTGTGGAGGTCCGTCTTGATAATTGTGTGCGGTTTTAATATGATAAAACCTTGTTACCCTCGTTTTCTGCAAAGTTCAAGCATGATGAATCAAGCTTAAGTTGAGAAGCTTTCTTTCTTATCAAATTCTTCTATAAATACTGAAATAATTTTCTGCTACGTCTGAATTCTTTTCCCCTTGAGAAATTCAAAAGATATGACAACTTATTTTAAACAACGGTTCACCAATCACATTCGATGTGAACTATGTTGTGCTCATTGCATTGTTTTTAGGATAATCAAATCTGAAACGTTATTTTGCATTCCGGGAGCCAGTTTAAATTACGCTTGCTTCAAAACTTTTTAGGGCTTGCTTCAAAACTTTTGGGCTTGCTTATGTTTCTTGTTTCGAAAGATATTTGTAGCCTTTTGATAAATTTTGAATTGATCTTGTTTGACTCTCTTAGCCGTTATTGGCAGATTACAGACACTTATACATCACCTGAGATCGCATTCACTGGAGACACTATGTCAGACTTCATCATTGATCCTGACAATATTGATGTTTTGCGGGCAAAGATTCTTGTTGTGGAGGTACCAATTTTCAACTGTACGTACAAATTTGCGATTTGAATCGTCCAAGTATTTTACCTAAAGTAGAATATAAACTATACTGTCTCATCTCGTTTGGCTCGACGAACTTGTAGCTACTTAGGGTAAGGTTACAGTCCAAAATTGGTCAGTGCATTTGCCAGAGATGTAAAGATGGCTTGAAAATTAAATTAATTACCTACTCCACCGCATGCTTTTATTTTTCCAATATCGTTATGCAAATGAAATTGCACGCCCAAACGATCCGGAAAAACAAGATCAAGGAAAGTAAAAGAGGCTAGAACCATTCAATCTGTGGTATTTCTTATATAAATTTCGGATTAATATGATCATTTTCCTTGAATCAATGTTCGATTTGTGAGTTATGAACATCAAACGGATGTAAGTTAGCTATTGACAGAAAAATTCTAAAAAGAAATTGTACCAGTGAAATATTCATTTGAAATTTCGGGGAAGAAGTGTAGGTATTTCCCACGATTTCAATGTAAGTGAGTCGTCAAATTTAAGCTTTGTACCAGAACACTTCTTTTCAAGATTCCTTGATCTGTCCGTGACGATGATTATTTACTTCATTTTTATATCTTCGAATTTACCTGTAGAGCACCTTTGTTGAGGATTCAACGACAGCTGAGGGTGCAAGAGAATATGGACACACTCATTTGTCTGAGGTTAATTTTTCTACTTCCTCTTTTTCATGTCCCATGTTACTTCGATATTTCATCAATTGTCTGACCGGTGTTTCGTTGCTCGTTTATTATTGCGCTGCTAGATAATCAAGTATGCAGATCAGTTCCAGAACAAAGCAATTCTCTTAATCCACTTTTCAGCACGCTATCAATTGAACGTAAGCGTCTACAACACATAGTTTTGCACTTGTATGTTATGAGTTGCAATATCTTAATGATTCTAGTAGCAATCGTCGGTCTGTATACCTGCGACTACATGTTCAAGTGGTGCTCAATTTCTGGGTTAATTACGTTGTTGGATTCACGCTGATTTCCGAAAAATATGGCTCGTCAGGTCATCGAAGAAGCCGTCTGCGCGTTGCCGGCCCCTTTGGCAGGACGAGTTTTCGCCTTAACAAAAGGTTTCTGAACTAGGAAAAAAGGGGTACTCCAAACTCGCATTTGGGGTATGATTTTTTCTTTGTGAAAGTTTTGAAGGACCATTTTCATTTTAATCTGGCTAAAAAATAAATATATTTTTCTAGTTTAAATCATTAGAAGATATAAGTTTTTGTCCCCATATAATCTTATATTGCTTATTTGTGAATGTTTGTATTTTCTTGTCGTATGTTTTCTGCAGTTGAAAGAGTCGAGCCTTCGACCCCTTCGTCATGCGAACCCTCGCATTGTATGCTCTCATTTGTCTTTAATATCGGATATTGGTTAATGGTTATAAATATTTTAACATTTTTAAAAATTTCTTTTATGATTATTTTTGTTTATAGGAACTGAATTGGTCTTCTGTAGTTGTATAAATTTTCCTATTTTTATTTTGTGTTTTAAAAACCCACTTAATATCGTATATATCTATATAGATATAGATAATAAAAGTATCGCAATTTGTTTATAAAATACTATTATGAATATTTTATTGGCATAAATGTTTTTTTTAAAATATAAGAAAATTGTAAAATTAAATTAAGTTTGTAATATTTCTTTATACAACAGATTATTAATTGTTGTCGTTTGTAACCAGTTTACAGTTGTCTTTTACAGTATTCTTTCCACTTTGCTTCTCCGATCGGCAACTTCTTTGACTTAGTCCACCCAAATGCTAATTCGTATATTATTTTGATAAACCAATATTAATATGTTTCTGTGTAGAAATTTTTAAAATTAAATTTACAATCATTTATTTATATAAAATATATTCCGTCAATATTTGAGGGGGAAAAAATGTAATTCTCCGTACTTTTAAATACACTCCGACTTCCTTCCAATTTACCCATTGTTGGGTTATCGGAATTTAGTTGGCATTAATTTTCCTACGGCTTACTGAAATGTTTTATGTGAGAAAAATATTTAGCAAAATAAAAATAATATTGGATACATTTACTAAGCGGCATCGTGACAATGCATGACAAATTTCTTTTTTAGTTGATTTAGTCATAATTGTATCGGTGAACACAATAGAAGATTGTTAATAGAGTCCCGACAATCCAATCACAAATTTAAGGAATTAATCAAATTCAAATATGTTTGTACTATTGCGTAATTTGCTGGACGTGTGTTTCAAGCACCAAATTTTGTAGAAAATGTGATGATCTAACTTAAATAAATCAAACGAAAAAATAAAACTAAGTTTGATTATTTGTTCTAATTTTCTCTAAACTAATATGACACAAGAATAAAAAATAAACTGGAATTTATGAAAATAAACCATGATATTGCTTGTATTGTCAACAAGATTTAGGAATTTACATTAAACTGGAAATACAAAATTAACGTTGAACTTGAATGTTGAAATCCTAAATAGAATTTTGAGTGAATCATTGCAGAGAATTTTTGCCTGTGCCGAGTTTTGAGCGATTGATTCCTGTTAATGTTACTGATCGTTTTCTTTTATGTTGTATGGTAGTTCTTCAGTTTCACGTTCACATTACCTGGGTCATGATCTTGCGATTTACTCCACGATGCACGTCGCTTTAATCGATCTGTCGCTTCTTTTTTATTCAAGTTGGATCGGGTTTATTTAACTGCAAGTTTGGGCTTTTATATCTGTGCCCCTTTTTATATTTGTTGTGCAAACAAAATCAGCATCGCTACATATGAAAATAGCAACATTTTTTGAAAAAGAGATTTGTATTTTTATTTTTATTTATTTTTTTCTCTCTGATTAATTCAGTATCATCGACGGAAGAAAGAGGGATTTGAGCTTAAATTTTTGGATATGTTTATGCAATATATTGTTCAAATATTTACAATAAATCTAGAACATTAAAATTCCGAGCTGATAAAATGAACATATGCTCTATTAAAAAGATCGTGTTAGTTTCTGTAGTTGGTATAAATGGATGAGTATTTATTGCCAAGAAATATATTTTTATGGGTTGAATGATTACATGTGATTATTTTGAAGCGTTTTGTTGTTGTCTTTCTATCCACTTCCCAGGTTTACTATCTATCTCTATATATAAATTGTTTCAAAATTCTCGGCACATAAAAAAAAAATATCAATGTTTATAATTTCTTGTGCATAGAAAAAAATCTAATTTAAATTGATTGAAACTATGACCGTCTTAATCCAATTTGTCGCAATCAATAAAATTTATATTTACGAGGAGTTTATATTTAAATATAAGTGATGAGTTATGCCAACCAGAAATTGAGAATTGCCTTGTGTCAAGTTCAAAGCTAGCGTCATCACAAAGGGTCAGTCCCGTTAGGTTGGCTCGCTCCATCATGAAAAATAGCCGGGTTGAGTTATTAAAATGATAGCCCGCTTGGGTCACGGATTAAGGTAGGGCGGGACGGGGCTTCGGATTAGTAAAAAACTAATAAAGTCATATTATTAATATTTTTTATAATTTTTTATTGGAGTCAATATAGCATTTTACTTGTATTTTGGGCTATTTTTTTTTGTGATGACTTTCAAATGACAACCATCAATGTGCCATTATAAAAAAAAATTCAAAAAGTAATAACTTCCATGTGTAATTTAATTTATTTTATTATAAAGTAAGATCTCAAGTGATCGAGTTGCATAAAAAAATTAGAAGCAAGTAAGCATAATGTAGCGTGTTAAATAAAATATATGGTCATTGAACATATTAATACGCAAATGGTAATCATAATCCAAACTCAAAAAAAAAATATTTTAGCTGTGACGGGTTGGCCTGCTAGCCCGCCAACCCGTGGCGAGGCGGGACGAGCCATACCTTTAGGAGCTCGCTAAAATATTTTAGTTGTGATGGGCGGGGAGGGATGGGTTCGCCTGTTTGACAACACTATTCAAAACCCATAAAGCCTCTCGTTCCCCCGATATATAGCGAAAACGACTTTTGTTTTAAGGTATGTTTTATAAGGTATTATTTGGTTTTATAATTACTAGAGCTTTCGTTGATTGAGCGTCTTAGTGTCTTCCGACGTTTCTGACTTTGCTATGTGACATATGTAACGACCACTCAAATCATCCGTTCGATTTCGAGAGCAATAACTGAATCCCAATTCATTCGCTGAACTGCCAACTCGGTATGTCCGATTTTCAAGTAACATCATCTTGGCATCATCCGTGGGAATTTTACCTTGTCATTTGCAAATGCGTATTCAACCACAAACTTCCCGTGACGTAGATCACAACGATTGTTTGGATCCCGAGAATACGACCTGAGTTGTGGCACCTAGGAGGTCTTGAAAGAACTAATTGAAGAGATCGCCACTCGAGCCACGAGTGTAGCTGTAAACCAAATTGTGGCCTCTCTCCAGTATAAAACCAATCAAGTATTGACTCATTCACCAGCAACCCGTGTCGAAGTAAAACTCGAAGGTAGATGACACAAATACCCCCAAGCATGACAATCCAAAGAGTTGCACTCCACGTAATGAAGACGAAGGAAATAGTCGCCTACCTCAAGACCTCGTGCTCTTGATCATGGTTCGCGAACAATTATTGAGACGAGAAGTTCATTAAGAGCTTTATCGGTCGACAAAGCCCCTTCACTAATGAAATTTCATTCGAGACATTACCGAAGAGAGTAAAACTAGCTTATTTACCGGAGTTCGATGGTACAAATGCCCCACAAGAACATATTGATAAGTTTTATAAAAAATTGATCTGTACAGAATGAGCGATGCAGCGTATTGTGAAATCTTCCTTACAACTTTATCTAGGTGCGCATTAACGTAGCTCAACAGATTACCATTTAATCTTGAACAACTCACTCAATGCTTCCCCAACAATTCTCTATCAATAAGAAATATATATGTTTTAGAACGGAGGCTTACTTGTTCAACATCATTCAGAAGGGAATGGAGAGTCTGATAGAATATGTCAAGTGACTTACACAGTATGTTTATGAAGCATGTTGACCATGACTTGTCGGGTATAATGCAACTAAATCTCCGACATAGAAACTTCAAGGAGTCTATCATGGGAAACCCCCTGTAGATATGGAAGAGTTATTACATAGGACCGAGAATAGAAGAATATTGAGCCTTGATACTTAGTAAAAGGAAAAAGCAAAGATGAAAACCCAAAATCGAGACAACTGTTTGGCAGATTATAATTCTTGGTATGCATGATATATATATATATATATATATAAATCCGATATCCTACATTCCTAACTTCCCCACCCCCTTCCCCAACTACCACGTGGCACCATGCAATTGGTCGGAATTTAAAAATATTGTTGAAGTTAAAATGTTGGTCCAATCACATGGTGACACGTGGCAGTCAGGGAAATGATATGGTGGGCACCCAACATGGGCACCAGGCTGACGTGGCACTTCCAGGTGCTGTCACGTCAGCCTGGTGCCCACATGGTGTCCATGTTTGGTGCCTATCATATCAAATTTGTATATATATATATATATATATATTATGTGTGCATTCGATTTTGTTCTTCTACATACTTAATGGTGAACATTTTGAGCACGTTAATGCATCTCATTAATAGTTGTATTTTTATTTTTCTTTTATTATATAGCCATCCATAAGATGTCATGTAAACTGTGTTCGTATATACATAGTACGTAGGACTGTAGGAGAAGGAAACCGAAATATATCAATTGTTTTAGGATTTCTCCGATGCATAGAGAATTCGAAATCAAAATGATTAAGACTGAATCCAATTTGTCGCAACCAATAAAATTTAAATTTCGGAGGATTTTATGTTTCAAAATATAATACACATGCATTGATACTCGATTTGACTCATTCAATCATATACTTTCGAATTCCACCAACTGTTTCGCATTGATTATGATATGATAAAATGAATACGAACTCTTAGTGTGCATGATATATATAAATTAAGAAGCTTCATTTATCTAAGATTCCACTTACGCATAATAATCACAATCTTATATAAAAAAAAATAAAACCAAGAAAATGATATTTAATTAATTATCATTGGCTGCGTGAGAGCATCACAAGGCCTATTACATCAGTATAAATAGGATACATCTGTATTTCAAGAAGCACACACAGACACTCAAATTCAATTCACATGGCTGCAAGTGCTTCCAAGTGCTCTTCCATTGCTCGTTACATGGAAATCGAGCCCGCGAACCATTCTTTATCTTCTCCGACTGCGATCACAAAACAAGCAATTCGATTCGCAAATCATGTACCAACAAATTAAAATATTTTCTTGATCAGACAACATTATATTGTTGTTTCATTATGTGTGTATATATATATATATATATTTTATTTTCTTTGGGTTTGTTTTGATAGAAATATCAAGAGTTTGGGTCACTGTCCATGAATGGATGTGGGGGGGTTCATCATATAACTCCCATTGGGACGGTAGAGACTCGAACATATCCGGAGGCTCCGACACCGGCGACGGCCACCCACCGCCTCAACTCCGCCATATTCGACCTCAAATCCGATCCCCCGTCGTTCTCCTCCGGGATTATCCGCCTCGAGGTGTGTATTCATCCACATTGACAACGTAATTCTGAGGTTTACATGATCTTGAGTTGCATAGTCTCCATATGCTCTTCATAAGTAGGATGATATCCAAGAGTGGGGAGGAGGGATTCATCTTTGTGGGCACATGCCACGTGGTTGGTTCTGATTGGATGATTCATAATCCAATCCTGTTCCTTATCCGACACCAACTACCTTTCTCAAAGGATTCTAATATGCATGGAAACATTTTGAGTAAGAGAAGAAAGATAGAGTTAAATTGGATATCTAGCTAGTTTTTGGAAAAGGGGTTACTATTTTGGTGTACTATCATAAAATTTTTGCATAAAAATGTTTTATTTCTAAAATTGTAAAGTTTTATAAGAAAGATCCTATAATTTGTGTTTTTCTTTTCTTTTTCTTTTTTTTATAAAAAAGTTCTCTCCTATATATTTCAAATTCCCAATACATAGGCACCATTGCGCCATAATGCTATTTTGTTGAAGACAAATTTAATCGAATTTCTGTAAAAAAAAAAAAAAAAAAATAGTAGTATATAATTTATTCCAACCTGATTTTTACATATTTCTGATTTTGAAAGACGATTATCAGATCCATTGGTCCACTCTGCGTTGGCCCATTAATACGGGCCTTGAAACGCGATGGTCCAAACTGGAATCCAGACATTGATTTTCTCTTCTTCCTCTGCTTTTTTTGTTTATTATTTACTTCTGAGCTGAGTTTCAGTGGCTATGGCTGTGTAAAGGTGCCAATCCGGCAGCAAATAGGGGCGCTTGATTGGCTTCGATCCCAGACGCAGACCCTTCTTCCCCGCTTATTTTTCTCAGGTCGTGATTCCAGCAGCGTCCCACATATCGATCACCCGTCCAATGGAAATGGCCACTCTGCGCAAAATCATGAACAAAAGCTGCTGAGTGTTGCTGGGTTGGGTTCTGCAGTCTCCTTTCACAATCGGGATCCATTCTCTTTGGATCATTGGCGTTCCATTAAGAGGTAAGTGCCCATGTCAGTTTCTTCTTTCATGAGCCTCGGGTTTTTCATAGTTTCCTTGATGGTAAAGTTGCATTGAGCTAGCACATAAACTGACTTTCATTTGAAGTAGCCATTATGTTAAAGTTTACGGAGATATAAATATATCTTGGCATCTTGTGGTTGGAAAGCCAAGTTGGATGTTAATGTTTTCATGGTTACCAGAGACTTATGAATAAGAAGTAGTAATATTTTTACCATGCTTGACAGTGAAATTCTTGCTCCAAAAAGAGAAAAGGGCAGAGACAGTCTTTATTAACAAAATTTTCATGATTGCATCCATATAACGTTATAGTAAGATATGTACAATAATGGACAGACCTGATCTGCAACGAAGAAATTCTGAGTGCTTCAAGTAGTTGGAATATTGAGTTTTATGATCAGCTCAGTTAAACAGAAGTGACAGATTTGTTAAAGATTGAAAATCTACCTACATTAAATTGTTGTACCATCCAGCTTCCGGATTTTAATTGTGCTTATATTTCTCTGAAGGTTTTTATCAAAAAGATCTCCACTAATTCGTGCTTATGGTGCAATTCGATTCGACGCGAGATCTAATATATCCTATGAGTGGAAGGCTTTTGGTTCTTTTTATTTCATGGTCCCTCAGGTATGTCAACTTCTTTTTCTTTATGGAAAATTACTGGTTTCAGAATATTGTCAATAAATGGAAATTTGTTGTGCAAGAATGTAGGTTGAATTTGATGAGTTTGAGGGAAATTCAATGATTGCGGCAACTATTGCATGGGATAATGGCCTGTCAAGAACGTATAGAGAAGCAATTGCTGCACTTGAAGCTACCATGTGTCATGTTCGACCCTCATCTTCCTTCGTTTTCCTTTACCTTAGTTATCGTTTCATAGGTCGGTCCTATTTCTAAGTTTTAACTTTTATTTTTTGCAGGTTTCCTCCATTGTCCAGAGATTAAATGGTGATACTCCTCTTACTGTTGTACTCCATCAGACTCATGTTCCTAACAAAAAATCTTGGGATTCAGCTGTTAAGCGAGCATTGGACATGATAAATGGGAAAAGTTCATCTCTAGTTAAGGTTGTAGTTAGATTCATAAGTTTTTGGATTAAAACTTCTCTGTGAAGTATCTTGATGACCTGTAATTTTCTTCCTGGAAGTTGTGACATGGTTTTCTATGAGGCTTTATTGCAACTATCTTCTACCATCATTTCTTCACCTAACTCGTTTGCTATACATGATTCAGTTTTGATCGGTTCACACATTCATCTTGAACATACAGGTTGTTCTTGCACGTAGCAGCAGAATTCTGACTACATCAGAAATTGACCCCTTAATGTGGTTGACTTGCTTGCAGGTGTTATTTATGTGTCTGATGTAATTTTTTATAGTGTGGCTTGATAAATACAGATTGAAGTAGTGCTTAGTATGGATGCATAACGAGTGTAGGTTGAAGGAGATAATGCATATCAGTTTTGTCTGCAACCTCCTGGGTCAGCTGCATTCATTGGAAACACGGTGAGTAATATCACACTTAATCTAGAAACTAAAAAATCCTTCATTTTGAATTTTCCATGTCCTGCCGATCTCCACTGTTCATTGTATATGAGATGTCAGCTGATTATAATGATTTTGTAACGTTAAAATTGTATTGACCAGTTGCGCAACTGGAGGACTCAGTCATTTCAGGTGTTTCTTGGGCTTATAGATCGCTGGATCATAGCGAAATCGTAATGTAGATTTCATGTTTAAATAACTTCTTGAAAGATATTTAGTATAAAGCATTTGTTTCTAGTTTACTGGTTTTCTCATCCATGTGGGAACACATGCCATGTAGGAACACATGGCAAGAACCAAGAAGGCGAATGCATGTTTGTATCTCTTTAATAGTACCTGAGAAAAATTGATTTATAGCCTCGAAATGTAACATAAACTTTAGGAAAATGTTTGTTGAAATGGCCTAACTGAACTGGTGAAGTTCCGATTCTTTTCTGTTGAATACCTATCTCTTGAGTAATTGTTGCATCATGTACATGCTGTATGAAGTTACAGGATATTCATTTAATTGGTTACTTCTTTGTGCACTGCATGAAAAGAGTTGAATGAATTATGAAATCAGGCATTTCACTTCTTACATCAGGCAATTCCTTAATCTGGTAATCAAAATGATGATTAAGTTACTAATTAAGTAGTCTTTGGAATTTTTCAAGATTTTCCTCACTCCTGATTTTGTTTTAATTCTTCCATTACTTATGCATTCTTGAGTAGCCAGAGCAACTATTTTATCGACACCGGCTTAGCATTTGCAGTGAGGCTTTGGCTGCAACACGGGCTAGAGGTAGATCAGAGTCCCTAGATTTACAGGCAGGGCTTGATTTACTTTCCAGGTTATTCTCATCGTACTCTCCAGTGAACCAGGTTTCTCATGTGATTTTTTTAGCTTAACCGAAATATTCTTTATTCATATGTAGTCCCAAAGACCATCATGAATTTGCAGTGGTTCGAGAATGCATAAGACGGAAACTAGAGGTAAGTGATGCATGTACCTTTTTGCACGTCTCCACAGTGTAACACTTCTGTGAAGTTGCTTTAGTCTTCCTTTGAATTCTTATTTTTATTTAACATTGTTTTATTTCAAAATCATGCATTTTAGAGTGTATGTTCCAGCACTGTTATGGAACCAAAAAAAGCTCTACGGAAACTTCGACGAGTTCAGCATCTTTATGCTCGATTGAGTGGAACACTACAGAAAGAAGACGATGAGGTATGAAAATTTAGTTCCTCATTCTCATACCTCTAAAAAATATAGATTACAGATGACTGGCTGTTTCATATGTTTAGAAAATCTTTTCCTCTGAGACTCTAATTATTTTTTTGTTTTCAGTTTCAGATGTTGACTTCCCTTCACCCAACTCCTGCTGTTTGTGGGCATCCTATGGAAGAGGCTAGGGATTTAATATCAGAAACTGGTACCTTCACAGCTATATCGCTGATACTCTTTTACTAGCTTTTGATATTCTCCTTTCTGATTCTTTTCCATACCTCTTACTTTGCATTTATCATGTTTTCGTGATAGAATCTAAGATACAAAGATTGGATATTAGAGACATTAAAAAAGCTATGTCATGCAGAAATGTTTGATCGAGGGATGTATGCAGGCCCTGTTGGATGGTTTGGAGGTGCAGAGAGTGAATTTGCTGTGGGTATTAGGTCTGCCTTAGTTGGCAAGGTAAGCATATCTGTCGCTGTTTTATTGCTCTATCCTTTAGGAATTGTCAAATCTGCAAGCATGATGCCATTTCTATAATATAAAAACCTTCCTTGAGAAGATTCTTATTTCAGCGCTACAGGTCCATTAGCATCTTGATTATGGTTCACATTTTCTTTGGTCAATTCATGGACTTAATCACAGTAATAATTTGTATCACAAGGGCCTTGGTGCGTTACTGTATGCCGGAACTGGGATAGTAGATGGGAGCAATTCGGCCCTGGAATGGCAGGAACTGGACCTGAAGACCTCACAGGTTTGTTTTGAGAAAATACACCATGATTTCATAGTGATGCTTTCATTAATCTTTTTACGAGTACACTCATCTCTAGTTTGTAAAACTTTATTTCATTTAATTTTCTGTAGTTCACCAAATTGATGGATTTCGAGGCTCCTCTTATAGCAGCGATAAGGGAGAAAATTGAACTGTAATTCAAACGGTTAGTAACTTTGAAGTATGTATCTTCAAGATATAACTAGTGACAGAATGATTGCTATTTTTGTTTTTAATCCTCAGCAGCAGCTTAAATGCTGCTGAAATTCAACCAGTTAATGATTTACACTTGCAATTAATTGTATCCATCTTCTGCCAGCGCTGAGTCAAATGAACCCTTTTTGTTCAATACGATACCAAAGTGGATGATTGACTCTTTCCATACTAGAAATATTCGCAGAAAATACTTTGATAACGTGGATTCTTATTTCTCAATGATATTCCACGATGAGGACAATTGGCTGAATCCCGTGAAACCATTTCATTATTTTTTCCAGCACTTTGTTGATTTCAGATGTCAGTCCTGGAGGGGATATCATCGCTTTGAAATGAAACTTCTGTTACCAAGAATTTACACTTACAGAAGAAATCGGGTCTCTTTTTTATTCTTTTTTCCTCCTGTGTATATTATTGATTTGATTTGCTGCTGTTACTTGATAAATAGCGAGGCACATGCGCATGTATACATAGAACAAGAACGATGGAGATGATATGTTGTGAACCATCATGAGTGTATTCTTTATTGATTCTTGTATAGTTTTACATGGTTGAGCAGTGACAGAGCAGATACGCAGCTTCCAAATGCTCTTCTTTCCTGTTTTCAATCATTGGATGGTCAAATTTCTCTCCACACACTCCAGATTTTGTTTTTTAATGGTTGAGTTCCATTTCATTTTTATATACGGCCGTTGACCAAGCTGGATCCGGTATGTGGAACTTTGTTTTAATTTAAATTTCAAGAACTCCAATCCAAGAATCCAACAAGGTATCTGCGAAATATTCGGATCGCGTAAGCATTTGACATGATATATTGCTGTGTTTGGAAGGTATCCATACATCTTAACTGTGGTTCATTGTGGTACATGGACAGTTGGACCATGCCATGGATGATCCCAGGTTCAAGATGCAACAATCTTATGTTATACGATTCGACGCACTGCCGGAGGAATGAATATCCTATCAAAATAAGCATCGGAACAAACATTTTTATATCTTTTACTCCCTTTTATCTTAGAAGGATCTGATTCCAGAAAAAAGCCCATAAAAAATTTGATAAAAGGTGAAATGCCTCACAATCTCCCTTTGTTCATCTTCTCGTTAGTGCTATGCACTAAACTGGAAATGAAACCAAACAAACTTTCACAAATCACAAGAATCGTGTGCCTCAATTATACTTGAAATCTAGAGTGTTATGTATGACATTAAGCTCCAAATTCCATCCCAAACCATAATCTCAAAACCATCCATTTTCTTTTAAAATAAACTGAACCCGCGTTAGATATACCAAGTTTGATCTTCTCCACGGTTTACCTGTTTGAAATGATTCATGTTTATGCTCTGAGTGCTCGAATCTGTTTCACATTTGAGGCATTGACAATGGATGTTAGATAGAATAAGTACCAAAATCAATAAAGTGGATGCTTTGTACAACTTTTGACAAAAAGGGCTCTTGTGTTGGCCATGGTTGACGATAGCCGAATCCAGTTCTTCAATCTTAAAGTGTGCATCGCTATCTATTTTACATTGGGATGGGATATATGCTCCTTCGAGTTTCTTGGGATGGTTCTTGGTTAGAAATCCTGAATATTTGAAATGAATGTATGACTAGGGGAAAAATAATTTTAGATAATATTTTATGTTAGGGGTGTCAATTCGGGTGGGTCGGGGGGTTCGGGTTGGGTTGGGGTGAAAAGTAAAAAAAAAATTTCGACCCGAACCGAACCAACCCGAAATGGCTCAACCCGAACCTGATTTTTTCGGGTGGATTCGGGTTGGGTTATCGGGTTGTAAAGCATTTTAGTGTTAATTTGGGTTGATCGGATGAGTTCGGGTCGGGTTGGGTAAAAATTTTTCAAAAAATGCTAACTCGAACCAACCCGAAATGGCTACCTGATTTTTTTCGGGTGGGTTCGGGTCGGTCGGAATTTGACACCCCTATTTTATGTTATTTATTTTTGATTTTTATGTCGCATGATGTGCATGTCATGTTTTCAGTTTCCGCGACTTTTTACTTTGTCTGGTTTTAAACAGTATGGATGATTTTATGTTCTAAGATATTTATTTTAATTACGATTTGAACTAACGTTGAGAAATGTTTAATGGGAACGAGCCAAAGTTTTAGTTTATTTATTCAGCATATGATTTTTAAACAGTATTGATGATTTTATGTTCTAAGATATTTATTTTAATTACGATTTGAACTAACGTTGAGAAATGTTTAATGGTAACGAGCCAAAGTTTTAGTTTATTAGCATATGATTTTTAAAAAAAGTTCTAGAGTCTGGTTCGTTTTAATTGCTAACAATAAAATATGGGAATCGAACTTGAGATCAAGAATTAAACCTAATAAATTATGGGAATCGAACTCCGGATCAAGAATTAAACCTTGTCCATCGTCTCTATCGGCCAGTTTAAGTGCATTAGACAGTAGCATAATAGATTGAAAATTAGGAAAAACAATATAAATTTAAGAAAACTTGAGAAGAGAGAATAGAATCCAATCTCTCATTCTCTCTCCTAACAATCTCATCTCACTAAAAAACATTCTCACTGAATAGGCACAATCGTAACAAACACCTTCCATAACAGAACTGCTGAGATGAACCATGGCGACGCCGGGTGACAACCCTCCGCAGCCGCATTCTGACCATCCTAAGCTACCTACCCCCGTCCGGAAGCTTGTGGTGGAAGTAGTTGAGGCGAGAAACCTGCTGCCGAAAGATGGCCAGGGAAGTTCGAGTTCTTACGTTGTCGTTGATTTTGATGGCCAGAAGAAGAGAACTTCTACAGTGCAAAGAGATCTCAATCCGGTTTGGAATGAGGTGTTGGACTTCATTGTAACCGACCCGAATGGGATGGAGTTTGAAGAGCTTAACGTCGAGGTGTTTAATGATAAGAAGCTGAGCAATGGGAATGCGAGGAAGAATCATTTCCTGGGGAGGGTGAAATTTTATGGCACTCAGTTTGTGAGGAGAGGGGAGGAGGGGTTGGTGTATTATACATTAGAGAAGAAGAGTGTTTTTAGCTGGATAAGAGGTGATTTGGGTTTGAAGATTTATTATTACGATGAGATTATGGAGGAGGAGGAGCAGGGGCCACCGCCGGAGCAGCAGCCGCCCCCGCAGGAGCCTCAGCAACCAGCGGAGGAAGTGATGAAGAAGCCGGTGGTAGTGGTATACGAGGAGCTGCCTCCGATGCCATATCCGGGTCATGTACCTATGGAGGGGCGTGTGCATTCCCCGCCATTGGTCAGAGTTCACGAGGCTCCACCGGTAAACGGGCTACCGATGGATAATGGGCCTCCGATGGAATTCTCGCCGAATATGAAGAGAATGCAGATGGGAGACGGCGGCGGCGGGCCCATGTCAGGAGAGAGGATAAAGGTACTTCGGAGACCTGTTAATGGTGATCACTCACCGAAGGTTATTGCCGGGAAGTTTGCCGGAGACACTTCCGGCAGAATCCCGGCGTATGATTTAGTCGAGCCCATGCAATACTTATTTGTAAGAATAGTGAAAGCCCGCGGGCTCTCCCCGAACGAAAATCCCCACGTGAAAATCCGAACGTCGGGCCATTCTGTTAGGTCGAAGCCCGCGATCACTCGGCCCGGGGGCAGTGATCCATCTGTCAACCCGGAGTGGCAGCAGGTGTTTGCTCTTGGCTACAACAAGGATTCCTCGGCGAACTCCACGCTTGAAATCTCCGTTTGGGACGGAGCATCAGATAAATTCCTCGGCGGTGTGTGCTTCGATTTGTCTGACGTTCCAGTACGGGACCCACCGGACAGCTCGCTGGCCCCACAATGGTACCACCTTGAAGGTGGCGCCGCTGCCGATGATCAGAACAGAGTCACCGGCGACTTGCAGCTCTCCGTTTGGATTGGTACGCAGGCCGATGATGCTTTCCCTGAATCTTGGAGCGCAGACGCGCCGCAGCCATTCGTGTCATACACTCGAGCAAAGGTATATCAATCTCCCAAGCTGTGGTATCTGAGAGTGACAGTAATTGAAGCTCAAGATCTCCACATAATTCCGAATTTGCCCCCATTGACTGCCCCTGAAATTCGGGTCAAGGGTCAGCTCGGGTTTCAGTCGGTCCGAACCCGAAGAGGATCAATGAGCCACAACACCTCCACATTTCACTGGAATGAAGATTTAATCTTTGTTGCAGGTGAGCCCCTCGAAGATAGTCTCATCTTGCTAATGGAAGACCGCACGGGGAAAGATCCCATGCTTCTGGGGCATGTCTTAATCCCCGTGGGGTCGATTGAGCAACGAACAGATGAGCGCCACGTGCCCGCCAAATGGTTCGGATTGGAAGGTGGTCCGGGAGGGACTGGTTCATACTGTGGAAGGCTACAGTTAAGGATGTGCTTGGAAGGAGGCTACCATGTATTGGATGAAGCAGCCCATGTTTGTAGTGATTTTAGACCCACAGCAAAACAGTTATGGAAGCCCGCAGTCGGGATTTTGGAGCTTGGAATTCTTGGTGCCCGAGGATTGCTGCCTATGAAATCCAAGGGCAATGGTAAAGGATCCACTGATGCTTTTTGTGTTGCCAAGTATGGCAAGAAATGGGTCCGAACCAAGACCATTACGGATAGCTTTGATCCGAGATGGAATGAGCAGTATACTTGGCAGGTTTATGATCCATGTACAGTCCTCACAGTCGGGGTGTTCGACAACTGGCATATGTTCGCTGAGGGTGGTGGGGAGGAGAAGCCCGATTATCGTGTTGGAAAGGTGAGAATCCGAGTGTCTACTCTGGAAAGCAATAAAGTGTACATGAATTCATATCCCTTGATGGTATTGTTAAGAACAGGGCTGAAGAAAATGGGGGAGATTGAGTTGGCAGTTCGGTTTGCTTGCCCTTCAATGCTACCGGATACGTGTGGAGTATATGGGCAGCCATTGCTGCCACGTATGCACTACCTCCGCCCACTTGGGGTGGCTCAGCAAGAGGCATTGCGTGGTGCTGCCACGAAAATGGTGGCTGCTTGGTTGGCTCGGTCAGAACCACCACTAGGACCGGAAGTTGTAAGGTACATGTTGGATGCAGATTCTCACAGTTGGAGCATGAGGAAAAGTAAGGCGAACTGGTTTCGGATAGTCGCTGTACTTTCTTGGGCAGTGGGGCTAGCAAAATGGTTGGATCACATCCGGAGGTGGAGGAATCCAGTGACAACTATCTTGGTTCATGTTCTTTACTTAGTTCTTGTTTGGTACCCAGATTTGATTGTCCCCACTGGTTTCTTATACATATTCTTGATAGGTGTCTGGTACTATCGGTTTAGGCCAAAAGTCCCAGCCGGCATGGATACAAAGCTGTCTCAAGCCGAGACAGTTGATCCAGATGAACTGGATGAGGAGTTCGATACATTTCCAAGTTCAAGGTCACCTGAAGTCATTCGGGCTCGTTATGATAGGTTAAGGATCTTGGCAGCAAGAGTTCAAACAGTTATGGGTGATTTTGCTACACAAGGTGAAAGGGTCCAAGCATTGGTTAGTTGGAGAGATCCTAGAGCATCAAAGTTATTCATTGGTGTATGCCTTGCAATCACAATAATACTGTATGTTGTCCCGGCCAAAATGGTGACGGTGGCTCTAGGATTCTTCTTCCTCCGCCACCCCATGTTCCGGGATCCTATGCCGCCAGCTAGCTTGAGTTTTTTCCGGAGGCTTCCTAGTTTGTCTGATAGGTTACTTTAGCGCAGTTTGAAAGCAGCCCAAGAATTGGTTTCGGGCCGCAGAATTTGTGGAAGTGGTGGGGAAGGATTGCAGGTGGGGAACAACTTGTTTAGGCACTTTCTTGAAAAGGGTTTTGATTAATAACCTCGGAGGAAGTGTAAAGGATGAGGATTTTATTGACTAAAATAGTTGAATAAATGAAAAGGGTTCGGAAAGTTGGGAGTGGGAAGAAAATTGGGATGCAATTGTGCGAAATTGATGGAGGGATATGATATGACTCAGTTTTGTATGTGATTATGTCCCAAAAAGTATTGGCATTTATTTTATTCTAACAATTTTTTCACATTCTGTGATTTGAGAACCAGTAACAATATTTTAAGATTTTACTCCGTGCGTGCTTAAAAACAGTCGAATTATATCATCATAATTCTTTATACGGCATGCACAAAATGGTTGAATATGAAAGAACCGAACTTTACAAGGACAAAAGTTATAACTTCTCTTTTTAAAATTAAAGGTTAGCCTATGAATGAGTTAATCTTTGTATAGGTCAGAATCTCTTGACCCATACAGGTTTTAAATCGAGGGATATGTACAAGTAAGCAAAGACCTGGAGGATCGACTTATATAACGAACTCACTCCAAGAGCATATCCTATAATATTTCAATGGAAATATGCTCCACACGAGAATCGAACCCGTGAAATCGGAGAAGTTACTCCTACGTCACCCAAATCTTACCAACTCGTCTGTATCCCTGGGGCTAACTTCTCTTTTCATTGAGCATTGGAGGGACAAAGTAATTTTGGAATGACGAAACGTATCTTTTTGTCCATTTCTTCAAGATTTTGCTCCAAATATATGAGCCAGTGTCCAAGATTCAAGCAATCAGCATTCTCACAAATCAAATATAATAAATTGAATCATACACTTGTAGTTGCCCGCCCAAGCACACAAAGAAACTCTAGTTTTAAAGAGGAGCTTTTCATGTAATATTGAAAAGGAGTAAAACCTATATACCAGAAAAATTACGTGAAATTAAAATATTTCCGTCATCATAAGTCGCCATCGCGCACATGCAAGGAACATAGGGCGACAAGAAACAAAGGAACTGGAGATTGGATACCTACATATATATGACAGGATCACAAATACAACTAACCGAGAAGTATGGAGCATACCATGATTAAGTATGTGTCATTTATCGAATTTGATCGGCAAACAGCCTAGCTTTCTTTCACCACATGACATGAAAAATGAAGCTTAATAACGTTTCAATGGGGCAGAAGCAACAGACGTAATCAAGAACAACACTGATGCACATTTTTTCTAAAGTAACAAGGTATTCATCGGATATATTCTCAACCCCATACTAACAAAAAGAGTAGTGATATGTTGG
This sequence comes from Dorcoceras hygrometricum, assembly GCA_001598015.1. Lineage (NCBI taxonomy): Eukaryota > Viridiplantae > Streptophyta > Magnoliopsida > Lamiales > Gesneriaceae > Dorcoceras > Dorcoceras hygrometricum. The sequence continues at coordinate 479,026 of KV013932.1, forward strand.
ATATCATGAAACAGGTACTTCATATACAATTCTTATGATTGGACAGAATACTACAACCAATAAAGCTAACAAACTTTGCAACTGAATGTTAACAGCAAACAACCTGAACAAACATCTCAGCACCAGAAAGATTATAAACTACTTTAAGAAAGCATATTTCAATCGAAAATTCTCGTAACACCAGAAGAAGCAGAATGTTTATGATGTATTATGCTGAGAACCCTGAAGAAGTCCATCGCGGATCTGAGTAGCCACATCACGGACCGCACCAGGTCCATGAGGAATAAATACAGTAGAAGCTTTGGAAGTAGCACCAATTTCTTTCATCGTGTCAAAGTACTGGGTCACAAGTACCATATCCATAACATCCTTTGCAGTGGTACCAGGAACGTTAACCGAGAAACCAAGCACACTATCTCTTAATCCGTCGACAATTGCTTGACGCTGGCGAGCGATACCTAAACCAGCAAGATATTTTGCTTCTGCTTCACCTTCAGCTCTCTTGATTTGCAGAATCTTTTCAGCCTCGGCCTTCTCATTAGCAGCCACCCTCATCCTAGCAGCTGTAAATATTGAAAATAAACAGCTTACACATCTGGAAATGAGAAGATTAAACTTATATAATGGCTGGGATGAAAGAAGGTCAGAAGGCAAGCAAGATCTAATAACATTGAACCATGGGAAAGATACCGGAAAGATGATGCATTTCTTTTAATGCAACAGCGTTCAAAATTACAAACCCAAGAAAATATATTGCACAGTTGTTTTCCAGTTTGCCACTGAACTTAGAAAGAAACAAGGTAGAGAAAAAATTCCAATAATGATGTGCAGTAGTAGCGCTTTGTGGGTTAGAATGCTACCATAGTTTTGACATGAATGTTACTGTAACTCATGGTAAAATATCCAACACTCATCTCAAATTTGTCTAGCAAGAGTTGTCGATGTCAATTGATTGAAGGATAATATAATGATGTCCTCACATGACATATGATAAGAATAATGATAGGAAAAGAAGACTTTACTACTTTATCCAAATAACAGATCTTTTACTTTACCTGCATTAATCTCGTTCATTGCCCTCTTAACACGCTCATCAGGTTCTATGTCGACAATTAGTGTCTGAACAATTTCATACCCATAAGCAGACATAGCCTGCAAGCAACCATCGGAAAGATCAGTCTTTTAACTTCAAGAATTACTTTCAACCATATCAATTAGCATAATTGCAAAAGTGACCTCACCTTTTCAAGTTCATCTTCTACAGCTTTAGCAATTTCATTTTTCTGCTCAAAAGCATCATCAAGATTGAGTTTTGGAACGCTTGCTCTAATTACTGGATAACAGGAAAAATGATCTTTTTATATCGGTCCATTTTTAAAGACAACATACATTTCCCAAGAATCATAACTATTAGTAAGAGCAGAACAGAGCAGTACCATCAAAGACATAAGCCTGAATTTGACCTTTTGTGTTGCTGAGTTTGTAGAAAGCATCACTTGCCTTATGTGAAAGTGCACGATACTGTATTGATGCCACCACATTCACAAACACATTATCCTAAAACGCAATTAATATTTAGACAAATTAGTATCCCTTAATCTTGGTTCCTGTATCATCTAAGCTTGCTTTAAAATTTATTTCCAAAAGGTTTGATACAGCAAACAGACCTTTGTCTTGGTCTCACACCTCACATCTAATTGCTGCAGCCGAAGGGTGAGATGTCCAGCCAGCTGGCTTCCAAGAAACCAAGGCAGGCAATGGCACCCTGGCTCTAAGACTTCGTCAAACCTTCCAAATGTCTCCTTAATAGCAACAGTAGATTGGTCCACTTGAACGCAACAAAGTAAATTTCCCATCTCCTGCACTTTTACAAGAACACACTAAGGATGCAATATTGCTGGCTCACGGCAAGTAAAAATTTTCTTGAAACAACTCACACACGAATTTCAACCCTTGAAGTGTGATATTTTAACCTACTATCAGTATAATTCTTCCTCATACAAACCAACACTTCAAAAACAAGAAAAGGGCCGGAATCACTATCATGGCCACAAATCTTTCAAGATTAACCTTATACACATGTCACAAAACGAAATTGGTAAACAAATAACATAAATCAATCCTTATCACTTGAATTTCAAGTGTCAAAACAGAACAACCACATCTACATAATCACAAAACAATTAAAAACACGAAAAAAAAGCGAGAAGATCAGATAAGAACCAGTTACCACGGAGTCTCAGGATCTTGACTAAATCACTCCAGAGTAAAGATTAACCAAAACACCACAAGAAAAACTCAAAGATACTAGACTTACAGATCGTCGAAGAAGAGAAGGGCCACAGAAACTACAAAAGAACAAGTGGTTTCGTGAAATATCTGCGTGTGATCGCTAAGCAATGCGAATTACGAGTACGCGTTGAGCATCGGTGTCATGTAAATTATATGGCCTTTCGCATGAAATTGCCATCGACCTTCGCGTTTATTCTTTAACACACGCTTTTTTGCAGCTAATCTCGCATTGGGTTTATTGGATTCAAAAATCGCGTTCACTTCGCACGCGTTTAGCACAAACGTCATAAAATTTCTATGCAATTTAATCCCATCACTAAAAAGCAAAAATACTTATTGGGTTTCCCAAAAAAAAACAAAAAACAAAAAACAAAGGCATCAATTTTATAAAAAAAAATTCGTTATGCAATTTAATTCCATTACTAAAAGCATCGCTATTTAACAATCTTTGAAATATTAGACTTACCGAATGTGATGTGATATTCCCTAATTATTTATATAATATCACCCCTCTTACAAATCTTTGACACTTCTCTATGAGGGTATATTCAATATGCATGCAGTGCATATGACACAACGATAAATAAAGAAAACATGATTTTTCACACTTTTTTTCCGTATATTCTAAAATTTTTTAGAGATTTTACTTAACCACACTAAGAAAATTTTGATTGGGATGTCTTGAAAAATTCATTTTTATTTCGTATTGGTTATTTCAAGAAAGTAAGAGAGATTTTTATATTTTAAAGAATTTGTAACGAGGTAAAAGTTACACACAATCATAATAAAATATTTTTAAGGAATGCTTCAAAATGGGGATTTAAAATAATGACTATATGACATATAAAATAAACTAAAAACGTCGTGAGGATCATGCGTTTATTACTCGCTCAAAAGCTATAGTTGTAAGTCAAAATGCAACTTATTTACTTATAATGTGACGATGCGGAGTGCGCCTATTGTATGCGCCAGGGTTGAACTGTTAGGTCCACGAGCCTAGGGAAGTGCGTGTCTAACTGTTAGTACTGTCTCATTTTTCTTAGAGATCGATCTTACCATTCTCCCACCATCGATCATATCCCCAGCAGATATAGTATTATCCATTAAGATCCGATCTCACACTTTTACAGGCTACCTGATCAACCAGATCGAGCGACGCCAAAGTCAGCAGCTTGACCAACAAGAGCTTCCCAAGAGATCATTCATCCCAACACTTCTCTAACTCATGCACGCGTAACTTAACCAACGTTATTTTAGAAAATAAGATTTGGTAATATATCAAGACTTCTTATTTAAAAAGGGAAAAATATTTTGTAAAAAAGTAAAAAACATTACCAAACGGCCTTAAGTGGATGGTTTAGTGTATCTACATTGGACAAAAGAGTAAAGAGAATGGAATAAATTATTTTGGATTACAGGTCACGAAAGGTATATAAATAGAATTACACAGAATATATAAGGAAATAGGAGGAATAAAGTAATTCGGGTGCGTATCCATTTCTAATAAAATTATATATATTCAAATTTAGAATGCTTATCGAGTTGCTCATTGTTTTTAACATAAAAACAACACTAGAAAGATTAGAATATACTTGAAGAAGAGCTTATATAATTAAAATTTCTCGGAAAATCAGAACAAGTTGGGAATGTTTTATGGCGTATTATGGTGGGAAGCCTGAAGAAGTCCATCACGAATCTGGGTAGCCACATCGCGGACGGCGCCGGGTACATGTTGAATGAACACAACAGATGACTTGGAAGTAGCACAAGCGAAAATTACCGTACTTCCAAAAATGGTCATATAGTCTAAATATTATCTCCGCTTGGAACGAACACAACAGATGATTTGTACCTTGGGAAATAGACACCATATGTAGCTTGGTTTCTGGAAATACTCAGGCGGGGTGAATCTGTTTTAACGAAACTGTGTTTCAACACAAGCCTCATTGCGTTTTGTTCCTAGCCCTGTTTTCGATTCGTTTATCTCTTGTTATTCTGAATTGTGCATATTATTACCCCTCTCTTGTCTAACATTTCTTTCATGGTGTATAAGTAAAGAGTGACTAGCACCATGTCCATAACATCCTTTGCAGTGGTACCAGGAACGTTAATCGAGAAACCAAGCACGCTTTCTCTTAATCCGTCGACAATAGCTTGACGCTGGCGAGCGATGCCTAAACCAGCGAGATATTTAGCTTCTGCTTCACCTTCACCTTTCTTGATTTGCAGTATCTTCTCAGCCTCCGCCTTCTCATTAGCGGCCACCCTCGTTCTAGCAGTTGTAGATATTGAAAGAACTTTATTTTGTCAGTGTCAAAGTGATTGAGAGGATCATGTATTGATGTCCACATATGATCAGAATAATATTGAACAGAAAAGCAGGCTTTCACTACTAACAGATCTTATGCTTGACCTGCATGATCTGGTTCATCGCCCTCTTAACACACCCATCCGGAAGATTCAAAATCACAAGCTACCTATCCTGATAGAACAATGATTCTCTAGAACTTTCAAGTGAGTCTGCATATATGAGGGGTCATATATTGAATGAAATGTATAGGGCACCAGGAAGGGTTACAAGTTGCACCACTATATGAAGGTTTACATTCATTCATGAAAAGTTGCACCCATTCATGAATGGTTATACTCATTCACGAAAGGTTGCACTTGTACACGAAAAGTCGCATTTGTTCAAGTATGCATCTAAAAATAGACCCTCCATTTGAAATCTTAAGTGCATTTTTCTCTAGAAACATTGCATACATAACTCATTGCATCTCCCTCCTCTTCCGTCTTTGTTACTTGAAAGTTCTACATATTTTTGTTCGCTGACATACCGAGGTTGGTGTGCTATTTTCTCATTCGATATCATTGTTTTTGGAGACAATTGCCGCAAACGTATGGCACTATTATACGGACAACTTTGTCTTGCGGGAAAAAGGTCGTTCCTTAACCCATCTTGCTACATTCCCTTTGTGCACCGAAATTCCGATACCCAACAAGTCAAACATATGAGCAACTTCATGTATATACTGGAGGGTTGGCCATTTGGTTTGAGCTGGTTGGCAAAAATAATTAGTTGAAATCGATCCTGCATTTCTTCGTTGAGCATGCACGATTAAATAATTTGATGCTTTTATTTCGCCTTCACTTTCACGATTAAATAATTTGATGAAAAAAGACGAATGGCATTTTAAAAAGAAGAAAAATAGAAGTTTCTATCCATCTTTTCCAATGGAGGATAATTTGTGTGAATCGCATATGAATATCTTAAAATAATAAACGTCATGATATGTTTTTTAATAAACAAAAATATACCCCTTCATATTCATTTCTATTTAATAAAATAAGTCGTTGAAAGCTAATTTAGTAAATTTTTATACTATTGATCCTAATAAAATATTTTTAATCTTTTACTATGGTTATGACTTGTTTGACCTTTATTCACAATTTTGGAAAAAAAATTTTATTATTGTTTCAGGACCATGTTTCACATAACTATGTTATCAAGGCATGTACTATGGTTATGCTAAAAGTAAAAAAAAAAAAAGAAAAGCATACACCACTGTTATTACTATATTACATTAACACAGTGCAGCATAAGCCAGGCCATTTCAATGGCAGTTCAATGCAAAGTAAAAGCATACCATGTCATATTCAAATACTACATTTTTTATCGTACCATAATTTAAAAGAGTTCGTGTTCGCGAGGAGCCGGCCTCAGAACGTGGCATCAAGTGCGGCATCAGCACTGCCATATTGAGAGATCACGTTACGGGGTGAAGCCAAACCTGCGACCACATCTTCCTCGATGCCACACTCGTTTGTTCCTCGCCTGATCTTGAAGTATCCATCCTGCCATATGAGACACAATTATCAAAACTTGTATCATGTTCCACAAACAAAATAGATTTGTGATCCATCTTCCACTATATCCTCAGACTCAAAGCCAAAATCTATTCCGTTTTAAGTTATGATCGAAGACTCATCAAGTGCAAGAAAGATATGTGAGCTTTTATTCTCTTCAAGCGACTCAAAAAAGATCGACGGAGATAACTTACATCACCCCAGCTTCTGTTCCACTGGTTTGCTAAGAGCTGCATACACGAGTGAAAGTAAGCATACCACCCACGTGTAACTTGCAATTAGAACACTAGATGTTGGAGAATAACAAGAAAGTATGTACCCAGTAGTCCTCGCCATCGTCTGAAGTTCCCCATCCTATTAGCTTCACAGCATGGCCACCCATCTCATCACCTGTCACATGTTTGTAAACTCCTGACTTGTAATGAGCAAAATCCTGCAGTTATCGAAACTTAGTGAGATCGAACATTATTTTGCAAGGGCGAAAACGAAACAAGGAAAAGAAACTTATGGTTTAAAGGTTGGACAAAAACCAAAATCCTTGTTAAAAGAATTTTCTTGAGTTTAACATAGAGATGAGGATAAAAAACATCGTTTATGCACTGGCGACGTAAGTGTAGAAAATCAAGCTTGAATCAAGGTTATCAATCATTCCCATTATATATACCTAATTTTCAGGCTCTGGTTAAAGCATAGACAGGGAAGCATAACAAGTAAATTATCCAAAGGAATGAGTTTAATTGAATAAAAAGAAACAGGATTCCATTCATTTACCTCGTAGACAGTGAAAGAGACTTCGACCGGTCCATTTTTGTACACTTCCGTCATTATATTTTGAGGATCGGAGTGTATCCTATATGCATTGACACTGAAGTGCTTTGACTTTTTCCAGAGTAGGTTCTCTTTCTTGCACTTCCTCTCACATCTTGGGGTGGGATATGCAGGTTCACAACCAGGATGGGAGCATCCAGTGTTATCGAAGTAAGGGTCACACTGAAAAATACGTCATTTAGTGTTCCAGCAAACAAGTATGCCAAATGAAAATCTTAATATTGGCAGAGAGAGAAACATCTAAATGGTACGCAAAAGCATAATGTTCTACACATGAAATTTTGCATCATGAAACATATAATATTTATCACAAAACCGAACATAATTAGATTAAAAGCAAGTTAGGTTTAAATCTGGGACTCATATTATAGATAATATCGAGCACTTATGGTGAACCAAAGACAATGTGGCGAGCTTCACAAAAAAAGAGATACTTTGGACCATGCCTAAGGGCTGCTCCTTGCTGTGTTCTGTGCCCTGGGCACTTTAATAGCCATATGTACAAAAAACCTAGCTATTTTGAACACTGTGGGTACACAGTCTCTAACAAGAATCGAAACATACCTCCGAGGTCACCACACCAGAATGGACTAAATATCGCCATGCTGATATGGGGTAACCTCCATCACAACCCTCACCACACAGAAAGCCACAGCATGATAAGAGATCATTGACTGACAGCGTAATGTTCTACAAAACATAAAATCAAAACAGATGTTATTGCTGTTTTTTTATAAAATATAAGACATCAGATTCTACATAAGAGAGGAACTAAGAGGGTCCGTCAATAACCATGCCAAACTGAATGCAGAAGCGATCCGAAAGAGTCTCAACAGCACCAAAAGCCCAACATGAACCACAATGCCCCTAAATAAATTTAAAAGGACCAAAAATTACTGGAATAAGCATGCACCACAGGATAAATTAAGTGATAAACTAGCAAAACGTTTCAAAAAATAAAAACAGGTTACCTGATCTTTTGTTTCAGATATTTGCACGGCCAAGAACCAAGAAGAGGTGGCAAAGTGACAAAAAACAGTTAGCGACTATTAAATGGAACACAACTAAATAGCCACCAATCAACTAACCAAGAATGTCTGAAATTGTGCTACATTGTGGCCAAGCTGTACGTGCATCAAACGTTGTGGGTAACTTCAGACCTTTGTCGTGAGTAACAACTGGAACACCTCTCAAATAACCTTCTGGCGTTGGTTTAACCCCAAGAAGGTGCATAAATTGACCAACCTGGATATAAACATACAATCAGTAGCTTAGTCTCTCATCACCTCAATATTCATTAAGACAGTGAATGGGTCAATTTTCTGGAAATAAAATAGATTCGAGTAACCAGATTCTTCATCCAATGCTTCAACACTAAAACTTACAGTATAATTGGCTAGCCGAGGATTCATGGAAGCTTTCCATCCAGCATGAGCATCCTCGTTAATTCGTTGAACAACCGACTCCTGCAGAGGGAAAATTTGCACCTCAAAACTGAATGCAAAATCACAAAACTCCGCCACATGAGTCAAACATTACCTGAAGAATCTTATTGTGAAGTTTCAGCTGCGGAATTGGCTTCCCTGCAATGACCTGCTGCAGCAGAGTTCAGAGAAAAATTCAAAGGAATTTTCTGTTGAGGCTAACTTTCAAAAAAATCAATCCCCATTTCTAAAATAGATTCACATATCCTACGCAAAATAATCTCTGTACTTGCTACATTTACAAAAGCCACTAACAGTTCTTGCTGCGTGAGGAAGATTTGAGAGCTACCTCAAGGACGTGGCAGAGCCAAAAGGGAACAGAAGAAATCATCAACTCTTGGCAAAAAAGCAAGATAATTTAGTAAATTACGCCTTTTCTTCATGATCTCTTATCATTTTTTACCAACCACAAACTTTACATGAATCAAAGGGGAAAACAGCAAGTAAAAAATCTCACTAATCAAAGAATTATTCTTTTCCAAATTTACATTTAAGTCTTCTAAATAATGATACATGCCCCACAATACATTCTCTAGTCCCACTTAATCAATTTCCAAATCCTGATCGCAACATGGCCCATCAAAAAGGATCAGCTTGAAATGGAATCACGGAAATAAATCGAAAAACAGCTCATACAGATAGAAAACAAAGTATTCAAGGTACCTGAACAGCTAAAAGAACCACCAGAAGCAGCCGCAACAAACAACAATTCCGAGCACCGATAATCGTCGCCATCGATCCTTACACAGCTGTAACAACAAAGCCTTTGAGCCCACAAAATATATGGGAAAATAAATGAGTTCTAGATTGAGATGGGCATCTAAATAATTGTTCGATTGGTCTCCGGTGACTTAAAGAGCACTGAAGAGAAGGATGGCTGGAGCTGATTGGCTCGAAGGCCAAAGCAAGAATTAGGATATTATTTTCAAATACTCACTTTCATACGATTTTTATTATTATTATTATTATTATTATTATTATTATTATTATTATTATTATTATTATTATTATTATTATTATTAAAAATAAAATCTTTTTTCTCGTTGTTTGGTTGGAAGAGTCTTAAAAAGATGGTTGTTTATTTACAGAAATAATTTTATAAACTCTTAAAAGGCTTTTTCACAAACTAAACTTTTGGACCTTTTTTTGGCCTTTGTTTCCACTTTATTTAGATTTAATAGATAAAAATTTATCTAAACTTTGAAACTGTAAACGTTTTTTAAAATAAAAAAGAACTACACGAAACTAATTTTGTAAGTATATTTTAAACTATTAACTTTTATATCTGAGCTGACCCGTAACACATTGGTTTTAGAATTGGTACTTTTAACAAGTATAAATTGTCAATTGTCATATCAAAAATAGATTATCTTCTATGGCGTGTGGTTTTAAACCATGAGGCGCATATAATTCGTATGTTGAATAATCAACTACTTAAGATAACTAAGAAAATGGATTAATCAAATACTGACTCTATTTGTATAGTTGGACATAAGTTAGGATAAAATTAATAATAAATAATGTGATTATAAAAGGATTGAGTTGGATAGAGAATAATATTTGATTAGATTAATATGTTTGGTTTGATTGATTAAATTTGAAATAAGTGTTAAAATATATTTTAATAATAAATATAATAAAAAATAATGATTGATAATATTGTAATTTATATTAATGATTTGATTGATTAAGATAAATAATTTAAAAGTTTGATTGATGTGAAATGAATATATAATAATTTGATTGATAGGACTTAAATAACGATCAAAACACATCATATGCCAAACATATTCATACCATGATACAAAATTAGAAGGACAAATCGATGAAACTCTTAGATGGAAGGTCAATTATATAATGAAACATCGACTATACATGGGAAATGAAGAGGGAAAGCCCTCGTCTCATTTAATTCTAAACAAATACTTATGAGTAACTCACTGCAAGTAGACAAAGTAAGGGTAATGATAGGCAGAATCGAAAGAGTGGTGGATGGGCGGAAACAGGTCTTGATCGCAACTTGATGCCTCAGAGATGCTACCAAATTCAAGTAAGTGGCGTCTGTATCAGCTATCAAGCATTCATGCTATCTCCGTATTACACGCTGTCTTTCTCGTTTGCGAAAACGCTCCAGCATGAGCTCATCAGTGGCAGCTTGTCTTCGAACCACAGCATCTGGTGCAGAATCAGGGTGTTTAGATTCCACACCCACGTCATCTTTACTTTTGTCCTTGAATGATTTCGGATTATCTAAGACAGAGGAGTTATGGTGTTATTATAGACTCGTACACCCAGAGATCTATCTTTTCTGGTTAATATTATTATAAACGTAGCTGTAGCAACTATCAGGATTCGGGTGCACCATCAAAATGAACTTGTCCCTTTTGGGACCAGATTTTAGTACCAAGAGATTGACAGGAAAACTAATATCATCAAAAAGATACGAACTGATGTTCATATACACAGCACTCAACAGATATACTAGATATTCAAACAAAGGTTAACGACAGTATTCAAACCGAAACGGAGGCTCAAAGTCACAGTGAAAACACAAAGGCAAGCCTTGCTGGATATGAATCTGTACTTAGCTTCTGCGTAAGGAGAGATGGGAGGAAACGTGAAAATTGAAATTCACCTTTTCTAAGTTTTTCAGCATGGTCCTTGCCACGTTGAGAAAAGTCAGCACTGAAACTTGATGGGATGCTAGACTCTACTTTAGCATGACCTGCAAGCCTCTTCTCCTGTAAGAGCTTTTTTGCAGCCTCTGTTTCCTCGATATTTCTCAATTTGTATCTGCAAGTATGAGCAAACACACAACATCAACACTAATTGACCGAATATCAAAGAGTGCATACTGAAGTTTACATTTGTTTCTCTCTATTTGAGGACCAAAGCACTTCTAAAATGAAAAAATTATTAAAAACAAAAATTATAATCTTCAAGAATTATAATCTTCAATGGTTGATGGTACAAAGCCCTTCATCAGTCAGGTATAAGTGCATCTGTTTTGCTGAATTAGAATTTATTGCAGGCCGATTTTCACACATTTGGTGTTTCTTCTTCTTTATTAGTGTCTCAGTTTAAGAAGACCCTCAAAAGTGCAACCAACACCATGATTGTTTTATAAAAATAGGATACTATGCTTGATAGCATGGGAAATATGGCAACCAAGTAAAGCTCTATCGGTAGGTTTTTCATTGGCTTCCTTTCTTGGGGGTAAGGGATGTATCCAAAAACAAAAGTTGCTTCAGGATTTCTCGTGAATAGAAATAATTTGACTCTCTCCAAAGCTTACTCAATGGAAAGTTGAATTTCTGCAATCCCCGTGGTCCACTGGGTAGAGCTTTCTCCTGCATTTCGCCTCTTCACCTGAGAAAAGTTAAGAAGACATGATCTTTGAATATAAATCCACATCCTGATACGTAAGCTAAAGTTTAATTTTGACTTTGAATATCTGCCCCCTGACAAGTGTAAATGCCAGAGCCAGAACCGGACAGAAACGGGGAGATCAAGATATTACTACTACTTTCTTATATAACAACACCACAAAATAAAAGGTCAAACAGCAATGTATAGGCCAGACAAACTGCTAAATTGTCAGCATGCCAAACAAGTGGAGAATTGAGATGCCTATAAGCATTGACTACTGAGTTACATGACCAGACTTGATCTACTAGGGGTACATCTACGTTGAATAAAAATTATGCCTCATTTTGAGGTTTCCACAGACTCGATATTCTTTCTATCATATCTTTTTGCCACCCTAGATCAGACTGCCAACATTTTATAAAATCAAGTCTATCAAGCACAGAGAAATGATCCATTATATCCTTAGAATCACTTCTAATTTTTAAACTTAATCAAGCTCGTGTGCCAAAGACTTTGAATGTTACTGCTCAGCAGTTCAGCCCTTATATTACCTTCTACCCAATAAACACACCATTATCCTTGCCATCACTTCATGAGTTTGACAAAAACCACATTTCCAGTGAACTACAAATTGAAATATTTATCCAATTCTGCACAAATTTCTTTAAAATATTTAAACATGAATCAGCAGTGATTCACAATCGCACACAACACAACACATAATTTCTAACAAATGATGATGACTTCATCATCTTATTTTTAAAATGAAGCGGAATTAACACGACAGCAAGATAAATATCCACTCACTGAAAAATATTTGGTGATCGAGTCAGGGGAAAGAGGATATTCATACAGGTAGCAAGTCTAAGTTTCATAATGCAGAAATCTTGTGATCACAATTATAGGAAAAAAAATTCTGAAAGAAAAGCACATCCCAAAAGAACCTATATATATATATATAAATCCACAGGGGACAAGAAGGTTTGTAGTGAGAAAAAAGTTGCAATTAGCCAAAGACTATGAGTACCGATCGTAATAATTACGTTAACGAATGTTCATCGGTGCGTGATAGATGTGTAGAAAGTTAGCTTGAGCACGGGAGGAGTCTCATTCGGATTTGGATTTCGATAAAAGAATGGAGCAAGCAAACTTGTCAGACACTTACTTTAAGATTCTCTGGGATATCATATAATTCATCCTCAGCACGCTTAACTTCATTTTCAGCAGGATTTTCCAAGTCAACATTCTTTCCTTTTTTCTTTGCCAGTTCTTGTTCCACATATCTCAACCTGCACATTAGATTCATAAAGATTGAACAAATACTGACTACACTGGATAACACATCTGAAACACTGGATTAATTATATCAAGAAGGATAAAAAAAATAGATTCTTTTTTATAAAATAGGAAGATGTCAATTTCGAGTGATTAATTTTTCATTCCATATTCTCCACCAAATTTCAAGTATTAATTTTCACTGAATTCTCATGTAACTAATGAAAAAGCCATATGTATTAACCAGGTCAACTACTTCAAATTAAAACAACATTCGGCGTCTTACACAGAAACACACATATCATGGCCCCTAAATGGTGCAAGATAACAGCTGCTGCACCACCCTATGCTTCCTTGAAAGCAATGGAAAGAAATTACCATATTCATTTATCCGTTAGTATCTCCTTCAATATTTGGCAAGACGAAAAGATAAAATGTATTTCCCCCCTTTCTTGGGGGAAAAAGTTTCTGATTGCTTTGTGCAAAACCATTTTTAGGAACTAAATTCATGGGACCAGTACTCACATAAGCTGCCATTTAATTGTTCTTAACACCCATTTATGGAACATACAAGAAACTAAATTCATGGTTCTGATTGCTTTGTGCAAAACCATTTTGACAAGAAACTAAATCATGGGAACAGTATTCACATAAGCAGCCATTTAATTGTTCTTAACATCCATGAAGGGAAATATGCTTTTTTTAATTTTTATGGGTAAAAAATAAATTTCACTTCTGACATACTCATTCAAATATCTGGCATTTGTAAATCTAAAGAGTACACAGAGTAAATACATACATATTGGGGTCCTCCACCATGACAGCAGTTTCCTGAGCAAAGGTGTCCTGCAAAACCAAATCATCCTTCTCCCCATCACCTTCACTCTTCTCATTCACCTTGTGAACCAAACCACCCGCACTGCTGTTGGAAGCCGCACCACTTGCAGCCACAGACGGTGCAGGGATGGGCAATGCAGGTATTCCAGACTTCTTCTCCCTTCGCTTCTGCAGGAATTTCACCTCCTCCAGCGTCAAAGCTAATCTAATTGAACAACCATCCATCAACCAATACTCTGAGTATGATTACAGCAGATAAAATATGGGGCCATTTCGTTTTGGGCCCATTTGCAGAAAGAACAGAAACTGCATTTAATACTTCTAGGGGTTAAGTTTGTAAAAAAGACGTAGTTTGAGGCAGCCCACATCTCTGCTGCATTGGAAGCAGAACTTAAGAGTATTCAGCACATGTCTTAATATGGAAGACGTGGCCGCCACATGAAAAACGAAGGAATCCATGGAAAAAAAAAGACATGTTCGGGGGAAAAGCAACCAAATATGCAATGAATTGCAGAAACAGAATACCAAAAACTTGAAATGCGCAATGTACTAGAGCAAACATGTTCGGAGGGGAAGTGAAAATAATCTTGATATGAAACTATTTTCTTTTTTAAAAAAAGAAAATAAAAGACAACACCTTTTTTCATGGTCGGGGTCTTCATCTTCGACCTCTAGACTTCTTTTCCGAAAATTCTTTGCCTTCATATCCTTCAGTTGCAAAGACACCACAAAATCAATTTCCGCGCTCTTCCCCGATTCGTATATATTCCACCTTTCCAATCCAGCAATTCCTGTTCGATCAAAACTTTGTAGCATATGCTACGCACCAGACTACAAAAAACCTCACACAACTAGCTCAACAGGCGGCGGAGACGGTGAGAAGGCCGACGTCCCGCAGCTGGAAGCGAAGAAACGGGAGTGTGGACAGTGGAACTATATTTGGGCTGGCTTTGATTTGTTTATAGATGGGCCATTATTTATTGGGTTTTCAAAATTGGGCTTTTAGTCCATGTTTAATTTGACTGTTTTGGGCCATGATTTATTGTAAAACATAGATATGGTTTTTTGTCGGGGGAAACATATTTATCATAGTATTAATAATCTTTTTCAACCCATAAATATAAATAAGAAAAACTAGGTTAGATTTGTATAACCAATGCGTCTATATTTTTCTATATTTTACAAGGACGATAATTTTAATTTTTATCTTTCCGGGGAATCGTTTAGCTCTATGTTATTACATTAAATTGGATCTCTTTTCATCCAATTTCGTCCTAACGACGATCCAAGGTACGATTTGACTAAGTGGTTATTCTTATCAGAATAGAGAAGCAGATTATTCGATCAAAAACTTGAGATAAGGGTGTTATTTTATCATTCAATGAATGATTGTCCCAACTAACATCGACAATTTAATAAATTTGAACTTTAAATTTTTTCATTAAATAAGAAGTAATAAAATATTTTGTTAATATATTTGAAGCTTTTTGGTGTATACATTCCGTGTACCAGATTGATGATAACATCTTTAATAATAATGATAACTAGTTTCTGTATTATTGATATATGCAACTGAAATATAATATGCCACTTTATTTTCATAGTCATCTCTAAAAAAACAAATTAATATAACATAACACTTTCCACTCGTTTGCATGTCCCCATTGATCTACTAAAGTGTTGGTAAGAGTTGTGGTGATGTGGGAATAACTTCCCCGATTTAACGGGTTCGATTCTCGTGTGAAACATATTTCTCACTGAAATATTGTGGGAATATATTCTGGGAGTTAGTTCGTTATATGAGTCATCTTCCCCGAACCCCTGTCTACTCGTGCATATCCCTCGATTTACCGTCTGTATGGGTCAAGAGGCTTCTGAATTATACAGGGGGTTGGTCCATTAATGAGTTATCTTTTAAAAAACTAAAGCTGACTTACTTCTAATATTAAACAACTTCACTATCAAATTCAATAAATATTTTCAAGGAGTGATATATAATGTAAGCAAACACCAACATGGCCACCAATACTATTGTATCCACTACGACTTATCTGTTGCAAGAAATTTAAAATATTAATGAATTTCAATGGTCCAATTCATGTAACAATTTCTATAATGATTTATTATATACAATGTCCATTGTCAAACAAGTGCCATCTATCTGCTTATCATACATATTTGGGTAGAATAATTATGAGAAAACAGTCTCATTATTTATCAAAATATATTATATATGTCGACGTTGAAATAATTGCCAGCATCATATAATGGATCAACTCGTTAACATACAGCAGAGTCATTTTTATTAACATAATGACATCGGGCTGTTATTGTTGGCGCAGCGGCGGATCCGGATCCCGCTCCCGGGCGCAGCGGAAGATTTAAAATTTTGAGCTCGGGAACGGTCAATACACCTAATAAAACATTCATAGAATGTTCAAAACAGTACCTTGCAGACGTCTAGGCGCCTGGCTCCGACCAATTTCACGAGGAAATCGGCACTTCAACGGTTGGCGGTTTTGGCCTCCTAATCCGGTCCACGACCGGAATCTCAATTCCTTCGCCGGTTTGCACTAAAAAATCGACGAAGATTTCACGGACGGAATCTCCTCGTCGGAACGGTCGGAACAAGATTTCCGGCGACGGCGGCTGCTGCGACGTGGGGAGGAGAGGAAGGAAGAATTATATGATGAGGAGCATTTGGTACGAATCAAATGAATATCCCGGGGCCCCTATTTATAGATTTTTCATGGGCTTGAACCAGCTTAATGGGCTTGGGTCGGGTCCATGCCCAGGGTGAACATTGCTTTCAAGTCCATCACCGTGGCTCCATCATAATCCCGATCGACGATCAGATCGGACCGATCTACACAATGTACAAAACTGAGTATTATGATGTGAAAACAATTTTTCGAACCACCTAATCCAAAATAGCAGTTTGGCCCCTATAAGCTTTAAGGATAGTCAAACTAGCCCAAGTTTAGGGAAATTGCATTTTGATCCTATTAATTTTAGGAAGTCGCACTTCCATCCTTCCTCCTCCTATACTCAACAAATTGAGCTTAAATTCCGTACAGGAATTGAGAAACCAGTACTTGTGTGATCCTCAATGATCCAGGGATACAGCTAGCCGTGGGCTCACAACATTTGTGACTCCGAAATCACATTTTCGGACTAACCAATCGGATAATGGTAAAGCGTCTAGCAACATCGCCCCATGATCCCCTAGGTATCACTGATAGTGCCTGCAAGAACCAGTCGGTCATGGTTAGCGTACAGTACGGTCCTTTCAACACAAATATCCCGATCAGATCAACGACCATTGGTAAATCGAGAGTCCCTAGAGATCCAATAACCATGCATATTTCTTGGAGATCAAATAGTGACATCGCGTGTGTTACTAGGCAAACGCATTAACCCAAAACATATCTAGTACTCTAGCCAGAGATTTGTCACACTATTATCTCCTCAGATAACATAGGATATCCACGCACAAGGGCGAGCGGTGAATCCTCGACAACGAAGAATCGACTCCTACATGCATCGGGACCTCACTCAACCCCGCCACCTGATGACCCCAACTGAGTCGGTAAACGGGTCAAAGTGAGGCACCTATCATATAGAGTCTCAATGACGTTTCGAGTAATAAGGGCTAATACGTAAAACCAAGACATCAGACTTAATCCACTCGACAAATGGTAACCACTTGGAAAATCCGAACGAGGGTAGCTCGATAGTTCGCCAGGCAAACCATCAATCTGCATGCTCAGAACATCACAATGTTCCCTACCAATAAAACGTGGTACTTCACATCGCAGATGCTAGTCTCAAACTCGGGCGGCCTTATCCTCATTTTGACAGCCCAATCGACTAGGAACAAGTTCATAATACACATTGACTATTAGATGTGTTTCATGATAGCTATCATATCCACTACCACGTCTAACATACACTATGGTGCATTCTAGGTCTTTATCCAACACAATTGTTAACATTATAAAAATAATGAAGATAAAGAATGCCATAAAAGAATACGAATTTCATAAATAAAGATCGTTTTACATAGAGTCAACAAGAACCCACACGCCACAAGTTGGCTGGTTGGACACCTACTCTAACAGTTATTACAATCGATTATTATCGAACGTTAGTTTTCGAATGGAGATATTTTTAAAAATTTAATCTTTTGCTTTTAGTAACATAAAATCCATAAAGTGGATCTTTGTTGATATAATGGATCCTCTAAAACTATTTTTTCTTGTGTTTTTTTTTTAAAATGTCATTTAGGTCATAAGAGGGTGGAGTCCAACACCTTGGCCTGTGTGCATTGGATGAGCTTGGGATCGTGGTGGACTGGGAAGCCACTACCTTTTTACCAATATTAATTAATTCAATCAAATGAAAATTTAAATGCAATTTGACTTTTTTAATTTTCCATCTTCTATCATATTATTAGGTGTCGTATTCTAATAGCTAATTATGGTCGTGTACAGATTTCATTATTCATTAGATTATATTTATAACTGTGACCATATAATACTTTAATCAGAAAAAATTATAATTAGAAGAAACCAGAATGGATAAAGTAACATTGTTTTTTTGTATTCAAACCAATTTTTCTACACTAATAATTTCGATGATCTAAAAAATAATAAACTTTCACAATTATCTTATGTAATCTCATCAATATTATAAACTAGTAATCTAAACATAAATAGGATAATATAGATAAACAAAAAGCTTCCAAGGTTGTTTTTTCAAAAAAATTAAACGTATTATCTATAATTTTTATCATTGTATTTAAAAACTTTGTTATATATATATATATATGTATATATAATTTGTGATAATGTGAGCATCTATCGTGGGCATCTGTGTGAACACCTGGTGACGTGATATTTACTTGTGCTGTCACATATCAGTTCGTACATGGTAGGTGCTCATATTTTCTAAACTTTTAGAATTTTTTTATATTTTTATTTATTTATTCCGACAAATCAGGGGGAAATTTCCCATCTATTCATTATATTCGTCTTCTTCTGTTCACTAATCTCGTCTCTCGCGCCAGTAGCTCAGCAGTTTTGGAATTTGCTGAAAATTTTATTAAAACCAACAGCAAACGCAAATTCAATGTTCTCTTCTGAATCAGACCCCAAAATTTTCGTTCCTTTCAACCCAGAAAAGTAAATAGTTATGATACCTTATTCGATCTTCTCCTAACAAGCTGCGGCGGATTTTCCTTGTAAAGTATAAATCGGGACACAGGACAACTACGAAATTTTCCAAACAAAAGGATTACTTTTTTCTTGAATTTTTTGTTGAGTAAAGTGTGGAAAGATGGTGGATGTCATGAGCAGCCGTTGTTCGCACACTTCCCATATCACAGAGATCATCATCACCAGCTTCTTTCGTCATAAAATCTGATTCCCATTTCTCGAAATCCGCAGCGGGAAAAGGGTTTTGTTGTATAGATTCAAGGGAAAATATATAGTAGAAGAAATCACTTGTTTTCGTGCTGGTTCCTGGAAATCCCATTTATCGTTACACTGTTTTTTAAGTCACTTATTCGGCCATGGCAGATTGGGTCGGTGGTGATGCGAAGAAGCTGATGCAGAGACGCAAGAGGTCGTGTACCGATCGGCCTCTCGAACCAATCGTCGCTAAATCACGTGCAAACTCGTCGTTCGGTATTGATTTCTTTGTTTTTCGTTTCCTTCATTGAATGAACTTGCGTTGACTTTGTATTCTATTTTCGAGCATGCTCATTTTGCTGAGGGTGTTCTTGGTTCCAGGATCCGGACTGAACTGTGTCTCTTGTAACTGGTTTAATGAGATTTGTAGGACACAAGGTGTTTGCAATGCTTAATGATCGATCATTTTGTTGGCTTTGGTTTTGAAAAAGAAATGAGAACAATTTTGAAGTGTAATATTTCTTGAAATGTTGTTCGAAGTTTTATTGTTGTATGATGTATTTCGAGTCTTCTTTCCAGGATCCAGTACCATGGTTAGTTTTGGAGCGTTTGGGGCGAAATCAAGAAACTCGTATCTCTACTCCTGTGACCAAGAAGAGATTGCAGATGAAGATTTTGACGAGTATTTGAACCAAACAGAGAAAAAGAGCCGCCTTTCAATCGACCAAGTCCAGTTTCTTGAGAGAAGTTTTGAAGCAGATAATAAACTCGAACCAGAACGAAAGATCCAGCTAGCGAAAGAGCTGGGCGTGCAGCCTCGACAGATTGCAGTATGGTTTCAGAACCGTCGAGCACGTTGCAAGACAAAGCAGCTGGAAACAGATTACGAGACATTACTTGCAAGCTATGATAGCCTGAAAACTGACTATGATAATCTTCTCAATGAAAAGGAGAAACTAAAAATGGAGGTGGAGATAATTTAATCTCAAGCTTTATGTGCTTATTTCATGTGGCATATTTTCTAATGTTTCTGTTTTCTTCTAGGTTCTGCACCTTAAAGAAAACGTGATTGTTGGATGTAATGGGAAGAGAGACTCACGAATTTGCGATGCTGAAGAATCTTCTGAAATTCTGCTTGAAAGGCACCAAGAATCCAAGGACTCAGCAGTTGGTGATGAGAACATGAACCATAGCTCTGTCCGAAGTAATGCAACCGATACCATTAGTCCGTGTTTCTCGAATATGATCAATTCACCTCGCACGGAATCTGGCGATTCTTCGCATGTTTTTGAGCCTGATTGGTCAGAATTTTCTCCAAGCAAGTACCCTCACTCGCCTGCGAATTCCAGTTACTTTGTGTTTCCAGCTGAGGAACATGGCTTTAGTTTCTGGTACTGAATGTCACCTGTTTTTGCGTCTATTTTTTATTATAAGGCATGAATAGCATCCCATCTTTAGGACTCGAAATTCGATTGCTGTTTCCTGTCCTATGTTAGCAATGGCTCTTTCGTCGTTGTTGTGTGATTCTGACTACTGTTCTATATTTCTGGTGGCAATCTTTGTTCACGCTTGTAGAATATGGTGTCTTTAAGTTAATGCTAGAGCGATGTTTGTTGATGTGGCCTCTTCATTCCTCGATTTCTTTGTTACATATTTTCATTTCAAGCTAAAGTTAAACCGCTCTCTGATTCTTACTAAAATCTATAAATGTCCAAGAAAAAAAATTCTATTAAACTTGCAAGATAGCCAAGCTGTGAAACTGATTAAATTTGCTCATACAATTACTTTATGGTAGTTTTGACTTTTCATTATCTTTTGATGTTCTATTTCACGATAGTAGTAGTAACCACATCGCATGGTCTAGCCCTCGGTTTCAATCAT
The DNA here is from genome assembly GCA_001598015.1 of Dorcoceras hygrometricum. NCBI lineage: Eukaryota > Viridiplantae > Streptophyta > Magnoliopsida > Lamiales > Gesneriaceae > Dorcoceras > Dorcoceras hygrometricum. Next base: position 500,270 of record KV013932.1, read on the forward strand.
TAAATGAACCAAAGAAAAAAATGATTTGAATGGAAGATTTTAAGAAACAATCTGATCTCATTTCAAAGCTGAAACAAACTGTGGTCTGGTCATACTACTTCATAGACAATAAGTAAAACTGAAGCACCAAGGACCTCAGACCAGTGCCAGAGCACAGCTTAATTGACCAAAACTGGTTTTTTTGAATCCAAACATTAGATACAATACAAGGCAAAAATAATCTACAAGGCAAAGTACCCAAAAGGGAAAAAAAATGCACATTCAACTTGAATGTCGAACACAGCTCAGTCCGACAAATGCAAGAGTCATAATCATAATATCCATGAGACAACGGATGTTATGAAACCTTGGTTAAGCCTTCTCCTAAAGATATAATCGCTGATGATTAGCATTCAATCAGGATTTATCGGATTGAGACTCCTCAAATTCACTCATACAAGGTGACATGACCTCTTGCTCCAAGAACTGCAGTACTTGTTGCATGGACGGGCGGTCATCTGGATTTGCATCAGTGCATTGTTCTGCTATTTCTACAATAGCCTCTACTGTCTCTACATCTGCATCAGTGCACCTTTTATCCACTATGTCCTCCAATCGATTTTCTCTCAAAAGGGTGTTCATCTGTATATCATTTTAATGGGAAATCATTAAGCTTCCTAGAGAGTACAGTCATCAACAGTCTGATTTTATTCTTCTACTTTCATAAATTTGCTGGTAACAAGATTGAACAGAGGGTGACTTGACATACCCAACCAACAACATTCAATCCACGTCTGACAAAGGTCGGATCAGTGGGGCGTTTCCCGGTTACGAGTTCTAGAAGTAAGACGCCGAAGCTGTAGACATCTGACTTCTCTGTGGCTCTTCCACTCTGCAGATACTCTGTTTGAGGTTTTAAATAAAGAAACATGGTAAGTTTTGTTATCGATGAGGATGTCGGGAAGGGTTCTGAACTTTTCTTCAAGTCAACATAGTACTATTAACACCATTTCTTCAAAAAATTCAAGTAAACAAAAAGCCTCTGCAGCCAATGATCATTATTCAGAATAGACTCAGAAATCTTAGTGCATCAAACATGTGAAACAAACCAACCTGGAGCCAGATAGCCAAATGTTCCTGCAACAACAGTTGTGACATGAGCATCCTCATCAACCAACAGTTTGGCAAGACCAAAGTCCGAAACATGAGGCTCAAGGTTTTCATCGAGTAGTATGTTGCTAGACTTTATATCACGATGAACAATTTTAGGGCAGCAATCATGATGTAGGTAAGCTAATCCTCTCGCAGAACCAGTGGCGATTCTTAATCGGGAACCCCAATTCAAGGACCGGTTCTCCCAATATTCTTCTGAAAGTCATCAAAGAAGTCGATAAAAAGTGTATCATCTTTCATACAATTAACTGTGTGACTTAAATTTAGAGTTTAAAGGAGAAAAGTTGAAAGAATACCATGCAAGAAATCGTCTAAGCTACCCATGGCTAAATAGTCATAGATCAGAAGCTTTGCTGTCGGAAGCCTACAGTAACCTCTGAGGTTGACTAGATTAATATGCTTGACACTCCCCAAGATTTCCAGCTCCCTCTCAAAAACTTGATCTGAACCTTCTCGTGTACGATCAATTTTCTTGACAGCAAAAGTTCCACAATCGTTCATAACCATTCTATACACAGTCCCAAATCCTCCAGCGCCAACAATATCCTCTTCGTTAAGGGATTCAATTTTTTCTACTAACTCACAAGAAGGGTATGGAAGATCACCATGGAAAGTGATGAGCTTGGCACCTAGAAAAATCAAAATTTAAACAAACCATGAAAGACCAAACAGAAGATAAAATTTTTTGCAAGATTTTTGTAGGAATTGTTTTACTTGGTTCTTTGTATACTTGCTTCTTCACTTCTGTGTATCTCTTAATAGCCCTTTCTTTCTTTGACAGCAACCAAATCCAGAGAAAGCCAAAGAGCAAAATAAATGCAAGCCCTAATGCAGATAATGCCCCGATCACAGCTCCTTTGATGAAGTGGGAGGATCGTCCCTTAGGCACTGTATAGAGCAGCGTATTCTCAAAATGGAAACTTTAGAACTTCAATTTTAAAGTCAATAATTAGGTTGCAATCCTATTGTTTATGAGGATGTTAATACCTACTGCTTCATCACTGGCAGCATGAGGCAATACAGCAGGGAATCCTAGTGAGGTTCGGCATGGCTTGCCCACTTGTTGGCCACAGAGATCTAAGTTACCAGTAAACCTGTGCATGAGCATAGATATGCAGATTAGTGTCAAAATATTCGACTTTACCTAAAGACGACAGAATAAGAAAGTTCTCTTTGGTGAAAAACCTACAACCCTAAGACAATCTAGTTGCTCGTGAATTCGATGATCCAATCTTGATTTCCAATAATGTATCATTTCGATAAGTAGGGACTTACGACGTGTTTCCAAACTTGCTTAGCACTCCAACTTCAGGGATTTCACCCGACAAGAAGTTTGTAGACAAGTTCCTGAAGAAATTAATTAACAGTGTCAAAAATTTCATAGCTTTATCTTAACACATTTGCCTAGAATTCAAAGCAGAGAACTGATGATGGCTGTGGCTGTCAACTTACAGATATTTCAGTCTGGTTAGACGTCCAAGAGATGAAGGTATGGCACCTCTAAGTGTGTTGCTAGACAAATCCCTGTATAACAATAATTAAGATCGAGTGCTCTAACACTTTGGTAGATCCGCGATCATAGATGAAAGATACACAAATCTTACAATATAGTCAATAAAGAAAGGTTTCCCATAGTCGAGGGTATGCCTCCTTGAAAGTAGTTAGCTCGGAGATACCTACATATCAGTTTCAAGAAAATCGAAAAAAACGAAAACATTGAAAAGACATACAAAGCATAACAAATAAGATCAACAAGGGAACTATTTTCCACTTACAAAGCTCTGAGTTCGGAACAGTTTGCAATTTCGTAGGGAATGAAACCGTGAAGACTATTCTGATGAAGTGCCCTATGTTCATGCATTAATGGAAATATGCAATCAAAATACTTACGGCACCAACCTCTGAACAAAGACACGTACAAGACTAATTATGGGACTTACAATCTCTGTAAACGATTGAGTTTACCAATGCTAGGAGATATAATTCCTTCAAACTGCATATATGGCAAGTTTCTACAAGTAATCAGAGGAAACTTTAAGCAAGATTCGGAAAAACCCAAAGGACAAAAAGAACAAAAAAGGAAAGAAAACAAAAGTAAAAAACTTGGAAACTAATAAAAGAGCCACACACATAGATATTACTCTTGAATCTTCACACGAAATACCAATCCATTGACAAGGAGAAACATCAGAATCGTTCCAGTTTCTCAGAAAATTCTTGCTGTCATTCAAACTGTTCTTCACTTCCAACAATGCAATCCCTAAGGAAAACAGAAAAAAAAAATACAAAACAAAACTTAAAATGGGAATAAAACCCACAAAGATTTGCCCATTTTAAAGAGAAACTGCAGAAAAGATTCGATTTTTCCTACAAAAACAACGAAAATGAAGTACCATACCATCTGGAGAGAGAGCTGAAGAGCATTCACTCAAAAGCTCTGTTGCCAAAGCAGCTGAGAAGAGCAAAACCAAAGCACCCACTTTCATTTCTCAGATTCACAATGTAAGTTTCTCTGTGAATCTGTTCCTCAACAGTCAAGACAAGGTCTGGAGTAGATTCTCAAGTAATTTACTTCAATCTTTTTATCTTAAAATGGAGAAGAAATGGGACAGAGCATGATGAAAAGCAAAAACAATGATAGGTTTCTGGGAGTGGTGGGTACTGGTATAATTACATTATTTTTACTAGTAAAACCTGTAATAATTAGGCACAAGTCTAGATAAGATCTTACCTTCAGGCATCATTGTGGCTTTCTTTGGGTGTTGGTTTTTTTGGTTCCAAGGTCTAAGAATGATAATACTAAAAATTATTCCTACGTTATTATTTTATTATATAACTCTTTGTTTTTATAACTTTGTTTTGCATTATAGTACACACTTTCTTGATGAAGAAATTTTATAAAAATACACTTGGTTTTCTCGCTTATATGGTCAAATTTGATCATTTTATATGTCTCTCTAATGAAATACAGAGTTTTACAGTATTAGTAATGTACTTTAGAATGATCTTTTAAAGTTTATAGTTCTAACAAAGAAAATTTACTTTATGAAAAACCTTACCTCCCAAAATATATATAAACCAGATATCAAAAGCAAATGCCTAAAATTTTCTGTATAATTTGAATTGTCTTTGATATCTGAGCCATGAGACATAAATAGCCGTTGTTCCAGTGCATGGAATTTATCAAACCATCGCGTTGGATTCTGCGTGAACCACACTCCCTGCCTATGCTAAGATCCCCTGTAGAGAAGCCAATGGATGAGAGAGTGTAGATAATATTTGAATTCAGGCGCGTGTAATTTGTTCGATTTGTCTTATTATTTTTATTGAAATAAATCGAAGCTGCACTTCCCGAGTCAGAGTGTAAATAGCAAAATTTTGAATAGTTTAGTAAAAGTCGTGCCCCCGCGCAAATGATTGTGCTTTGTTTTTGGGGGGATAATTTTGGAAATTTTCGTTGACAAATATGTTTTGGAAAAAAAAAATGTATATTTCATTTTATTTTTGGAAATTTTAGAAAGTTCATGCAATATTTAGTTTTTTCTTCGTAAATTATTTCATTTATCCTCCCGAAACTATATTATTGTTATATATAAGAAGTAAAATAATATTTGGGAAAAATTATATAGCAAATGACGATCTCGTTTCTTTTTGTTGTTGGGATGGAAAATTGTCTATATGAACACAAGAGTGCATATAATATATATAACTAGAGCCGTCTAAATGGGTTGGATCGGTCAGATTGGCTCATCCCGTCAAATTATTAAGTGAATTGGGCTGGAATATAATCAATACATCTAGAAGGGGTCCTAAACAGCCATCACGAATGAGTTGTGGGTCGAGGCGGTGCGGGTCGTGGTGGGTTAGGGTTGGTCCATGAGTTGGGAGGTGAAAAATCGATATGTAATCTATGGATTATTTGTTGGGAGGATTGTTGTAATCTATGGATTATGCTTATGATTATATATATATAAAGAAATGATATGGTGGGTGTCACGTCAGCCTGGTGCTCACATAGTGCCCTGGGTCCGTGTTGGGGACAAAGGGTGTTTTCTCTTCGTGCCATATATAGCTTGATGAGGAAACATGCCAAAATTTCTCGAAACGACCGAATGCGCTTTATATAGGTTTAAAATATATATAAATTGTGTTTAATTGCTATGATGGGATAAAATAGGATTTATATTGTTTTTAATATATGAGTAGGATGTGACATATTAAGAGATATATATTAATTTGATATACTTGATTAATATTGTGATTAAATTAAAACTTACATTTTATCATTATTATAATTAATACATATGTAATGAAGATATTAAATGAATATTGTAATTTGGCTAATGATTTGATTTACAAAAAGCGAATGATATGCTATAAGTAATTGTATAATATAATTTGAAGTAAACATGTTATGAGACTAGATAAATAAGTTAATTTATCGCAATTAAAGATTATTGGATGTCGACGTCATCGTTAGGGTTACTCGATCACTGTCTCTTGGCTTGGACTAGCCAACCTCATTACCTCATCATTCATATTATTTCAACTTTTATTTTCTCTATGTATGTACTCTCAAACAATTAGATTTCAAAAAACACAAACAAGAATTAAGACAAGAAAGGCCATCAACTATAATCTGCCTATCCTTAACTTTTGGTGATATCAATTTCAACATCATCTACGGGCTTTGGATAGGGAAGATATGCCATGTCAGCATTGGGATTCACCAGTTTCCATCTGGGATGAGCAAAAAAAAAAACAAGACATGTTTATATTTATGAGAAAAGGAGAAGGAATAAACTTGTTATTTTTATTCATCAACTTTACAACTTATATAGAGTACAACAAAAAAACTAGAGAATCTAACTTCCCTAATTAAAGAGATTACACAAATCTAACCTTTCTATCTTAAAAGATTATACAAAGATTACACTACCTAATCAACCTTTATGTTTCCTAATTTAGAAGATTGTTTCCTAATTTAGAAGATTGTTCCCTAATTTAGAAGATTGTTTACACTCCCCCTCAAGCTTGCTGTAGATATTAATGAGACCAAGCTTGCCCACAAGAACTTCGTGATTCTGTTCTGGTAATCCCTTAGTGAGCAGATCGGCTAGTTGATGGGACGTTGGGACATATTCAATGCTGATTTGACCTGTATCGATCTTTTATTTAATAAAATGTCGATCGATTTCAACATGTTTAGTACGGTCATGATGGACTGGATTGTGAGCAATGCTGATTGTTGACTTATTATCACAATAGAGTTTCATAGGATCTGGGGGTTCCATCTTTAGTTCATTTAGAACTCTCTGGATCCAAATGAGTTCACAAATTCCGTGTGTCATGGCGCGATATTCAGCTTCTGCACTACTCCTCGCGACAACCGATTGCTTTTTACTACGCCATGTCACAAGATTGCCCCAAACCATTGTACAGTAACCAGAAGTGGACTTCCTATCCGAAGGCGACCCAGCCCAATCTGCATCCGTAAATGCACGAACTGATCGATCATTGTTTTTCGCAAAGAATAAGCCTCGCCCTGGTGTATGTTTAAGGTACCGCAGGATTCGGTAGACAGCATCAAGATGGCCATGACAAGGAGAATGCATATATTGACTGACCAGGCTCACCGCAAAAGCAATGTCGGGACGAGTATGGGAGAGATATATAAGTTTTCCAACGAGACATTGGTATCTACCCACATCCACAGGTGCGCCTTCAAACATGCTCCGTTTATTCCCGAGCTCAAGCGGAGTTTTACATGGTTTGCATCCCAACATACCAGCTTCGGCTAAAAGATCCAATGTGTACTTACGTTGGGAGACCGAGATTCCCTTGTGGGTCTGAGCAATTTCCATACCCAATAAATACCTTAGCAGACCAAGGTCTTTGACTTCAAATTCCTTGGCCAACAGAAGCTTAAGATCGTGCAGCTCGCGGTTATCATTTCCAGTGACGATGATGTCATCTACATACACGATGAGGATGGTGAGGTGACCATGACTGGAGTGTTTAACAAAGAGCGTATGATCAGTTTGGCCCTGACTATAACCAAACTTCTTGATAACCTTTGAGAATTTATCAAACAAGGCGCGGGGAGATTGTTTTAAGCCATACAGGGAATTATGGAGTTTGCATACCAGCGGCTTTTCCAGATTTTCTTCAAAGCCGGGGGGTTGGCTCATATATACTTCCTCATCAAGATCACCATTAAAGAACGCATTCTTAATATCAAGTTGATGCAGAGGCCAATCGAGGTTTGCTGCCAATGATAGAAGGATCCGTATGGTGTTAAGTTTGGCAACTGGAGCAAATGTCTCAGTGTAGTCAATACCATAGGTTTGAGTAAAGCCTTTAGCCACCAAACGGGCTTTATATCTGTCAATCGAACCATCGGCCCTGTACTTCACAGTAAATACCCATCGGCAACCAACCACATTTTGCCCTTTGGGAAGTTCAACTAAGGTCCAGGTATTGTTCATCTTCAAAGCACGTATTTCAACTAGCACGGCAGCCCGCCAGTCAGGAACAGCCATAGCCTCTTGGATGGACCTAGGAAGAGCAGTGCTATCCAAATTTGAAATAAAGAAAAAGAAGGGAGATGACAATTTGGAGTAAGACATAAAGTTGGAGATAGGGTGTTGGGTGCAAGCACGTGTACCTTTTCGAATAGTTATAGGAATGTTCAAATCAGGAGGAGGCTCTGGTTGAGGATCTACCATCGGTTCAGCTTCATGACTGTGATGAGGATTCACGATGTCTCTAACACCCTGAGATTTCGACCGTCTGGTTTAGACCTTGATTTCATGTGGTTGTGCTGACCCCCTTGGGATAGTGACTGAGGGGATATAGGAGCACAAACTGGAGGGAGAGCAGAGGAGGAGTCGGGTGCAGTATTTAAGTTAACACCGAGAAGTGGTGGTGAATCCCACCAGTCGTCAGGGTCAGTCTTCCTCTTTGGAGAGGAATGTGAAAGGAAGTAAGGAGTATCTTCAAAGAAGGTAACATCCCGAGAGATGTAAGTCTTTTTTGTACGAGGACAATAGCAACGGTAACCCTTTTGGGTAGGTGAGTAGCCAAGGAATACAGTTTTGATAGCCTTAGGATCAAGTTTACTTCGATAAATGATCATGAATATGGACAAACGCAGTACACCCGAAGGTTTTTAAAGGGAGGTTTTTTGATGCTGATATGTGAGGAAAGGACCGTGCCAGCAAAGACAATGGTGTTTGAAAATTGAGTGGTCGACTAGGTAGGCGATTGATTAGATGGGCTGCAGTAAGGACAGCATCCCCCCATAAATACTGAGGCACATTCATAGTGAACATCAAAGCATGAGCCACTTCTAGCAAGTGGCAATTTTTTCGTTCGAAAACGCCATTTTGTTGAAGAGTATCGACACAGGTACTTTGGTGAATAATTCCATGGCTAGTTAAGTAATCACCAAGAATGGTATTGAAGTACTCTTTACCATTATCAGTGCGGAGGGTGCGAATATTGGTGTGAAACTGGGTTTGGATCATTTTGTGGAAATTATGGAATATGGATGCCGTGTCAGACTTATGGTGTAGGAGATAGACCCATGTAACACGAGTGTGGTCATCGATGAAGGTTAGAAACCAACGTTGTCCATGACGAGTTGGCTGTTTGGACGGCCCCCAAAGGTCGCTGTGGATAAGTGTAAAGGGTGTAGATGGTGTATATGTTTTTTTCGGAAACGGGGCACGGGTATGTTTTGCCAATTCACAATATTCACATCGAAGTAAATGTAAATTTTTATTAATAAACAACGATGGAAACAAACGAGATAAGTAGGGAAAGCTAGGGTGACCTAGTCGGTAATGGTGTAACATGATATCCGGAACAGAGGATGAAGGCCGAGACTGAACACAAGAGAAAGAGGATTGTAGACCATCAGATGGAGACTGCTCAAGGTAATAGAGACCGTTGTGAATCCTAGCACTGCCAATCGTCTTCCCCGATAGTTGGTCCTGAAAGTGACATGAACCAGGTGAGAAAGTAGCAGAACAATGACAGTCACGAGTGAGTTTGCTTACAGAAATGAGGTTACACTTTAAGGAAGGAACAAATAAAACTTTTCGTAACGTAATGTCATTGGACACGATAATATTGCCAATGCCATAGACACGAGAGAATGAACCATCCGCTATCTTGACTGTCATATCACTAGCACAAGGAGCATAAGAGCAAAATAAATGAGAGGCCCCGGTCATATGATCAGAGGCTCCGGAATCAATATCCAAGGTAGCGAAGAACGAGAGATAAGGGCCGAGTTGGCTATACCAGATTGGGTTAAGGAGCAAGACCCGAGGGTGGGAGCGGATGGAGGATTAATCGCAGCTTCTCGGAGGAGACGACAATATTTTTCAATTTGCTCTATTTGATCAGCAGTGAAGGGAGCTGAGGTGTGAGATGACGAGGCCTGTTCCTGGGCAGGATGTGCTTGAATACCGCGACCATCAGATTTCTTTCGTGGTTGCCAATTCGGCGGCTTGCCATGAATCTCCCAGCATTTGGCTTTGGTATGGCCCGGGCGGTGGTAGTGATCACACCAGGGTCGTTTCCCTTGACGCTGGCTGGAGTTCTTGTTGGAGGCTAGCGCAGATACCTCGGAGACAGACGAGCTTAGTGGTAAGGTATCTGGGAGCATGACTTATAGTGACGACATATCACTCCCGGAAAAAGGAGCGATTGACCCAAAAGCGCCAGAGGGTTTCTCGGGCATGGCATCTCCTGTAATGATAGGTTTATTAGACATGATTCTTAAAAAAAAGGATCGAGGGAGAGACGCAATGAAGAGGAAGGATCAAGAGTCTATGGCTCTGATACCATATGAGAAAAGGAGAAGGAATGAACTTGTTATTTTTATTCATCAACTTTACAACTTATATAGAGTACAACAAAAAAACTAGAGAATCTAACTTCCCTAATTAAAGAGATTACACAAATCTAACCTTCTTATCTTAAAAGATTATACAAAGATTACACTACGTAATCAACCTTTATGTTTCCTAATTTAGAAGATTGTTTCCTAATTTAGAAGATTGTTTACAATATTCACAACGAATTGACAGTTAAAATTATTGGATAAATACATGGACGTTTCTTAGATTAGTTGAATGCCATAACTATGATTCTTACTTGTATCCTACAACCAGTTGATGGATTATGATTGAAATTTGACCGGGAAAGCACGTTTCCAGGACAAATTCTTGATCCTCCTCCGAACACTAAAAACGTCCCCGACTCCGCGGGTTCCTATGGACATGTGAGTTAGATTTCAGCAAATGAGAAGATTCTTGATCCATACACGTGGTTTCAAATTTAACTTACGTTCCATCTCTCCGGGTTGAACTCCATATGATTCTCAAAATTTTCTGGATTTTCATGAATATATCGGCTCCAGCACATGACCTTCCAACCTTTTGGGATTTTATATCCTGTTGTCATGACAAACCAGGATTCAACACAGATTTATATAGAACTGCAGTGACAACGAAATCATTTTACCTTTATATGCGACATCCTTCCTAGCAGTCCGAAAGATAAATGCTGAGAGGTTGGCCAATCTAAGCACCTCTTCCACCACCTGTTTTCAGCATACAAGGACAAGTTCCTCAACATGTATGGATTTCTTGTGTTGATGACTTATACTACACATAGCTTGCTCGTATACTTGTACGTCGAGATGTCGTCGTATGTGATGGATTCTCCATTCAACCTCTTGCTTATTGGTATATGCTCTTCCTGAAATTTAGCGTGATGAACGATATGATCTAATAAGCATTGGATATGAGGATATTTGGATCATATTACCCTAAGTTTTTCGAGAACATTTGGGTACTCTGCAAGATAATACAAAGCCCACATAATCGCAACAGAAGTGGATGCATAGCCAGCTACAACAAGGCTGACTATATTATCAAGAATCTCAATGTCACTTAAGTGCTTCCCCTGCTCGTCTTGCATTTGCACTAGTCCTTCCATTAGATCGTCTCTCGCAACCGTAGCAGTCTTTCTGCTATTCTCCATCTCTTCTCTAAATACTGCCACGACCTTATTTCGACACTGCCAATTGAATAACACACCATCTTAGCAAATGAATGGATAATCTCATACAACTTATAGCACAATATCTTATTTTGGTACTCCTATCTGTTTTCCTTTTCCTTTTCTTTTTTCTTGTCACTGTATCCGCAAACATGCTATAATGGCCTTAATTTACCAACTGCATTTGATCAGTAAAAATTCCTTATACTTATCCATGAGTAGGGGTAGAGTACATTAGTTAGAATCCATGGAGGAGTCTCAGGAAACAAAGCAAATGAACCTTGAGAGCATGGTGATATGCAGTGCCTGGAAAGTTCGTTGGTTGGGATCTAATCCCATTCATCAAACCCTTGAACAAATGGGTATCCGAAACATGATCAAACTCGAATCCAGCGAAAAACTTGCCGATGTTCCCAAATGTCACCTGCCGAAATCATAAAAAGTTAGATGATTGCACCTAAGCTTGGTCTTTCGTGGCATAACAATCCCCCTTGTCCTAAAATCATCACAAATATACCTTCTTGGCTTCCTTATAAGCTAAAATCCTACCCTTCTGAGCCCACGATTCGAGCGAAGCAGCTATCCGCGGTTGGGACCATAAGGGCAATCCGACGGAGTGCATCAGGTTTGTTGATGCACCTCAGAACTAAGTTTCGGACTCTAGCATGAGAATCTCCTTCTACCGATACAAGTGAGTTGATCCCAATGAGTTCTGGGGCCGGCCACTCCGGCCGGAAGCTAGAATCCGATTACAACACAAATTCGACGGCAGATGGGTGGCAAACTATGATGGATGGTGAACCAAAGAGATGAGTTTTGTAGAGTCCACCGTCTGATTCATACCTATGCGTCACCATCAGATACATTTAACTATTTACGTACACATGCTAACAACAGTTTTAAGGAATTGCAACAAGTTTTGCCACAACTTCATACCTACGCAGCTTAGAAGTGATGTAATCATTGGGTCGACGGACGAATTTGAAGTACCAAATAAACACCAGCATCTCTCAAAGAAATGGTATCCCCATATATCCCGGAGGGAGCTCCCCGCCGCCTTTGGAACCTCGAAGGTAGTGCGGCAGAGCATATCTAATGTCATTCCAGTTCCAAAACAGGAACCCTGCTAACGGCACAACACCAAACACCAATGCCACCCACAAATCTTAATCATTCTCTCAACACGATTCTCGTTTGGCCCCTTGCCGGAAACCGAAAACTAGCGGCAGAGTATATTAACTGTTGGTGCACCTCTATACTCACTGCATCCAATATTCTATACAGATTATACCCTCTAATCCCGGCTGACAAAAAGACAAACAAAAAAAGAAGGAGAAAAAGTCCAAGATTATTAGTTATATGTCACCGACCAAATTTGATCAGTATTATTGAAGGAATGCCGCATGATCAGAAAAGTTCAACTAGACAAAGGTGTGCTGCTTTGGAATCGTGAAACGTTTATGTCTGACTTCTAAGTATATATTACATATGTTAAATTTGATACTCTCGCCACCTCCTGTGTGAGCATCTTTATGGACATCCAAGTAAAATGCACACCGTGTTTTAGTACCATATAAATAAAACACGGTATCGGGTTTTAACTGGATCTTCACAAAGATGCTCACACTGGGTGTCCATAGTAGCAATCCTATTATATATACTGCTATTACATATGTTTTTTTTACATGATAATAAGATTACACCAACCCCTAGATAAATATCATGTATTCACATATTAAATATATCAAATTTAATCTAAATTGCCTACCCGTGGATTTATTGTGAATATATTAGTTTGCCCAAGCTGTATTTAAACTATTATATATTTTTTTCTTTATGCTTGTTAACTTTAGATAAATTTGTTATCATTCCCTACTATCCGTCCCCATTAATATCCGGACCTGCATATATGACACCATCATAGCATGCCACCTTTGCAGGTAAAGACGGTATGATCCCCACACCAGTTGGGGAGATAACATGGCTCTAATCTTATATTGATAAAATTTCTATTTATCAGATGATTCTTTGGGATATATCATGTGATTGAATGAGGGTTTCTATTTAGGGTTTAGGGTGGAGGATTTGTATTATTGAATCCACCTACACGAAGACTAAACATAAAAGAAGGGCATATAAATAATTATGAAAAAACAGAAGTAATACGGACATAAAAAATATGACCTAATAAGGTACATGAAATAACATGATTAATTGTCATAATAATTAGAATAAATATATATATTAATAGCAAATGATTATAAACATATATATTGAAGCGACTGATGCGATTAATGATAAATAATAAAATAATTTGAATTTTTATTCGAAGAAAAGAATTTTTGTTTTAATTCAAAATTTCATTATTTTCTAAACTATTATATTCCGAAACACATTAGTACATAAATTCGTCATGCATATGGGCAAATTGAAGAGACAAAAAGGATTTTGAAAAATAACATATAAAAAAAATGGACTTTTCAGTTTCTTCTCAAATTGGATATAATAGCAAAACCCGACCAAATGTATTCTACGACCTTGACCCTCCGTCACTACCCCTCTTACTAAGAACTGAAAAATGTACGTATGAATTATGACCAATAGCGAGTATATAAGCAGTGATTTCAAATCCATCGATTAATTTACAAACAATGTTTTATGTGTTTCTTTAACATTTTCATTTTCTCCAAGCATGAAAATTAAAGCAAGATCAATGTTTGATATGCATAGAAACAGATAATAGTAGACATAAGATTATGAAAGGTTACAATACAGCAATAACACACGAAATTATGCAAGAAAAAGATCACATCCTGCTTGGCCTTAAACTTTGGTGATATCAATTACTACATCATCCGCTGGCTTTGGATGCGGAAGATATGTCATCCCAGCATCAGGATTCACCAGTTTCCATCTGGGGTTGAAAAACGAAAGCTCAAGTTAATATGTTTTCACCCTATCTCGAAATCAATCGTTGAAATCCTTACATCTACCTAGACAGCATTCTTACCTGTATCCTACGACCAGGTAATGGATTATGATCGAAACTTGCAATCTAGCTAGCATGTTCCCGGGACAAATTCTAGGTCCTCCTCCGAACACTAAAAACGTCCCCGGCGTCGCGGTTTCCTGCGTAGATATGGTTTAACTACATTTTAGTAAATGAGAAGCTAAATGTTTGATTCATATGTCATTTGATCATGCTTACGTTCCATCTATCGGGGTTGAAGAACCTCGGATCCTCGAAATTTTCTTGATTCTCATGAATGTATCTGATCCAGCATATGACCCTCCAACCTTTTGGAATTTTGTATCCTGTTTCATGATAGAGTAGCAGCCCAGATTACTCAAACATGTTTATTGAAATTGCTAGGGTTTTCCTCATTCGAACGCCTGATTTTACGTCGTCTCTGTGAGCACTTATAGGACTTGATGCTATTCTATATGACCATATTGAACTGCTGCGACAATTAAATTGTTTCACCTTTATATTCGACATCTTCCCTAGCAGTCCGGAATATGAATGCAGCAATGTTGGCCATCCTAAGTACCTCTTCCACCACCTGTTTTTAGGAATACAATAACAAAGTTTTCAGCATGAAAAGATTCTGTTCTAGTGCATACGAGACATACCTTGTTGGTATACTTGCATTTCGAAATGTCGTCGTAGGTGATGTATTCACCATCCAGCCTCTTGTGTATTGGTATATGTTCTTCCTGAGATTCAGCGTGCTGGTCAATATGATCGAGCGAGTAGATTATCGAGATAAACAAGCATTGGATATATAAGTATCCGGATCATCTTACCTGAAGCTTTTCAAGAACATTCGGGTACTTGGCAAGATAATACACAGCCCACATAATAGACAGAGAAGTGGATGCATAGCCAGCTACAACGAGGCTAACAATATTATCAAGGATCTCAATGTCACTCAAGTGCTTGCCCTCCTCATCTTTCATCTTCATCAGCCCTTCCATTAGATCGTCTTTCGCATTCGAAGCATCCTTTCTCCTCTTCTCCATCTCTTCTCTAAATATTGCTATGGCTTTATTTCGACACTGCCAATAAGAGCGACCATTTCAGCTAATGAATGTTCATTCTCATACAAGTCTTCTCAAGTCTTTTAAATTAAGATAAGCAAATATTTTCTTCATTAAGTTCTCTTTCTTTTTTTCTTGCTTGGTATTTGTTATCGTGTTTACTAACACAATATGATCGATCACAGTAGCTACGAACTGCGATTGATCGATAATAAGCTGAACGCAAACAACGGAAAAAGGGTAGATTAATATAGTTAGCATGCGTTCATGACCTGGAGAGCATGGTGAAATGTAGTGCCAGGAAGATTGATTGGTTGGGATCTAATCCCGCTTATCAAACCTTTAAATAGATCATCAAGGGTATCCAAAACAGGTTCAGACTCGAATCCAGCAAAAAACTTGCCAATATTTTCAAATGTTACCTGCAGATTCGGTAAAGGTGAGACTCATGATCCCTCTATGAGGCCAAAAATAAATTACTCATAAGCTGAAATTATCATAATATATACCTTCTTGGCTTCCTTATGAACAACAATCCTTCCCTTATGAGCCCACTGTTTAAGAGAAGCAGTTATGCGAGGTTGGACAACAAGGGCGATCCGACGGAGTGCATCCGGTCGATTGATGCACCTCACGACGAAGCTTCGGACTCTATCATGTGAAGCTCCTTCTACTGATACAAGTGAGGTGGCCCCTACAATTTCATGGGTCGGCCACTCCATTATGAAGTCAGAATCTGCTTGCAATACGAATTTGTTGGCCGATGGGGTGGAAACTATGATGGATGGTGAACCAAACAAATGAGTCCTATAGAGTCCACGGTCTCCATACCTAGCATCAAAGACATTTTAAGTACACTTGCTGACGAGAATTTTTTCAAGCATTGCAACATCTTTCACTACAAACTTATCTAAAAGTCCTTACTTGCGCAGTTTAGAAGTAATGTACACATCAGGCCTACGAACAACTTTGAAGTACCAAAGAAATGCCAGCATATCTCCAAGAAAGGGTATCCCCATATAGCCCGGAGGGAGCTCCCCACCGCCTCCAGAACGGCAAAGGAGGTGGGGGAGAGCATACCAGATGTCATTCCAGTACCAAAACAGGCATCCTGCTAATGGCACAACACCAAACACTAATGCCACCCACAAATCTGTCGACATTTCAGTCATTCTCAACTTCCCCTCCCGACCAATTAGAAAACTACGGGATCATACTTATAGCATAGTATGTGCACTTGCTGCATCCAGATTCCAGACAGATTATTCCCTCATATTGCTGCTGCATAACGACAATATTATATATATAAACAAATCGAAGCATTAACGGTAGGCATGCATGTCAAAAGTCATGATACCTAAAAAGACAAAGTGGAGCTTCATTGGAATCATAGCAAAGCTTCTATAGGATCATCTTGAGTTTTTTAATCCTCTCGTTTGTGCTTGGATCTCGAACTGAAAATGGCCCACAAGCTAACTAGTACAAAATGTGGCGACGGGGGTTCCCATGCAGTTTTACCTACAAAATGCAACAATTTCCAGGCCACTAACAAGTTCAATCAGAAATCAAATATATTGATGAGGAAAGTATATATTTTCCCTACGATACTCAACGCGAGTAGTGGGCCTTGCAAACTACTGGGATAACATAATCAAAAAAGTTTGATGTATATACATATATATGTATGTCTATACATATATGTATGTATATATATAGGCTGGCATGTGTAGCAAATACTCGTCCTAAAGAAATAATACCTACTATGAGGATTGAGGTGATTCTAATTGATATTACTAGAGGTGTAATAAGAGAAGGTAGAAAGGAAGGGTGGATTAGATTTTATCTGGTTACAAATTTATATTATTTTTGAAACATTATAAATGAAGTTGTAAAAAAATTATGCTGAATAGTTGGGTTTCTAACTAAATTTTATAAAATAATTTTTTTTTATCAAAATGTAACAAATATGAGAGGTTTGCATATTTGTGATAGTCCGAGGAATCATTACTTAAATTCACCACAAATATGAGGAATGATTTCGGTTAGGTTAAATGTCCATGAGTGAGAATAATATTGAAATAAGTGACCTCGTGGAAAGTTTTCATAGATCAAGTCGTTGTGTAGCTTGATATGATTGGTTACGTAGAAATAAGAAAAATTTATGGTTTCGTAAAGGTATATAAATATTGCACATACCCATTTGAATAAAAATATGAATAAAGGGTATCGGACTTCTATTTGGGTCAGATATTAGTATTAAATATTGTATCATATGGATATGGTCCATGTACCTGATCTCATAGGATCCGACCCATTTAGATTTTAATATAAATATATGTGTGAATTATACACACGCATACGGTGACTGTAATTAATTGTCCGTTTGGTTAATGGATGAGATATGACACAAGAGGATCAATAATAATGATTTAATTATAAAAGTTTTGAATTGGATATGGAATAATGTGTAATAAAGATTATATGTTTGGTTTGGTTTAAATTTGAGATAACATATATAATTAAATTTATAAAAATTAATAAATATAATTAAAAAGAAAGAATAATTGTGAATAATTGTATTTTATATTATCGAAGTAAGCTATATAATTAAATATATTGATTGATGTAAGATAAATAATTTAATAGCTTTGTATGGTATGTGAGGATTGTGATACACTCCAACCAAACATACCCTTAATAAATGTATTTGTTTAAATAAGAATTATCAAAAATCAATATGAGTCTAACAGCACAACCCATTAAACTGCAGTATGTGTAAGGAAAAATTTGGGTATGTATTACTAGAATACCCTTTTTTACTTGTATTGACTATGCCTTATTTGATAACCCTCAAAATTTTTTACCATTTGGCTCAAATTGAAATTCAAATGGAAGAAATCAAAAAATATTTATAGCCAAAGAGATTTCAACAACATGACTTCCTATATCCACTTATCTTTCGGGAGTATATTTTTGCGGTTGCTCACGATCAGGATTTCAATAGATCGATCTTTTCGACAAATCAGGGTTGTGACAATAAATCTAGTTCACCGATCGTGAAACGGTTAATTAGAAATTATTTGATTATTTCTTCTAATAATTCTAATAAAATTCCTTAATTTTTTGGAGGCAACAAGAATTCGTATTCTCAAATCACATTTCCAATTTATAACTAAAAAACGATAACCTCCCTATTCACGGGGTAGTAGTGGACCGAGCAACATAAAATAGGGTCGGTGTTCAAGTAGTCCAAGTATATGTGCATCCTTCTAGATCCATGGCACAATTTCAGTTTAATCAGTTATATCCAAATTGAGTCACGTGCTAAATACTATAAATTTAAATATTTCTTCCTTTCTTTTAACAAAATTATCGACCAATTTTACTATGTCAGCCTCTAAATTAATAGCTACTATTAATATTTTTTTTTTATTTTGGGATGCAAATAAATTCTTTATCTTACTCTATCATGCTGGTCAAATTTGATGAAACTAAATCCCTACCTCTAACAAATAGTTGACATGTCACGATGTGTGGCATGCAAATTACCCACAACTTAGTCTCCGAATCACAAGATTTTCAACTATTAACAAGTCATATGTATTGTTTTCTCCTCCTCCACAGCCAAATAACAAGATGAAAATATACTGAAAAACAAAGAAGGGAAAAGGAAAAAAAGGAAAGGAAAAAGGGAGAGCAATGGAGATTGGTAGCCATTCTCACCCTTCCCCAAGAACCCTTTCCCAATCCAAGAAGCCTGGTGGATGGAGAGCCATCAAATACATTCTTGGTACATGAAATGTTTTAGATTATTTTCTTATTTTAAAACTTTTTTATAATGTCTATTGCAATCTTGATGAATTTCGTGCTTATGTTTTCTTGATTGGATTCTTGCAAGGAAACGAATCGTTCGAGAAGCTCGCGTCTATAAGCCTGGTGTCCAACATAACGGTGTATCTACGCACCAAGTACAACTTGAGCGGGATATTTTTGGTGAACACGGTGATGATATGGTCCGGCTCGACGAACCTGTCGTCGATCGCCGGTGCCATCGTTTCCGATGTGTATTGGGACGTTCCTCACTCTTCTGTTCGGACCATTTTCACGTTGTTGGTATGGTATCCATCTTTTCAAGATTGGAATTTATGATTCATGCAAAATCGCACAACAATAGGTGACGTAGTCTTTTTAGATGAGTGACGTAATGTGTATATGCTTGTGCATGTACATAAATTAGTTTTTTTCTTTCAAACTCAGTTCCAGTTCCCATATATATTTATGACAAAATCAGTCCTAAATCTTGGTAGCTCACAATGACATTATTGGATCAAAATATCATCGTCTGCATCGAAAGGATCCCTACTATCTTGATTCTTGAACAATCAAAGCCTTTTGGGGACACACTTTGTGGCTCATTGCTAGCTTGTACAACTGATAAAGCATCAGTTTCCACAATCCATTCATTGAATTGCTGGTTTTCGAGGCATTAGAATTTTCCTCCATGACTGCATGATTTTTGGCTAATTATTTTTTTTTCTCGATTGATTAAAATGTGTGTGTATATGTTTCCGTGTGATCAGGGAATGGGAGTTGTCACCCTGACTGCTGGAATACCTGACTTAAGGCCACCGGCATGCATCGAGGGGGACTATTCGGCCTGCGTTGAGCCGGAAAAATGGCAGCTCGGCTTCCTGTTCACTGGCCTGGGGCTTGTGGCATTGGGTGCAGGTGGGATCAGGCCATGTAACATCGCTTTTGGTGCCGATCAATTCGACACGAAAACGGAGAAGGGCCGAGCCCAGCTCGAGAGCTTCTTCAACTGGTGGTACTTCTCGTTCACTATCGCGTTGATCATAGCTCTAACGGGCGTTATCTATGTCCAGACAAACGTCAGCTGGACGATAGGCTACGCTATCCCCACGGCCTGTCTCGCGGTTTCGATCACGATTTTCTTGATTGGAATGAGCACGTACATTTACAAAAGGCCTCAGGGGACGGTTTTTGCGGACATGGCTAAGGTCATGGTGGCGGCGTACAGGAAACGAAAGATTGACTTGACATCAGGGGATGGGGTAGTGTTCTATGATGGTGGAGAGTCCGAGTCCGAGTCCAAGTCGAGTAAAACGATCAAGGCTGATAGGTTCAAGTGCCTGGATAAGGCAGCAGTGATAAGTGATCCAAGTGAAGTGGACACTCAAAGCATGCCTAAAGATGGCTGGAAACTGTGCAGTGTGCAACAAGTTGAGAACTTGAAGTGCTTGTTCGGGATAGGTCCCGTCTGGGTTTCCGGCGTTGGGTGCTTCGTGGTGATGGATCAGCAGAGCACATTCGGCATCCTGCAATCCTTCCAGATGAACAGAATGTTGGGGAAAAGCTTCACAATCCCGCCAGCCTGGATGGGGATATCGTCCATGGTGGCGCTCTCGATTTGGATTTTTATCTACGAGCAGATATATGTCAAGAAGTTCAAGAAGATCTTGAAGAAAACCGACTTGCGGATGACGATGCAGCAGAGGATCACGACCGGGATCATAATGTCGATTCTATGCATGGTGGTCGCAGGAGTCGTCGAGAAGAAGAGAAAAGAATTGGCTCTAAGAGACAACACATTGGTCTCATCTCTACATGTGACGGCCCTGCTGCCACAGTTCATACTATCCGGCCTAACCGAGGCATTTGCGGCCGTCGCGATAATGGAATTCTTCACTATACAAATGCCTGAGAGTATGAGAAGTGTCGCGGGTTCGATCTTCTTCCTTAGCCTGTCGATCGCGAGCTACCTAAGTTCGTTTCTCGTGAATGTGATCCATTCTGTCACAGATGACGGAGGAGACATGCCTTGGCTAGGCGGCAATGACCTTAACAAGAATAAGCTTGAGTACTACTACTATTTCATTGCATGTCTAGGGGTTCTCAACTTGTTTTACTTCACATTTTTTGCTAGAAGTATGTGCTTTGCGGCCAAGGTGAAAAAAGCCCCGGCGGTGAAGGGCCACAGGAGGATTCCGGGGTTCACCGGGCCGGCGTTTTTCTGAGTTACGAGCTGGATGACATAGAGAGAAAATCGACCTCGAACCCGACTTGATTCATCTTGTTACTGGTCCACTTGGGGGTATGTTGCTATTTCATGTCCTTCGAAATACATTGTATGCGTATATTAATACGAATATACTCAATCAAATACGTATTTGTATGAGAAGTTTGCTAACTGAGACAATATATATATATATAATATTCCAATGTTATATTAACAAACCATATTCTTATGTTTTTTGTAACTTAAAAAAATCAATTAAAGGTATGTATATAAAAAGTTATAAATTATTATTTAGTTATAGTTTGTTTAAGTATACCAAATCTTATATGTTTGGCGTAGTGTTTGGAACTATTGAGCATAGATTTTACTAGTATACATAATATGTTGGATCCGGATATTGACGCAATCATGTTGTTAGTGACACAAACTTTTTTCTATATTTCTAACATATTTATCTAAGCGCAGTGTTTATAAATATAGTTGAAGTGCAAAGACTCCAAAAAACCGATGAAAAATAAAGTTCCTCGGATGAAGATGTGCATGTTAGTCTATTGGATAAAGTTTTACTAAAGATCAAGCAGACAAAAATTGATCAACTGGAGAAAAGAAGTCATCCAGATGAATTAGAGCTTTCCAAATAAAAGATGTTCCCCAGATAAAGAAGTTCTCCAAATAAAATAGATTATCCGGAGAAATAGCGAGTTTTCGGATAAAAAATAGTTCTTCGAATAAAGTAACTATTCCGAATAAAAAGAAATCTACAGGATAAATAAGTTTAAATACTCAATGAATCTTCCAAAAGTGATTTATGAATAAAGAACCTTTAAGGATAAAGACGCTCAAGATATTCAAGAAGTATTCATCTGAATTAAAAGACCATCCATATAAAAGATGTTCTTTCCAAAAATACGCTCATTGCTCTTAAAGATATCAGATAAAAGAAGGTTTTCTACGCTTGAAGAAGTGTAACATCCGGATAAATGAAAATGTTCAAAAACTTTCATCTGCTTACAAAAGATTTTCACCGTTTCAAGAAGACATCAGCCGAATAAGAAGATTCTCACTACATAAAGAGCTCACCGAAGAATGAAGAACAAGATTCGCATTTCAAGGAGAACGACACAAGAATATATATTACGATAAAATATTGAGGTTAAGAATGAAGAACACTTGAAGAACAAAGATTCAAGCAATAAAAGTTCAAATCATCTTACATATGCACAAGACGTTGAACATCGAAATATGACTTTTACATTCTAAATTCAAATGTTGCAAGAACCACCTTTTAAGAGGAGAAGAGAAAAGGGAGAGGAGAACAAATGAAAAGAACAAAAAGTTATTCTAATGGGGAGTAAAAATAGATTATTAGCTAAGTCGGAGTATTCTCCGGTGTGTTAGGTTACAATTGAGAGACATGCGCTGGATATGATTAAATCCTCATACACTGAATCATTCACACAAAAATAAGAGATATGCTTAAAGCATTAGTTAAGTGATAGTTTTCACACAAAGATATTAAATTTTATAAGAGCTCAAACTATTGAATCAGCGTTTGATTCATATAATGATGTAGATCTTAAAATGACGTAGAGCGCAAACTAATGAATCATTGTTGGATGTAGACAATGAGTAAGTTATAAAGCTGAAATGGTTGTACAAGGAGTTACATAAATCAATGTATTTTAGCGGATACTTGCATAAATGAAAGAAGACTAGATGCAGAAAGATTGGGCCTTAAAATTTCATCATATATTTTAGCTTGCATTGTTTTCTAAATAGGAAGCATATAAAAAGAACAAGTGTTATTTTTTTAAAGAAAAACCCAAAAAGATGAAACATTTGATAAAGGGGCGTATACTCAATCTACAGATTTAATGACTTTATTGACTTTTTTTAGTTGTTAGATTTTTGTGATATTGATAGGAATTTATAGATTTTTATGAAATCTCATGGAGTTATAAAGAATTTAATGGACTTCATTAGAGTTTTATAGATTTTTTGAGAGATTTTATGGATTTGTAGGGAGTTTTATGGATTTATTTGTTTAATATACTTTAGGAATTTTATAATTTTAATTTTTTTGATAATGATTTTTTTTGAAATTATAAATATATAACATTTTTCATTTAAAATAAATATTTTATTAACAGACTGCATAAAAGAATCCCAAAATTAAAATACTAACATACTGCATCTCAATTTAAAATTATGAATAAAATATTATTTAATGCGCAAAACTCAATTTTTCAATCAATTCAACACTCTAATTTTTAATAAATAATAAATAATGAAACAAAATAAATTTAGATTAATATCTAGTATTTATTCATTAGAAGTACCCAAGGTTCATTATTGTTACTATGATCAACATCGCTCCGCATTTGATTGGATATTGTATCTCTCCATGTATTAGCATTTGCACGTTGTTGTTCTTGGATATCGAAAATACTTGATCAAGGTTGTTATCTTCGTAAACTTGCTCTAATGACGGTGGTGTGACTTCACTATCTACTTCAATAGGAAATTCATCAGTGCGACACTCTTTACGAAGAAAATTGTGTAATCTGGTATAAGCCAATACACGCTCCGTCTGAGTTGTATATGAAAATGGAGGAGCTGTTTTGAATATTTTAAAGCATGATTTGAATATACCAAACACTCTCTCAATTACGCCCCTCAAATAAGCATGATGAAGACTGAACAACTCTTTTGTATCTTTGGGATGACGACATTGGCCAGTGAACTCTTGGAGGTGATACACGCCTCGAAAAGGAGTCAAGAACTAACGTCGATTTGGATATGCACCATCTTCCAAAAAATATTTACCTAAACCATATTATAGTCAAATAATTAATTAATAACATATATATTTTTTTAATTTACAAAGAATAAATAACATATAGAACGAAAGAAAATTATTACTGATAATATATTTAATAATATGTATATAATATTTACTATTATATATTATTATTGTATCTCATCAATACTATATATATTATTTACCATTATATAATATTATTACTTAATATTATATATATAATTTATTAATAAATTATTATTTAGAATTTAGAAATATTTTAGTTATATGAATAACTAACAAGTTTGAAATTTTGTGATTATTGGAAGTAATGGAATATTGAAGAGAAAGAAATGTTGATGAATTTGAATTTGAGATAAAAGTCTCACCAAATTTTAAGGATGATGAGATAAAAGTCTCACCAAATCTCAAGGGTGAAAAGAAGATTAATTTTTTTATTTTTTGTTGTTGTGCCTATGAATTTATAGTTTATACACATAGGATTTAATAAGAATGGTATAGAGTCTATAGTAATTTTGGACACCTATGGATTTCTACGGAGTTTTAAAAAGTTGAGATTGAATACCACTGAACTTTTTAAAATTCCATGAAAATTTTTAAATTGGATACCACCAAACTTTTATGGAGTTCATAAATATCTGAATTGAATACTCTTGATTTCTAAAATCCATTGAAATCTATAGAATTAATTAAATGTCAACGATTGAATACACCCCCAAAAATGTTTTAATTAAAAAACCCAAAACGGTAAAATTTTATTAGGATTAACGTTCTCTGTTTACTTTCTTGCATTATTTTCAAATGATTTTTAATGCATAATCAGTTTTTAGTGGGTTATATTGCATGTATTGCACTTAGTTTAAAAACAAAATTCGATATTAATCTGGGCCTCAGATCATGTTTTGAACATTTGAAGAACAGAAGTTATTACAACTCTAACGTGTACGGGTTGTTCTTATTTTACCGTAGGGTTTTGAATTAGCTCTTTTCGATGGGATTTCTGCCAAGATGAAAGGAAAGATAGAAAATTGTTAAATAACCATATTATTTTATTCAGAAAAACCTTAAATAAACAAATTCATCGGAAAATAGTTTTCCAGAGAAAAGATAAAAAAATTTCTCAGGTGCCGAATCTTGAGCTTGATTCATTTCCTGTATTTATCCGAAAACATACCAAAAATTGGATAAATCTTTTATTCAGTTAAAAGTTTTAAAAATTTAAAAAGGTTTTTTAAAAAGGTACTTTTTTTGTTCGGAAATTGGTTGGTTTGCCAAGATGACCGATATTTTTGTCAAAAAGGCCTAATCTTAAATAAAAACATATTCATTATATGCAAGTTATATCATGAAAAGAGAACTTTTTTGCATACTTGTCTTTTGTAAACCAATTTACATGTGACAAAAATAAAAATAACAAAGTAATTATTTGAAATCCTTTTGGAAATAAAATATGTCACCAAGAAATCTTAATTTTCGAAGTATTTCATTGTAGTAATGACTAATCCCGCTACACTTTGCTTCCAATAATTTTTAGTGAAACAACGACAGCCATTAAATGGACATCCTTTGTGGGAAAACTATTTACAACCGATTGAACAGTATTGTTTAATCACTTACATGAAAGTGGATATTTTATCAAAGTTTTAGACCACGGGCTAACATTTTCTAGGCTTTAAAAGTAATCGAACTCGTCAATAACATCCTTAAGTTTATGATAATATATATATTGCCTCTTTTCTACTTTAATTCATTATATTATAAATTTTTCTCTTTAAATAATGAGGGATTTTTTTAAAAATAACGTTAAAAATTTTTTAAAATGTCAAGAATAGGGTCTATATGAAGGCTTTGTATAAATATGTAATAATTGCCCATGCTAGATAGAGCGTTCGAAACGTGACGCTTGAGATGCTATACGATTTAAAAGATTGGAGTTGCACTGTTACCACCAGCTATAACTTTTGGTAAAACGGCAAGCGCTCGGTCCTACAATTGGTATCAGAGCCAAGGTCATGAGTTCGATTCTCATTTATTGCAAGGAGGATTGTTGAGGTACAATTATTGTCTCTGCTAGATAGAGCGATCGAAACGTGGCGTTTGAGTTGCTATACGATTTAAAAGATTGGAGTTGCACCGTTACCACCAACTATAACTTTTGATGAAGCGGCAAGCGCTCGGTCCTACAATATCGTAAAACGCTATTGTATACAGCGGACGGTTGTGAAAAAAAAAATCAATGGTCCGCTGCTTGTAATGGACTATCGGATAGTTTGATCACCATCCGCTACTTGCATTAACGATTTGCGGTAGTTTTGCGAACGGTCCCTCGATACCATTGGACATTTATTTTATTTTTTACAATATTATTAAGAAAAACCCCCCCGAATGATGATCAAATGCATCGTGAGTTTGATATCTTTGTTATTTTTGAAACTTTTCTTCTTTGATCATACTTGATGTTGATATAGTGACTATATCACGACGAAAAATGAACAAACTAAAAAAAAAACGAATATATTTTATTACTAGAAACGAAAGCTGATATCACAAGTACTACAATCACAAAAAATGTGGGCACATGTTTGGTATTCTTAAACTTTTTAAAAAATATTATTTGAAAGTCTCCACGAACACATAATAATTGTCATAATTATATTTTAGTAACTGAAGAAAAGTCTTGCGATAGATGTAAATGTTCCATGCCACAATCCTCGTGCGTGGTTCACAATCCAAGTCAAAGATCGTGTTCTTTACAATCGACTTGTCATTAATAAAAACAAAAAATGTAAAGTCCAAGCAAATGGTCATTCAATTAATCCATCATTATATACATACAAATTTGATATGGTGGACACCAGGCTGACGTGACAGCACCAGGAAGTGTCCATGTGGGGTGTCCACCATATCATTTCTTTATATACATATGCATATAAACGTATGGCGATCAACACTTCATAAAATTATTTTTAATTAATTTTAATCGAAGTTACTTGATTTATAAACGTGGTATTTAATTATTTTTGTCTCTTATTAAGCTTTGTTACTTATTTAGGCAGACCATCTAGTATATATATATATACCAAACACGTGATTTATAAAAAAAAGGTAATATTATGGAAATAGTATGATTAAATTTGTTATAAAATTATTTATTCTAGCACAATATATGTGGTTAAAAGGAGTTCGTGTTAGAGATGTATACAGAACTAGACATACTATCGAAATATTTTGTTGGTATATGAAAGGTTCTTTTTTGTTGGTACATGAAAGGTTGTATCCAAACGAAAAATGATTAATTTAGCACATCAACAAATTTAACACGTCTCTAGTACATATTTGGAGAAATAAGCCTAAATGGAAATTGACAATTTCTTCTTTTTTTTTTTTTATATGGAGGCCACGAGTTCTGTTAATCACGCTCTGGTCAAGCATTCATATCTGGTTCGAGGACGAACCAAGCGGAAGCTGGTGGACATGTGAGGTCCGGGGCTCAAAAGAGGGCGGAGAGTGATCGTCGGTGCCAGAGGTTGCACGGACAATGAGCGGCTCCTGGCAGGCTTCTAGAGGCAAAGGGGCACATGAATGAACCGATCCCACACCGGAATGAGAGGGATTACGAGACTGGGATGTTATAGATGTAACTGAAGTTAGTTGAGGAAGGCTTATCAGATTTAATTGGTATTACTCATACCAACAAGGTGCATCTTCTTTTCGGGAGCTCATCACTTAAGAACTCCAAAGTTAAGCGTGTTTGACTTGGGACAGTTTTGGGATGGGTGACCCCCTGGGAAGTTTCTCAGGGTGCGTGCGAGTGAGGACAAAACACGTTGAAAAGATCAGTGTTGGTACAGTGGGGACAGTCGTTAAATCTGGGGTGTTATATATAAAAGAAATGATATGGTGGGCACCAAACATGGGCACCAGGCTGAGGTGGCACTTCCTGGTGCTGCCACGTCAGCCTGGTGCCCATGTTTGATGCCCACCATATTATTTCTTTATATATATATAACTTCCAAGGCCTTGTTATAATCACAGGATTATCTGATATACCCTCGTAAGTCATATTTCTCCAATTGAGAAATTGTCCATCGCTGAGAAATCGATGAGTGTCAGGATCAAGTGTCACTAGATCAAAAATTATAAATATTAGTTTCAGTGAAACTTTATTTTCTTATAAAAGTGGTAACGCGGAATGCATCTATTGTGTATACTACGGTCAGACTGTTAGTCCATATCAAGAGAGATGCGTGTCTAACTATTGTTATTGTCTCATTTCCATTCGTCGATTCTATCCCCGATAGAAATGATATTATCCATTAAAATCTGATATCATTCTTTTACGACTCACATAGCTAACCAGGTCAAGTGACACAATGTCAATACCTTGACGAAAAAATGCTTATGAAGAAGTCATTCATCTCACTGATAATCTCTCTCATATATACTTAAGTACACAATAAGTTTTGTGTATTGGTTATACTATTACCACACTTACATAAGATTCCATAATAACTTTTGTGCACGTTGATTAGACTATTACCACACTTGCATAAGATTACATAATAAGTTTTGTGTCTATTGATTAGACTGTTACCACACTTACATAAGATTACATTAGAAAAAGCTTAGGCCTCATTTGGAACATGATGATAACATGACATTTTCCCACTAGCACTCATTTCGTTAGTTAATGTTTTAAAAAAATTCATTGTTTAAAACCATTACATCTTATACTATTTCATATAGTATAAATCAAAACAATGTTGCTTATAATAAGATAATAAGTAGAAAAAACTTATTTTCTTTGATAAGTTAAATATGCTCAATTGAATATTTCATGAATTGACCAATTTTCCAAAGATCTTGATGGAGGTATAATTTTCTCTACGACTCATAATTTGAATTTACATATCCAAGTTATGTGGGATCTTGTTGATCCGTGACACAGATCAGATATTAATTTTGATGATCACAAAACTTGCTCTTATATTTCTAACGATTTACGTAAGTGCGCAGGCGGAGCTGAATCAGATTGATCAGAGTCGAGCTAAAAGATGAATAATATTGTACAGTATAAGAAGAGTCAAACTCAGTTTAGAAGAAGAACAATATAAATCAGTTTAAAAACAACTCAGTTCAGATGAATCGTTTCAGATGAGCCGAAGAGCATATAAGTTCAGTTGAGTTAAGCAGAGCAGATCAGTTGAGATTAGTTCAGAACAGATCATCAGCTCAGAACATCATAACAGATCAGCAGAGAACGTTTCAGAAGAATCATCTCAGAACAGCAGAATAGATTAGATGAGAAGAGCAATCAGTTTAGAACAGAAACTAACAAATAAAATAGAACAGATCAGAGCATAACAAGAGTAGAGCCGAATAGAATAGAACAGAACAGAACGACTCAAAGATAGGCAGATCGGATGAGATCCAGAGAACTCGAATTTCATCTGATATGAAAGAATAGAGCATAATAGAACAAATCAGCACAGAGCAGTTCAGCTGAACAGAACAGAGTTCGTATCAGATCAGATCAGATCAGATGATCAACTAGAACGGAAAAAGAAGAGCAATTTAGTTCTGAAAGTAAATCAGATTGGAGTTTTGCAACAGATCAGTTCACTTAAGAAGAGAAGAACTTAATTAAAGAACGAACCGAAGCGAAGTCCATATCATATCAGCATAGGCTACCAGCTCAGACGGACAAAATAGTTTGAACAAAGCTTTACTCAGACAGATCATAAGTTGTTCAAACTAATTTTTTTTCCCGATACGTTTACATCAGTTTATAGGCAGTACAAAGATAATAAATACCATCAACTACTTTTGTAAAAAGAAAGGACAACAACCACACAATGTCAGAACATTTCCAATGGCTATGAGCTTGTGCCCAACAATAATAACAGACTAAAGGCTTTAAATACAAGTTGAACGGATGAAGAAAAAAAGGAATCTCAGATTGCAATAGGTGATGTTGCGTGTGTGCACAGAGTTCAAGTTCAGACTAGAACAAAATAACAAGATGTGCACATACCAGCAGATGTCATCGTGCTAAATTTGAAGATCACGAACAAGATGCCAGTGTGATAATAAAATTGAATATTTACATTGTATCATATTACATTCTCACACACACACATTCACTCACAAATATGAGAGCTGAACAAAACAGATTAGAGTGAATGCAAATAATATCAAATCAATGTAGTCTTGATCACAAAGACGTAAAATAAGTGAACAGAGAAGAATAGCATGGAGTGTGGGAGTTCAGCTCAGGCAATGTTGTAACTCCCAGATGAGTGAGTTTGTACAGCTTTGTATAAATCAAAGTCTTTTAGTGAAAGTCTTCCAGTTTGAAAGAAGGGGAGACGTAGAAACGATTGATTCAAACTTTCATAAATAAATTCAGCGTACTGTTTATCGCTTTCTGCATACATGTTTTCAAATCTGTCAATTTTCAGGAAGTATCGGGTTATATTCCACCTGGTTTTGCAGACGAGACCTAATATTTTCTCGATGCTCAAACATTTCAAGAACTAGAGTTACCGCAACTCCAAGAGAATTATTTTACTCTCGATCAGATCGTGCATGCTCTTATGTCCCCGACACGATCTGATCCGATCCTAACATAAACTGTTAGAAACAAAACAACGAATTCTGTGTTCATCAAAAGTGAGATCTCTGATTTTTTCACGGATCCAACAAATTATCTACATATATAATAAAAAAATTCCAAATTTTGTCTGAGGCATCCACCTGGGCATGTTTCCTGCTCGCCCTGGCCCTATGCATACTTCTCCAAGCGCAGAAAAATAAATATAACAAACTAATAAGACCAAAATTTGACATCTCATTTCTCGATACGTATATACGATATCCGTTTTAGATTTCAAATGTGAAGAAAAATTTAACCTTCTTTTAAATTAAATATAGTAAGTTTAATGAATCTCCTTACTCATCTGCAGTACAATTTTTGAATGAAGTCCAATATTTTGTGAAAATATTGGACATAACTAGCAACATAATTAACTTATAGACTATATTATAACGCACATATATAAAATAAGCTAAAATAAATAATATTGGAGCATTAAACCGACACGAGAACATGTTTCGCATCCAATCGCAGTGCTCCTGTGCAATATAGTCAGATACATGCATTTTATACATATATATATATATATATATATATATATATATACATATATATATATAATTAATTATTATAGTATTAATAATTATATTTTTATTTTATTAAATTTATGTTCGATTGGAGTATTATTTATCTCGTATCAATCAAATTATTATATATTTATAGATATCATCTAATATTTAATTATTTATTTAACATTAAACAAATCATTAAAATAAAACTACAATATTATCCATAATAATCTTTTTTATTATATATATGAATTTTTACAATATTTAAAAATATAATTTAAAATTTATCTCAAATTCAATCAATCAAATTAAACATATTATTTTTATCAACTATTATCTATATACGACTCAATTCTTTTATAATCACATCGTTTATTATTAATTATATATTATCGTATCATCCATTGAAAAATGCTTACACATACTATAATAAACCACATATAAAATATATAATATAATATAAGATCAATCCTCGTGGAGCATTATACCGACACGATTATATGCTCCAAATCCGATCAAAGTTCCGATAAACAATATATTATTTCTCCTGTTGAAAAGCCAAAATTTGTAGTTGACTTGAGAGTATCGTATCTCCTTTATAAATAACTTGACACCCCTTTGAGCACAACATGCAATTCAAGTAGCACAACTCAATAAGAAAAAAGTTGTGCTGCCAAAAAGGGAAAGTCCCCATCTCCATCTCTATCTTCTTCTTGATAAGAAAATGGAGAAAAGTGAGATTTCCCTCAACCAAAAAGAGCCAAATTATAGAGGAGTAAAACCATGCCTTTTGTTATAGGTAATAATTTTTTTTGGTTTGATGGGTACAATTTTAGTTCTTCTGTGATCGATTCTCTAGTTTTCTTGGATGATTTTTGCAGGAAATGAGACATTTGAGAAGCTTGGGACCATTGGGACTTCTTCTAATCTTTTAGTGTACCTGACAACTGTGTATCATATGAATTCAATCACTGCCACGAATGTTGTCAATGTCTTCAATGGGACTTGCAATTTCGGAACGTTGGCCGGAGCATTCCTCTGTGATACTTATCTTGGCAGATACAAAACACTTGGCATCGCCTCGGTCTCCTCTTTTCTGGTACTTATCCAGAAACTAGAATTCTTTGTCTGATCGAGTCGAGTTTTGAGCAAGGTGGTGTTTGAAAATGTTTTCATTTATGTGAAATATAAAAACTGGTTGCAGGGTATGCTGATGCTGACCTTAACAGCAGGATTTACGAAGCTTCATCCACCGGAGTGTTCGTCGCAACCGAGCCTCAGATGCATCGGAGCTTCACCGTGGCAGCTGGGTTTTCTGTTCGCGGCATTCTTGTTCCTGGTCATCGGCGCTAGTGGGATACGGCCCTGCAATCTGGCCTTCGGGGCGGACCAGTTCAATCCCAACACGGATTCAGGCCGAAGGGAGATCAACAGTTTCTTCAACTGGTACTACTTCACCTTCACTTTCGCCATGATGCTGTCCCTTACGGTGATCGTCTACGTGCAATCGAATATGAGTTGGGTGATCGGGCTGGGGATTCCGGCGTTTATGATGTTCCTTTCGTGTTTTTTCTTCTTCGTCGGGACGAGGCTGTATGTAAAAGTGCTACCGGACGGCAGCCCTTTTACCAGCCTCGTGCAGACGCTCGTCGTTGCGTTCAAGAAGAGGAAGTTGCAGCTGCCGGAGCAACCATGGTGTTCTTTATTCAATCATTTCAATCCAGACTCCATGAATTCTAAGCTTCAATATACAGATGAATTGAGGTAAAATATAAATTGTGGCCATCTTCAAGTTTGATCTTTTGTTCATCTTATGAAAGTTCGTTCATCATCTCAATATCAACCTCTCACGTTACATCATCAAGAAATCTTAATCCATAGTAATTGATATTCATGTAGATATGTGTGGTTTGGTCTTCTTGGAGTCCTTTATATTCTAATTAAAACTTGTTTAAATTCAGGTTTCTGAACAAAGCAGCAGTTATCACACCAGAAGACACGATCAGCCCCGACGGATCAGCGGCGAATCCCTGGAAACTCCGTAGCGTGCAGCAAGTCGAAGAGATCAAATGCGTAATTCGAGTGATCCCCATCTGGTTTTCAGGAATTATATACTACATTATCCTAGCATTGTTGCAAACCTACCCAGTCTTCCAGTCTTTGCAATCTGATAGACGTTTAAGCACCGGAAAGTTCAAGATTCCGGCCGCATCATACAATGTATTCACCATGCTAACCGTCACGCTATGGATCCCGATATACGACAGGATCATAGTACCGTTTCTCCGTAGAATAACAGGAAAAGAAGAAGGCATCACAATGCTGCAAAGGGTCGGATTCGGAATCCTTCTAGGAGCGCTCACAATGGTTGTAGCAGGCCTGGTGGAGGATCACAGACGGACATTGGCCGTTACTCGTCCCGCACTAGGCGTTGTCACGCAGAAGGGCTCGATCTCATCTATGTCAGGGTACTGGCTGGTGCCTTATCTTGTGCTGGCCGGGATATCGGAGGCCTTCGCGGTGATTGGGGAGATCGAGTTCTTCTACAAGCAGTTCCCCGAGAACATGCGGAGCTTCGCGACCGCGTTCCTGTTCAGTGGGTTCGCGCTTTCGAGTTATATCACGAGCCTCTTGATCTCTGTGGTTCATAAGGTGACTAGAGTGGGGGTCAATGGGAATTGGTTGGCCGAGGATTTGAATAAGGGGAGATTGGATTATTTTTACTACATGGTTGCAGGTATACAAGTTGTGAATTTGGGGTATTTCTTGATTTGTGCCAAGTGCTACAAGTATAAGAAAGTTGAGAGTAATGATAAAGATGTTGCCATGGAGAAGATTGATCATAAAAACCATGTAGTTTAGACCACAAATTTTGAGTTATTTTCGTCATCTGTATTGTCCTTATTCTAGATCCAACGACTTTCGATCTATTACATTTGGGATTATGATATCCATGTGTGCATATTATCTCTTTGGATATGATGAAAATGGGTTTTATGCCACTTTCTCTTGCCATTCATCACACCAATTAGAACAAATTTTTATTTACTTGGACATAATTTACAAGGCCAGTTTTGTTGTGATTCTATAATTATATTATTTAATTTCATATTTTTTATTTTCCAATAACTAAGTATTAGAAGATGGAATCCTTTTCTGTAGTGGTAAAATGGGAAGCACTGTGTTAATACTTATGATTATGCACACTTTTGTATATGTCAACGATAGGATTTCGGGAGAGAGACATGCGCACCATGATTATAAGAGATAATCGATGCGACAATGTAATCATATTTACTATATAAGTATATTTTAATAACAGTAAAAATATATATGTCTTGTTAGATACCCCTAATTTAATTAGGATCGAGTTCGATATGCAATTGTTGAGTTAAGCATGTATGGGTGAGAGCAGTACTGAGAGACCTCCTGGGAAGTTTTCATACGTCAAGCTGTTGTTACATCACTTGATCTGGTTGGTGGGCTGTAAAAGTATAATGTCGGATCTTACCGGTAATAATATCTCTGTTGGAGATAGGAACGACGGTAGGATAAGGGGTAAGACTGAACTCTAAGGAAACTGAGACAGCTCCAGC
>KV013941.1:2843-14559 GCA_001598015.1 Dorcoceras hygrometricum
AGGAATCTATTTAACGTTATCCACTTTCGAAGCGGTGGGAGTATATCTTGTTTGACTACTCAGCATGACACGTGGAACTCGAATTGAATACGTTGGAAATGCTGCGAGATATACAGAGATCGTTGTCTATAAATAAGAGTGAATTTGAAATGCTGAGAACATCTTGATTTCAGTTATCGACCTTTGATCTTGCAAAAATCTTCGGAAGTGAAGAACAGAGTGTAAGAACACTGATTGAAGTATTTTAAAACAAATACTGAGAACATCTTGATTTCAGCTATCGACCTTTGCTCTTGCGAGTATCTCCGGAAGTGAGGAACAGAGTGTAAGAACACTGATTGAAGTATTTTAAAACAGAGAAACAAAGGTATAATCTGACAGAAGAGTCAGGAACTAGATTACTCGAGAATGATATTTCTTGAGTATTCCGCTGAAATCACATACATATATGATTACTGTTCTTGATTTAGAACTTGAATTATGTGTGTGTCGATCCATCACAGGTAGTGGATCTTTTATATTTGCATGCGTTTGCATATTAAAGAGAATTGAATTGATTCTAATGCCCAGGACTGAGTTGGCCTGATTTTCGAAGCCGGAGATGGTTTCGATAGATGAATATTCATGTCAAGATCGGATACGAATCTTGATGGCGTCGAACTGATATGGAATCAATTCTGAAATTGAAGAGGAGAACTAGAATCATTTCATGTCATTGCATTTATTTACAGTTGATACACTGTTATGCATTTTATTGCTATTATGCGTACCTGCTGATTATATTGAGATGATTCTCACCGGAGTTTATCCGGCTGTTGTTTTGTTTTGTATGTGTGCATGACAACAGGAAGAAAGAACTAGTGGGGAGCAACTACGGGTAGCGAGAGATACTACCTAGACGCTAGATCAGCAGCAAGAAGATGAAACACTAGCTGATAGTTTAGATGTTTTGATGACTGGTCTTAAGTTGCTTACGTCTGGTTTTGTATATAAGACTTAAACGTGTACTAGTTAACTTAGCTTGTTTCCATTGTAAACTTTGAAGTTTTTGTATAAAAGAATCATGTTTACGCTACCAGCTGAGTTGAATTATGCTTCTGCTGACTTACGCTTCTGCTGGTCGAAATTTTTTTTTGTACGTTATGTATAAACCAGATTAGATTGTTAAACTTGTTTAGTTTACACTAATAACCCACTGATTAAGATTAGACGATTAATTGTGAGCAGAGAGCCTCACAGAATAGTTGGGGGGGTTTTGATAGAGATATGCCAATGTCGCGAAGCAAAAAGGTTATCCAAGTTAATTCAGCCGTAGCAGAGGCCATGCAGCGATATTCCGCTTTGGAACTAGAACGGGAAACAGTTGGCTGATTTTTGGAACTCCAAGAGATAGCCAAGAAACACGCAAAATCCCGATGTACTGCGACGTGTGGTAGGGCAACCAGCCCAGTCGGCATCACAAAATACATAAAGTGAAATTGGACTTCTTGCCAAGAGACGAACTCCAAAGTCCTTGTGTGCCTTGAAGATAACGTAAGATACGCTTTACTGCCTCAAAATGAAGTACGGTGGGAGAAGCAAAATGCTGACATACTTTATTAACAGCATGGACAATGTCTGGTCGAGTGAATGTAAGATACTGTAATGCACCAACAATGCTTCGGAAGACAGTGGAGTCAACATGATCGTTATCAGAGGAGTGTGGCGTCTCGTGAAGGCTCATGGGAGTTGCGATACTTGAGCTATCAAGCATACCAGTGCGACGTAGCAAGTCACGTGTATATTTAGTTTGAGAAAGAAAAATTCCTCAGGAACAAGATTGAATTTCAACTCCAAGAAAGTATTTTAAAGGACCAAGATCTTTAATAGCAAATTCTTGGCCCAGTATGGTGATCAAACTTTCAACGCGAGAAGCATCATTGCCAGCAACAAGAACATCATCAACATAAACTAAGAGGAGAATAACACTGTCAGCACAACATAGATAAAGAGAGAAGAGTCGGCCTTACTGCAGTAGAATCCAAGGTGGAGAAAAAATTGAGAAAGCCGATCGAACCAAGCACGGGGTGCTTGTTTTAGCCCATAAAGTGATTTCTTAAGAAGGCAAACATGATTTGGAAATTTAACATCTGTGAAACCCGACGGTTGCTCCATGAAAATGGTTTCTTTAAGATCCCCATGCAAAAAGGCATTTTTAACATCAAGTTGCATCATAGACCAACCGAGAGAGATAGAAAGAGAGATTACAAGTCTGATGGTTGTTGGTTTAAAAACCGTACTGAAAGTTTCATCGTAGTCAATGCCGGAGACTTGCGTGAAACCACGAGCAACTAATCATGCTTTGAATCTTTCTACGGATCCATCTTCCTTGTACTTAACTCGATAGACCCACTTTGAACTTACAATATTGGTATTAGGTGGACGAGGTACAAGCTCCCATGTTTTGTTGGCACCAAGAGTGACAAGTTCCTCGTGCATGGCAGCAACCCATCGTGGGTCTTTTAGGGCACTTCTCAGTGTTTTTGGTTCCAAAATTATATCCTTAGTCGTGGCACCAAGAGCATGTGCTGAAGGTAGATCACAAACTTCATAGTCTTTCAAATAGGAAGAAGGTCGTCTTGTTCTTGGTGGGAGAGAAACATTGGGTGAAGAAATCTCTGTATCTGCTAGGTTGATAGAAGAGTTTTTATCCAGTATATCATTAGATGTCTGATCTAAAGGAGAATTAGATGTACCAAGTATTTCTTGTGTCTGTTCAGAAGTAGCGGGCTCTTCTTGATCATTTGTTGCCACAAAGGAGCAGAATCTGAAGAACAACAAACAGAAGGCATAGGATTGGAGTCATCAACAAGATTTGTTCGTGATGAAGAAAAATATTCATCCTGTGTAGGAAATTCTGTCACTGTTAGTGGCGACGAAGAAGTATGTATTTCCGACATTGATTTGAATGTGAATGTATTTTCATCAAAAACAACATGGCGAGAAATATACATTCGCTTTGTATTTGGCTTCAGACATCGATACCCCTTATGCAGTGGGCTATAGCCAATAAAAACACATGGATAAGTTCTTTTCTCAAACTTCGATCTATTATGATGACGCAGCGAAGGAAAACATCTACATCCCAATACCCGCAAACCCATAAATCTGTTTGAGTTGTTTTAAAATATAGGATTCAGTTCTGGTATTTTCCGCATGATTTTTAAATCATACCAGATCTGTCTCCGGTGCTCTTGTTTATTGTAAATGTTCAAGAACAAACGAGCTATTGCAGCTCAAGTATTAGCAGCGCGCAAAATTTTAATTGCTCATTTACAACCAGCGGCTGCTAAGTTCCTTTGTAAACAGGGACCAACAAGTGATATCAGAGCTTTGTGCTTCTGGTGCCTCTGAGTGTTTTGGTCCTGTTTTGTTTTGTCTATTTTCAACGGTCCTATCAAAAACCTTGATTTGAAAGAGCAGGAGCTGGCCCCCAAAGATCACAGTGAATTTTCTCAAGAGATAATGCTGAAATATTATTTGAATTATTAAATGGTAGCTTACAACTCTTCCCCGTTTGACAACTAACGCATACCGATGGTTTACTTTCCCACTGTGTGACATCTATCACATTTTTCTTATTTAATAATGATGGTGTCTTGAATTTAGGGTGACCGAGTCGTTTATGCCACAACGTTGAAGAGGTTCCGCTTTTCCTTATTGCAGCAAATGTCTCTTGAAAGGAGTCGGCTAATGCATAAAGTTGTCCTCGTTTATGCCCCCTAGCTATTATTCTTTGATCCTTGTCCTTAACAACATAACCAGCTGATGAGAATTCAAAAATGCATTCATTATCAGAAGTATGTTTCCCGACTGACAACAGATTCTTTTTCAATCCAGGAACCACAAGAACATCTTTTAGATTTAGTTTTCCTTCCGGTGTAGGGATAATGGTTTCTCCAGTATGTGAAATAGGTAAACATTAACCATTACCTACAAAGATAACATCTCTGCCTTTATAGGATTTAATATAGTTTAAGTTACATGCATCATTGGTCATATGTGAAGATGCCCCTGGATCAGCATAGAAGGATGGATCACCATCACGAAGTGTGAGAGCTGCTAGTGCTTGAGGCAGATCTTCAGATTGGTATGAGTAAATCAAATCTATGCCAAAAATCAACAACAATATGATTATCTCTTCCGCATATTTGACAAGTGGTCTTACCATCACTTTTATCTGGTGCCTGATGTTGTCGTCCGAGGCCAAAGGCTCTTTTTAGATGTTGTGGTGGTCGATCAATGAGCATCGAAGAGTTATTGGGAACTTCATTCTTAATGTTATAGCTTCCAGCTGGAGTGAAGCCTCGTCCTTTTGAAGTAAACGAACCTCTACCACTCCGGCCATTTCGACCACGTCCTCGTTGGCCAAAAAAGGCTTGTGCATGCTCTATGTAGACTCGTTCCTTGTCTCTTTGAGTTTGGAGAATTTGCTCATGACCTTGTAAAGCAAGCACGAATTGATTAAAGGTGGGATATGGTGGTTTTGTCACCATAGCAAGGCGAAAGCTTTCATATTTGGGTCCTAATCCACGAGCAAATTGAAACTTTGTCGAGATCAGGGACTGACTTTTTAATTGCAGCAAGATT
Source organism: Dorcoceras hygrometricum (assembly GCA_001598015.1). NCBI lineage: Eukaryota > Viridiplantae > Streptophyta > Magnoliopsida > Lamiales > Gesneriaceae > Dorcoceras > Dorcoceras hygrometricum. The sequence continues at coordinate 7,473 of KV013941.1, forward strand.
GTCACATATTGATTTAAAATCCTTCAAGTATTCATCGATAAACCGTGATCCTTTCTTTATTGTCATCAGCATGTTTTTCAGCAGGCCTTCTTTTTCAATTGTTGTAGGAAGCAGTTGTTCTTCGAGAGAGATCCAGAGAGAGAGAGCATATCCAATCTCTTCAATGGACCCCTGCATGTCTTCTTTCATAGTGCTAAGAAGCCATGAGGTGATCAAGCCATCATTAGTGATCCAAGTTGCATAAGCTGTATTGGGGATCATTCTGCCATCTTTCTCTATTTCTGCAGTAGGTTTCCACCCATCTTTCTCTAGATGGTGGATAACGCCCAAACTTCGAGCAAGGGAAAGAATTTGAGATCTCCACATAAGATAATTTGTAGTGTCTAGTTTAACTGAGATAAGGCTAGCACCTTGAATGAAAAGATTGGATACCAAGCTTTGGTTCCTCCATTAAAAAAATAATAATAATCGTGATTTTTGCAGGTTTTATTGGTACTCTGATACCATGAAAAGAAGGGAATAATTTCTTATTGAATTTTGTGAGTACAACCTATATATATATACAACAATTGTTGTGTATAGATAAGAAAGTAGAGCTATATTGGAAAATGAATAAATTTAACCAAATTCATTGCCTTGATTTATCTCTAATTGATTTTTTGCAATAGTCTTGCCTTGATTTGCTTTTGATTGATTCAATCTTGCTTGATTTGCTTGTCCTTTGAAACTTTCCTTATCAACTTAGATATCGTGTTATATGGAGCTATTATTTCTATCATTATTTATATTTACTGATCAGTCTTCCACTCTATCTACTTTTCCGCTACCGTGAACATATCAAACATATGTATACTGCGTGTTAACTTTAAACCTTCTCCACTAAATAGTTTGGCATGTGGTGATACCAACCATTTTATTTCTATAATTCTCTCAATGTAATCCGTATTCTTCTCTCTTTAATTTACGATTAACTCACCAAATAGTTGTAATTATTTATGTTAGGATCGAAAATACAGCTCGAGAGTTAAGAAGGGGGTGAATGAACTCATCTGCTAATTTTAACGAAAATCTATTTTCAAAATGTTTTACAGCTCGAAGCTAACATCTAAGCTGAGTTACCAGCTTGGAGGGTCTCAGTGATATGTTGTTGTCTCGTGTAATAAAATTGTTTATGCGGAAAGAACACGATCCAATAGTGAACAGAATAAATGTGTAATCGTAAAAGATAAGGTCAAGAGTTTGTTTCTGGAAGTTCGAAGTTTAATCTCCTACGTCTCATCTTCTTCCTCAACAGGAGATTTCCACTAGAAGATTTGATTGATACAATTCTTGTAACAACCCGATCCGACAGCCAGCAGCTGCAAGAACTCCTAGCCTCACAATAGAAATAGACACAGATGGCAATCTGTTCTACAGTACAGTGAACACAACTCTAAGCTGGTTTGCTAATCTAGCACTCAACACTCTGTTTATGATTATACAGGATAATCTCAACACTACAGGATGTGATACTAGAGCGTTTGTGACACAAATAATTGATAGAAACAACATGTGTGTATCACTAGCTCTGAGCTGGTTTAGAGTAAAAACTCTGTTTTGCTCTTGTCATGCAAGCTTGTTGATTCAGCAGTTCGTGAGTTGTGTGAGCATTAGGTTCATGGATCGTAGAGGCTTCTTAATCTGATCTGCTCTCTAATTTATACCCTTTGGATACAACAGTAATAAATATTACCGATAAACATGTCATATGTATCCAAAGAGATATCTGCGGCGTCTTAAATGCTTGTACTGACTATTGTACACATACATCTTCATTAAATGCATTTTCTCTTTTAGCATACTCTACTGTCTTCAGTTCAAACCAAATCTCTGTATATCTGGGATTAGCTCAAAATAGTTCCAACGACTACAAATCAATATAGAGAAGTCAAACACTTCATATCAATTTGTACGAAACCTCAAAGTATTCTGAAATCCATTTTGCTAAGTTATCCTTATTTAGCTGGTTTCCCGATCTCGTATGTGCGTTGAACTTCTCTTCTGGTTCTGCTCTAATCTGCTTCTAAACTGTTCAAGATAGTAATCTTTGTTCACAAATGTCTTCTTCTATAGAAACACAAGTCTTCCTGATTGCATCCATCTCTTCAAAAAGAATCTGGCTTGTCCTTCACTAACGCTATCCATGAACCAATTCTGCTCTGAGTTGTTTCTACTGATCGAATGTAAATGTGCTCTACTATATTCTGTCCAGATATTCTGCTCTTGTAAACTGTTCTGAACTCAATCTGCTCTTCTATCAACTGATAAACTGAATATGAAATAGTTCTGTTCTTCCGAGTTGTTTGTCCTTAACCAGCTTGGTTAAATTGCCTGAGCTGGTTTCAATACTCATCGCAGTAAGCTTCGTCTTGAACTGATCGATCCATCCCTGAGCTGACTAATCTCTTTTATTGTTTTCACCAAAACTTATAAATTTACTTCATCAATTTAATAATTTTGCGATAATATACTATTTATATTCATATTGTTTTCTTTTATTAGTTTATATGAATTAAATAATAACAAAAAATATTATACTTATATAAATATATGCTCATATAACACATCTATGTAAAATGAACAGTTGTTTGATGATTGGTTTAAATTTAAAATCACAACTTTTATTCGTCTAAATGCCCATCTTTAACATATGTTTCTTTTTTGAGCGGCTCGCCTCGGGCCAAGGTTTTCTTCTTTGTTCTCATTTTTCTTTTTTGTTGGCCTTTCTTTTGTTTTATCCTTTTATCTTTTACTTTCGAATGGGTAACGACTCACTAGTTTTTGTTAATATTCTAATTTTTCAAAGTTTGACATACTTCAATTTTATACGTGCACCCTTGTCGGAGGTGACGTAGTTAGGGTTATTTGAACCACATGCATTTCCAAAACTTATATCTTTGTTCATAATTTTTTAAATTTTTTTTTGAAGAATATAAAAATAACTTTTAATCACTCCTCTAAACATATAATTTATTTTTTTTCCATATATGTAAATTGTATATATTTTTAAAGTTTTTAAATCTCCTGAAAATATAATTTAAAAAATTTAAAATTCTATCCTTATATCCATTCCAAATGTTACGAGTGTAAGTTTACATGAACTAGAATCGACTCAATGAATAAAAATGAACAAAATAAATTAAAACGAAAAGCCAATGGTCCCTACATATCGACATATGGTCTACCTCAAGCAGTAGTCTTAAATAAGAGCTATCGTTAAAATAAAAAAATTAAGCTCACAACTAATTTGGATAGAACTGAATAGTGTTTTTAGTTAAGAACAGACTAGAGTATAAGCCGAGTTTTGACAAATCGACGGAATAGTTATGCTTGAAAGATTAGAACAGAAAATATTTAGTCGAACAATTTTCAATATCAGATTTGAGCAAATGTACAAGAGTAGATTAGAGATTAGATCAGTCAACATATCAAAATAGAATCATATCAGAGAGTCAGATCAGATCGTGATGGGAATGGATCAGATCACAGAAGTGTTCTAATGCTACTCTTTAGGATCGAATAGACAACACAGAGTTTAGGGGGGAGAATAAACTCTTTTTGAAAACTTTTGTGTTTTAAAATGATTTTGGGATTAACTTTACAGGCTAATTCATGTACTCAATCTGATCTGTTTTCCAGAGAAATAAAATAGTTATGTGAAAATCTCAGTTGAACAGTGAACGTGAAATGCATATGTACGTGAACTGAAATGTAAAACAGATTGGACACATGTTTTTTATGGAAGTTCGAAGTAATGCTTCTACGTCTCCACTTCTTCCAACACTGGAAGGATTTCCACTAGAATGCTTTGATGTAGAATACACAGAATTCGAATCCACTCAGTCGGACAACAGCCGAACTGAACTCCTAGTATCTCAACTTCAAACAACATGTAGGCTGTGGATACAAATTTGAAAGGCTATTTGATATTTTGTTCTGCTCAAAAGCTAGTCTATAATATTCAGCACTCAGCTGAAATACTTTAGAAAAGATTTAAAAGAATACAATGAATATTGCTTCTGTAAAAGAATGAACATGACAGTTCGCAATTGTGTGTCCTCTGTTTTTCACATCGTCTTGTATATGTTCAAAAAAATCATCCATTTTTCGAACTGCTCTTCACTTCTATTTATACTCTCAGGATCGATAATAAATGTGACCTGTAGACTCATTTTTGAATCCTTGTCCATGCATTTAATGATCGTCCTTTAATCCGTATATCTCCATTAAATGTTTCCCCAAAGTAGCAAATCTCGTATTTGACTAGACTCTGACATATATGATATTATGCTAAAAACATACCTGTTACATACCTTTTGTTAAGTCATTGCCTCGAAGATTGCTTTGTTCAAATCTTCTTCTGATCTGATTTGGACCTGATCTGATCTACGAAGCTCCATTGATTCTATTCTCTTGTTGAACTGATTTTGAAGCTCTGCTCTGATCTGACCCGTTATATCGAAGCTCCTAAGCTGATCTGTTCTCTTCTAAGCTCCAATCCGAACTGATCCAATGACTAAGTTGTCCTTACTTAGCCTGATCTGATCTGAACTGTTCGAAGACTAAGTTGACTTCACTTAGCCTGATCTGGTTTATTACGTTCCCAATGCCTGATATGATCTGATAGCTTCCAAGCTGATTTTTTTCTTCACCAAACTTAGAATATTTTCCCAACAGATCGGAAAAGCTTAACAGATCAGACCAAAGAGTTACACCAGATCAGATCATAGCAAATTTCGAGTGTTTACTTAAGCTGATTGTCGTTGGAAATGTAAGACAACAATCAAAATAAGATCAAAGTGGTTGAAGTACGATGATTGCCTTATAGAGCAAAAAGAAGGAGTATTCAATGCATCAATTCACAGCTTGTACAGAACATTTAATGCGCATTAATTGCTTAAGGATAAATATACGAGAATTCAATGGATGAAACTACCAAAAAATTTTATTAATAAATTCAAATATATAAACACTAGAAGCTAAGAGAAGAGAAGAACTCTTGAACTCTTGCAACTCTTGAATAGCTTAATCATTGTAGCTTTGAATGCTACGTGTTTTAATTTTTGAATCAGATTAAACTCTAGACTTTATTATATATCAGTTTAGCATGAGAGTTATATTCATTGAAACTCTGTTATGTTAGTAGAGGAGATTATTAGGAGTTTACGTTACCCGTGAACCGACCGAACAAATTTGATTATATTTTATATCATATCAAAGTATTCTAGTTGCAAGAATTCCAGTTCAAATAGAATAAGAGACATAGAAATTTTACTTCAAACTTATAGAAATAAGTTATCATCCCTTTATCTGTTTATTTATCCTATTTAAGTTCACTTATTGATTAAGTTTTTCTGCGCAAACTTTTTATAGCCTGAGAAGTAAGATCAGAGTGAGACAAAGATTCAAATGGTAACTCGGCTGATCTTAACTGTGTTTAACGATAAATATTTTAAAAGAACTTATTTTTCACCCTCTAAAATTTTTTCGATCATATCATTTATTTATGTTGAAATAATTGGTTTGTTTCACGTAACTATTTTGTTTCTAGAATACCATTCCTCGAATACAGCCCACAGCTGAAGATTAACACTATACAACATTAATATTTAAAACGTGATATCTATAAAGAAGAAAACTTTAACATTCCTATTTGTAGGTCTCACTAAAAAACATAAATTTACTAAACAATTTGTTTTTACAAAATATTTACGTGTTTTAATCAATGAAAACTCCAATAGAAAGCTGGGCCACAATTTTTTACATCATTACTTTCTCGTTTAGTATATCGAGTCGACCAAGTCCAACCTTTCTTGGATATTTTATAGCCTTTCCTCTAATCTTCTCAAGATGCAAACAAAGATTTGCCATTTTAGGTATAATTCATTTGATACCAGGTGAATGTTTTATACGTAAAGAAAATTGTAATCTTGATTCATCTTCTATTTTGGTTTCCTATATGTCTCTGTGTTTTCTATTTTATTTTCTTCTTCACATTAATATGACGGTAATAAGCACAAAAAGACAACAAAAATCATTAAAAACTGAAAAGGCACAGGAGTAAAAAAGGCCACCAAATATACAAAATGGAAATATACACATAAATAGGGAGGATCGGGTAGGGTCCCATCCCGTTACCAATTTTCTCGATTTTCATTCCGATAAGAATTGTGAATCTATTTTATAACCCGATCTCATACTCGAAAGTACTGGTACCCGAATATTCGGGTTCCCGAAGGGTCGGGAAGGGATATCTTGAATAAGGAGGAAAATAACAAGTACATGCGAGATAATATATAAGTATTAAAAATGAAAATCTTAATTATTGAAACAAGTGAAATGATTTCTTGGTTAAGTTTGTAACGATGATCTAGAATTTTGACCTAGGAAAACAAGCTTGTTGACCCTGTCAAGATCACCCCAATACTTCTTAAACTTACTCTCCATTCTTTCAGCAACTTCTTGCAACGAAGGATCTATGGTGTCAAGCATTGTCTCGTTAATGACTATATTCATTGAAACTATTTCCTCCTAAATCATGGTTGATATGATTGTCTTGTTGCCACTAAGTTGCAAAGCAGTGTTATGAAATTTATTGAGAAAATTGACAAAAAAAAAAAATTGTGTCTTCTCCCCATTTTTCAAGGGAGGCTTTACTCTCTTTTTTCTTCTCTGAGCCATCACCTGCTCAAGTATGCAGCAAATTGTTCATTCTCTGTCAATCTACCAAACAACGGGACTGCGTCTGATGAGTAGTTGGCTGTAGGGCAAGTGGGAGATTGTTAGAGTATGTGCCCAACTAGCCAACTTGTGGCGTGTGGGTTCTTGTTGACTCTTTGTAAAACGATCTTTATTTATGAAATTCGTATTCTTATATGGCATTCTTTATCTTCATTATTTTATAATGTTAACAATTGTGTTGGATAAAGACCTAGAATGCACCATAGTGTATGTTAGATGTGATAGTGGATATGATGGCTATCATGAAACACATCTAATAGTCACTGTGTATTCTAAACTCGTTCCTAGTCGATTGGACCGTCAAAAT
>KV013941.1:38921-56003 GCA_001598015.1 Dorcoceras hygrometricum
CTGATGCAGGATCGTAAAGTTATTTCATACGCATCTAGACAGCTGAAGGATCATGAGAAAAATTATCCAACGCATGATTTGGAGTTAGCAGCTGTTGTCTTTGCCCTTAAGATATGGAGGCATTACCTCTATGGGGAGAAGTGTGAGATCTTTACAGATCACAAAAGTTTGAAGTACTTCTTTACCCAGAAAGAATTGAATATGAGGCAGAGGCGATGGTTAGAGTTGGTTAAAGATTATGATTGTACGATCAGTTATCACCCAGGAAAAGCAAATGTGGTAGCTGATGCTCTAAGCAGGAAATCAGCAGGATTAACGCGATTGACTGTCCAGCAGCAGTTGGCGAATGAAATTGAGAGATTTGGACTGGAGATAGTAACCAGCAGCAGCAATGCTATGATGATAGCAGACCTCTCTATAAGATCTAATTTGTTAAATCAAATTCGAGAGGGTCAGCAGCAAGATCAGCAGTTGAAGAAATGGGTTCAGCAGGATAGAGAAAGAGGCGACAGCCTCTATTTTTCAGGGGATGGAATTGTTAGGTACTTGGGCAGAATATGGGTGCCTCAAGTAGATGATTTAAGAGCTGAACTTTTGAAAGAAGCTCATACAGCTCCGTATTCAGTACATCCAGGAAGTACGAAAATGTATAAGGACCTCCAGCAGTTGTATTGGTGGCCCGGTATGAAGAGGGATGTTGCTAGGTTTGTAGCTGAATGTTTAACGTGTCGGCTGGTGAAGGATGAACACCAGCGACCAGCAGGATTGTTGAAGCCACTGCCGATTCCAGAATGGAAGTGGGAATGCATAGCAATGGATTTTGTAACTGGTTTACCAAGAACAGTACAAGGATATAACTCCATATGGGTTATAATTGATAGGCTCACTAAGTCTGCTCATTTCTTACCAGTTAAAACAACATATGAGGTGAGCAGGTACGCAGAATTGTATGTTAAATAAATAGTGAGGCTACATGGTGTTCCAAATTCCATTGTATCAGATAGAGATCCCTCGTTTTTCAAGTACTGTTCATTCCAGCTGGTACTAGTCTTGCGACTGGTACTATTCATTTGTATACACGTGTTAGCGTTTTTCTTACAGCTGATCGATTAGCGTATTTCTTGCGACTGATCGATGCGCTAACGACGTCGTTCCTTTAAGTCATAGAAAGATCAGCAGATAGTCTTGTTATTTCATCTGCTGATCACTTCAACGACATCGTTTCACTTTATACTTATTTAAAAGACCTCGCGACTGGATTCTTGTCTTGCGACTGGTTCCTATTTGTTGCGACTGGTGCTGTCCATTCAGCAGGTATTAGTCTTGCGACTGGTACTATTCCTTTGCGACTGGTTTTCTTTCAACCAGTTCCATTTTAACGATATATTTCCAAAGTCGAATTCGATACTCAGTAAAGTTTTAAAATGGGAAGCAAATGTTTAAAATAATGGAACCCGATGATTTACAGGAATGTTTAAAGAAAGGATTGTTAAGGAACAAAAGATGTTTTAGATTATGGCATAGATAGTTACGGTCACCAAGGAGAAGGGTGAGCAGTTGTCTAGATGTCGTCTGCCCTTTCATATGAGCTATATGCTAAAACTGATATCGGGAGTCATTTTGATCAAAGTGCAAATTGGACCACATAGAACTTATATGCCATAATCAACTGAAAATGATATTGAACTTAATGAGAAGCTGGGCTATCATCCCATGTTTCTGCCATTGAATGCTTATTGAAATGTTTACGAAAATGACATTGTATATTGAAGTTCCTTAACATATGAATTGCACAGATGTCTGCCTGCGTTTTATGAAATTGTTACTACTCAGGTTTTACTTGCTGAGCCTTTAGGCTCACTAGCTTTTAAAATGGTGCAGGTACGACAACTGGTGGAGGAACAGCAGGTGAAACTTGAAAACCAGCAGATGGGTGGCGTTGTGTTTATCCAAGGCCTACGTTTTCCGTGTCTAAGTTGTATCGTTTTGAATAGACTGTACTGTATTAGATCAGTAGCAACGGTTGTATATTTACTTAGAATAACAGCTGTTGTATTCGCAATTGCAAGTTATCAATACAAATTGTTTTTCCGCAAATGTTTTTAGCAGTTAGCGCGCGATTTAAGTACCTGCTGATCCTTGAGCTTGTCGTTTGTTTTGTTCGTTTCAAGTTATAGGAAATACAGCCTATAGCGAATTATCTTTTAGCCCTTCTTTTATTCGAAAATTTTTATTTACCCAATTCTCGTGGCCCCGTTGGGTTCGGGCGTCACACAGACAGTGGGAGATAAGCTGGATAATAGATCCATCTTATGTTACTTCATTGGGTATCCAAAGAATTCTGTTGGATACTGCTTCTACTATCCCAATGAAACAAAACTGTTTGTTTCTAGAAACTGCCACCTTTCTGGAAACGGGAATTTTCTACTTGATAGAAAACGGTCAAGATAGTAGAACTCGAAGAGGTTCGAGAACCATTTGGAATTCTGTTGGATACTGCTTCTACTATCCCAATGAAACAAAAATGTTTGTTTCTAGAAATGCCACCTTTCTGGAAAGGGAATTTCTACTTGATAGAAAAGGCAAGATAGTAGAACTCGAAGAGGTTCGAGAACCATTTGAAGTACCAAAGTGAATCTCCCGCACCTCAAGAGCCAATACCAGAAAAGTACGCACCTAGGAGATCTGAAAGGGTTCCTAGGACTCCTGTTAGATATGGTTTCCTCCTTGAAAATGATCAAAGTGATCAAACTATTGGATGTGATCCAAGAACCTTCAAGGAGGCAATTTCCGATGTTGATTCTAATTTGTTGCTTGAAGCAATGCAATCTGAGATTGACTCAATGCATTCGAACCAAGTTTGGACTCTTGTGAATCCTCCCGAAGGAATAGTTCCTATTTGGTGTAAATGGATATACAAGAGAAAGCTTGGGCCTGATGGTAAGGTACTGATCTACAAGGCACGACTGGTCGCGAAAAGTTACACTCAAAGACAAGGTGTTGACTATGATGAAACCTTCTCACCAGTCGCAATGTTCAAGTCAATTAGAATCCTACTAGCCATAGCCGCATGGTACGACTATGAGATATGGCAAATGGATGTGAAAACTGCGTTCCTTAATGGAAAACATTAAGGAAGAGATCTATATGACGCAGCCTGAGGGTTTCACATCTGTAGGAAGTGAGCATAAAGTATGCAAGCTTCAGAGATCGATCTACGGTCTCAAACAAGCATCGAGAAGTTGGAACCTGAGATTCGATGAGACAATCAAGGAATTTGGTTTCATCAAGAATCCCGGGGAGCCATGTGTGTACAAGAAGGTAGTTAAGAATGCTGTGGCATTCCTTGTACTTTATGTTGATGACATTCTACTCATTGGAAATGATGTAGGAATGTTGCAGTCAACTAAAGTATGGTTGTCTAGTAGATTCTCGATGAAGGACATGGGTGAAGGATCCTATATTCTAGGAATACAGATCTATAGAGATAGATCGAAAGGATGCTCGGACTCACCCAATCTACCTACATCGATACCATACTTAAGCGTTCTCTATGGAAGAGTCCAAGAGAGGACACCTACCTATGTGCCACGGGGTCACTCTATCTAAGTCTATGTGTCCAAAGACTGATGAGGAGATAGAAAGTATGACACATGTGCCATATGCCTCGGCCCTCTGGATTTGTATTCATGCTCAATGGTGGTGCTGTCTCTTGGAAGAGTTCCAAGCAAGACACCATCGCGGATCAACCACTGAGGCTGAGTACATCGCAGCATCAGCTGCTGCTAAAGAGCGGTTTGAATAAGGAATTCGTCCAAGAGTTGGGCGTAATCCCTGAAGGAGTTGGTCCAGTCCCGGTGTAATGCGACAACACGGGTGCCGTTGCGCAAGCAAAGGAGCCTAGGTCTCACCAAAGATCAAAACATATACTGAGGAAATACCACATAATCCGGGATATTGTGGCTAGAGGTGACATAGCAGTCGAGAGAGTCGCCTCTGGCAGACAATATTGCTGATCCACTTACGAAGCCCTTGCCAGGACCGTTGTTTGAAAAACATCACGAAACAACGGGACTGCGTCTGATGAGTAGTTGTCTTTAGGGCAAGTGGGAGATTGTTAGAGTATGTGCCCAACTAGCCAACTTGTGGCGTGCGGGTTCTTGTTGACTCTTTGTAAACGATCTTTATTTATGAAATTCGTATTCTTATATGGCATTCTTTATCTTCATTATTTTATAATGTTAACAATTGTGTTGGATAAAGACCTAGAATGCACCATAGTGTATGTTAGATGTGATAGTGGATATGATGGCTATCATGAAACACATCTAATAGTCACTGTGTATTCTAAACTCGTTCCTAGTCGATTGGACCGTCAAAATGAGGATAAGGCCGCCCGAGCTTGAGACTAGCATCTGCGATGTGAAGTACCACGTTTTATTGGTAGGGAACATTGTGATGTTTTGAGCATGCATATGGATAGTTACATGGTGATTTATCGAACTATCCTCGTTCGGACTTTCCAAGTGGTTACCATTTATCGAGTGGATTAAGTCCGAAGTCTTGGTTGTACAGATTAGCCCTTACTACTCGAAACGTCATTGAGACTCTACATGATAGGCGCCTCACTTTGACCCGTTTACCGACTCAGTTGGGGTCATCAAGTGGCAGAGTTGGGTGAGGTCCCGATGCATGTAGCTGTCGATGCTTCGTTGTCGAGGATTCACCGCTCGCCTTTGTGCATGGATATCTTATGCTATCTGAGAAGATAATAGTGTGATAAATCTCTGGCCAGAGTACTAGATGTGTTTAGGTAAATGGGTTTACCTAGTAACACACGCGATGCCATTATTTGATCTCCGAGATGTATGCATGGTTATTGGATCTCTAGCGACTCTCGATTTACCAATGGTCGTTGATTTGATCGGGATATTTGTGTTGAAAGGACCGTACCGTACGCTAACCATGACCAACTGGTTCTTGCAGGTACTATCAGTGATACCTAGGGGATCATGAGACGATGTTGCTAGGCGCTTTACCATGATCTGATGGGCTAGTCCGAGAATGTGGTTTCGGAGTCACACATGTTGTGGGCCCACGGCTAGCTGTATCCCTGAACCATTGAGGGTCACACAAGTACTGGTTTCTCGATTCCCGCACGAAAATTAAGCTCAATTTGTTGAGCATAGGAGGAGGAAGGATGGAAGTGCGACTTCTTAAAATCAACAGGGGTCAAAATGCAATTTTCCTAAAGTTTGGGCTAGTTTGACTATTCTTGAAACTTGCAGGGGCCAAACTGCTATTTTGGACTAGGTGGTCCGAAAAATTGTTTTCGCATCATAACACTCAGTTTTTTAAACTATGTAGATCGATCCGATCTGATCGTCGATCGGGATTATGATGAAGCCACGGTGATGGACTTGAAAGCCTCCCTTTTGCGCCGCCGCCCGCCGCCGTGCGCCGCCGCCTGTTGTCGCCGTTGGACTTGTTCCGACCGTCACGACGAGGAGATTTCGTCCGTGAAACATTCGTCGCGTTTTCTAGTGCAGACCGACGAAGGGAACGTGATTTCAGTCGTGGACCGAATTAGGAGAACGACGACGGCCTACCGTTGAAGTGCCGATTTCCTCGTGAAATCGGTCGGAGCCAGGCGCCTAGACGCCAGCAAGGTACCAATCTAAAACACCCTATGGATGTTTTATTGCTGTACTTGTTATGTATTGACCGTTTCCGGTGCAAAACTTTTAAATCTTTCGCTGCGCCCCGGGAGCGGGATCCGGATCCGCCGTTGCGCCAACACTCTTAACAATTAGATTTATAATATGACAACAACATCTTAAATGCAAATACTTTCCATCAGAGTTCCATTTCCTTTAGTCTCTTTCCCATGTGCTCCACCTCTTTATCATTCGTGCTGGCATTATCAACTATTATAGTAAAAACTTATTTATTCCCCAGTCACTCAAACATGTTTCTAAAATGTTGTCGATGTCGTATCGGGGGTTGGGATTCGGGTTGAGTCAGGATTTTAAGGATTTTTTCCAACTTACATATAATTCCTATATTTCTTGATATATATATATATATATATGTATATATATATATATATTATATCCAGAATTTAATTACCGTTTCAATCAGCGACTATACTTCTAAAATCTTTACCGACTAGGCTCTCAGGTCAGCAAAATGAATCTCTCAACGGCTCAAAATAACACACCAAAAAAATTCATTATAAAAAAATAAAAAAAAAATTTACTCACCAAGCACGTAGCTTTCCACGTCATTATTATTCCTCTGAAAATAATTCTATTCTATTCCTCCCACAAAATCATCGCCAACCTTCAACCATTTCAAAACAAATTTGCATTTTCAGTAGATATATATCATTTCCTCCATTTATGGTGTCATATTAATGCTTACTCCACTTACGTGAATGAGGGAAAAAAATATTATCGCAAACAACTGTTTTAGAACATAGAAAGATAGCAAAGTAGCAATCCTGTGCATGAATCTTTTGTTTTCCTAGTATTCGTTTTGCTGTGGAGGAACATAATATTTTTTGGGTTCATCGTATATTTCCTTGGGCAAGATTCAATTTTGTGGAAAGATGAGCAAGTTTCCTCATGTAAATAAATTTGTTAGGGCTTGTAGTTTCTTCTTGTTTCCTGTATATGCTTTCATACTCAAGATTCTTGGATTCGTCGCCAAATATGTTTGCAGGTACGATTTTTTTGGAACTTATCTTTTTTGTGGGTTTCTCTGTGATGGATGATTTTTAGATTTCATTTCCTGCCTTTTATTTTTGCTCTCAGACCAAATTCAGAAGGGAATGATTCATATTTTAGTGCTGATCATTCTAAAAAAGGTGATGAAGTTGTTTCCAAGAAATCCACTGTTTTTTTGTCAAGTGGGCTCGCAGAAAAAGGGAGTTCAGAAAGTGAAACTCTTGATGAAATTAATTCGAAAACAGAGGAATCTGTTTTCATGGAAGCTGAATTGGTTTCTAGCAACAGTAAGTATCAGTTTATGCCTAGAGAAGATGTTAGTGGATTCATAGAAAAACCCGAGATTGTCAAATTTCATGGTGAAGAATTGTTTGTTGGATCGAATGATGCTTTGAGCTGCAGTGATCAGAGTCTTGATTATGAAAATTCTCCGAAAATAGAGTATTTGGAGCAGAAACTGGAAGAAAATATACTGGAGTTTGATAAAGAACTCGAATTTATTGATCAGGAAAAGATAGAGAGCTCTGCCATATGTCTTTGCGACGAAAACGATTCGGCAACCATGGATGACAAAAATCCTCGGTTTGAATTGATCCAGTCAATGGAAGCTGAATCGATGGAGGATCAAGATTTTTCTTATGAAATAGAATTGTTTCCACGGAGTAAAATATCCACTCTGGGAGCGAAAAGGTCATCTAGTTTTTCAGAGTTTAAGTTCTTGGTTGGCCCTCAGAAGGTAGAATCGAATCATAAAGCATTTCTTGAAGCGGATGAACACAGAAGACCAGAAGATACTGGAACGAACATGGAAGAAGGGATTAATCAAGCCCGTTTCGATTCAGATGATGAGTACATAGAGCTAGAACCGGCAAGAGTGAATCCAGCTAACGTTAATCAAGAAAGTTTTGCCAGTGAGGAATCTGAGGAAACCAAGGAATTAAATGAACCCGAAAGATTGGATCGTCGGAGAGATGAAGGGAACTCAAGGGGCTCGGAGCTTAATGATGAAACTGAACCTGATGCGTTGTGGGAACACCAGCATTTGGTTCAACAGATGAAAATGGAGTTGAAAAACTGTAGAAGTGGAGGCCTTCCTACTATATCAGAAGACTGCGAGACTCCGAAAATGGTGGAAGATCTGAAGCCTCTAACCTTCGATCAGAAGTTCGAGTACAAGGATTTAATGGAGGAGATTCACAAGTTTTACCGGACTTATGCGGAGAAAATGAGGAAATTGGATGTCTTGAATTTCCAGACGCTACAGGCAATAAGTAAGATTAAGTCTAACCTTTTTCTGCTTTCATGCTTGTGTCTCTTGTTTTACATAAATTTCCATGTTTACTTGATAAGGTTTACTGAGAGGATATTAGGCTGAACTTATTAAAAACAAGTTCTTAAAACTTATAAGAAGTTGTAGGAGTTGGCTTCTTACAAGATTTAAAGGATTTGGGCACGGAACTATATTGGTGTTAGATTGCGACCCGAGGCAATTGCTAGGAGAAGCGTGGTTGAATCAAACTATTACCCACTTAATTATTGTCTTTCTACCTACTCACAGATATTGTTTTCGATACACGTTTGTCCCTACAATTTATTGAGAGGATCACAAAGCGAATTTCTGAAGATTTTTCATGTTGGTTGTTGAAATATAATTTGGTTTTCCTAATGCTTGTCATATATCATAACATCGACGATGTTTTAGAATGAATTCACTTAAATTTAGAATGCAAGAAGTTTTCTGGTGGTCCCTTTGCCGTTCTTTGAAATGTAGAAGCTACCCAATAGTTTATGAACCTTAAAAAATATGTTCCACCAACTTCACTTCAATATTATGTCAATGGTGCTCTGTTTATTTATTCATCATTGGACATGCTTTCTTTTTCCCCGAAACACTGGTTCGAAGTCGTCGTATATTAAATTGCTAAAATGGACGATGGTGGATGACCTCAATGATGGATACTTTCTCAAGTTTTAATTTTTTTTTTGGTAAATTTCATCCCCAGTGTCGAGACTTCTGGTTTTTGTTGAATATAGATTTACGAAAATGTTACAGGTTTCTTTCAGCAAAAAGATTCTGAATTATTCACCTCCGGGAGGAAGAAATCTGCTTCAATGCTTAAACAGTTCACTTTGCAGAAAGTTTGGCCTGGAAAAGTCCAAAGGATTCACGCTGATCCGACACTTAGGTCGATAGTAGAATTGAGCCGTGAGTTAGAATTGGTTTACATAGGACAACTCTGCCTTTCGTGGGAAATTTTATCATGGCTGTATATGAAAGCGCAAGAGTTGCTACAATATGATTCTCAAGGGAATCATTCATACAATCGCGCCGTGGAAGAGTTCCAGCAGTTCCAAGTTCTGATGCAAAGATTTATCGAAGATGAACCGTTTCAAGGTCCCAGGGTACAGAACTACTCCAAGAACCGGTGCATGATCCGGAGTCTACTTCAAGTCCCGTTGATCAGAGGTACAAAAAAAATATAAATAGTAGGTAAAGTTTTGTATAATTTGATCAGGTTCATTGGTTTGTGGAGTTGAAAATGTGCTTGTGAAATCCCTGCAGATGATTGTGTGAAGGACAAGAAGGAAATAGGAGAGGAGAAGGACTTGATTCCAGTTGAGTTTCTAGTGCGAACCATTAAGGAGTCGATGGTGGTTTTCCGTGAATTTCTTCACTCTGATAAGAGTTCAAAGGATCATGGAGCCAAGATTGATACTAAAGACCCTGAAATTTGTGCACTTCTAGCCGATATAATCACCACGCTTCAAAAGGTTCGCAATCCATTACTTACGAAAAGATCTCTCCTGGAAACGAACCTCCCATATCTCCCCTTTAATTATTCAAACGATGTTTTCGCATTGCAGAAAGAGAGAAGACTGAAAGAAAATGTAAGAAGTAAGAGCTGCATAGTGAAAATGATGCAGAAACAGGAAGAGAGCGACCAAATTTGCACTTGTGAGGTTGAACTGAGATTGGTCTCGAAAGTTATCGGGCTCTCAAAGGTGAGCAGGGACCAATTGATATGGTGCCAGAATAAGCTTAGCAATATAAATTTTGTGAGCAGGAGAAGGGTGCATTTGGAGCCATCTTTCTTGCTTTTTCCCTGCTAATTAGGCTACATTTTTATTGCCTTTTTTTTTGTTTTATCAAACGTATAATGGCTTCAAATAAAGAAAAGAAATGACAAATTTGTCATTGATGCACTTGTGTGTCTCTAGGAGTTGTTTGTTAGGTAAGTCTTGTACGAAGGCCTTTTAATATACATGTCGTCCTTTGCTTACTCATGAAAGCAGTTGTTATATATAAAGTTCATGCAATTATTATATATGAAGTTAGATGAAGTCCTTTTATATGTTCTAAAAAATTGTCTTTCGAAACCTTTGTACACTTATTTTATCACTTCGATATTCATGCATCATGTTGACTACCCCATCTTTTTCCACTCCCAATTAACCAGGAACCATCTTTATTAATTTTTCTATTTTTCTAGTAGATACAATTTTTTCATATGGTATTCAAATTTAGAACTATATTTTTCGGTTGTCCATCCGATCGAGAAATGGGTGTATCGATTAGACAAGCATGACAGATGTTTATTTTTGCTACACATAATTCGTGTGCCCTGTGCTCCGAAAAAAAAAAAGAGCCACCACAACCACCAAGTTGCATTTTTTTCCCTTTCAAAATTATATTCCAAATATACATATATGTATGTATATCGTTGAATCTTGATACCACTAAATATTCAGTTCGGAACCCGAGGTAAAACTTCTCTTAGAAACGATACTAATAGTCCTTCATCTTGGCTCTACTAGACCACTACCAGTTCGGGAGCTGACCAGACACGACACCTCGGGATCTCGGTGCAAGGTTAGTATAGCATCCCGATCTAATAACTTAACGAATGATGGTCCAACCCCACATAATCAACTTGGCCCTCTTGATTAATCCATGATGAATACACTGATAAATACGGAGGAAGCCATCCTATCTGCAGAAGTAGGTGAGAGTACATGTCAGGCCCACTCCAACTCATAATTACCCAGACAAGTACATCCAACCACTTTACTCACCTATAAATATCCAGGTAGATCCTCCCTTTTATTCATTCAGTAACTTCATTTCTTCTACTCTATACATACTCTTTACCCCCAAGCACTTATTCTAACTTAAGCATCGGAGGGATTTCGTCGGGATACCTCCCGACGCCCTTTGACTAGTTTTTGTGTTAGCAGGATATTGCAAGTGAAGCACAGTCCGATCTCCCGGGCTAAAATTAGTCGACCTCTCGACCTGATCAATCTCACGTGACGGTAGCTTATTGCTGGGCAAAATTCGGTTACATCAAATCTGATTTGCATGATTTAAAGTAGGATACCTATATTCACAGAACACTGCTTTGTTTGGATCCTGAGGCAAATTAAAGGCTAGACGACTAAAAAACATTTATCTTCTAACCGACTCCTATTCAATAGTTTCAACGTGTGTAAAAAGATATCAACTTTTAGTCCTTTTGTCTTGCTGGACGTGACGTTTAATTTATATCTTTTCTTCTGGTTGTTGACTCAACGGGATGTTGACTATTCAAAACGAAACATTAAAGAAAGCTAATACAATTGCCAGCTTTGGCTTTCTGAAATTTAATGCACAGTCTTTCTTTGATGCGCAAACGAAACATTACAAAAAGCTAATATTTTTATCTGTCATAATTAACATCACACCGACATAATCTCTAAACAACTGGTATCAGAGCCTTATAAGGTGTCTGGAAACCTTGGCATAAAATTTCATAAAATTCCTAGGATGCTCTGTGGTTGCATCCTTGACTGATCTTCCACATCAGAAAAGATTTTTTTTGATATTATATTAAGACAAAATAAGCGATGTCTGGAGTTGACGGAGCCGGACCCGAAATCTACAAGTTCGACGGTACATATTTTGCTTTCTGACGGTTACAGATTAAAGATTATTTGTATAGCAAGAAGCTGCATCAACCTATATCAGAAAGAAAACCAAAAAAGATGGATGATGATGAGTGGGAGCTTCTTGACCGACAGATGTTAGGTGTTATTAGATAAATTCTAACAAAGAACGTGGTTCGTAACGTGGCGGAGGCACAAACCACGAAGGAGATGATGTCCATTTTATCAGATATGTACAAGAAGTCATCAGCAAACAACAAAGTACATCTGATGAGTTTTTTTTTTAATTTAAAAATGGAAGAAGGTGCTTCAGTGGCGGCTCACATCAATGAGTTCAACACGATTGTTTCCCAGCTAACATCGGTTGAAATTAATTTTGACGATGAAATTCGTGCACTTATTCTTTTGGCGTCGTTACCAAATTCTTGGGAGCCGATGCGGGTAGCGGGTAGCAGTTAGCAATTCTATTGATAAAAGAAAGCTGCAATTCAATGATGTCCGAGATCAAATCCTTGCTGAAGAAGTTCGCGGGATAGATTCTGGTGAAGGAACATCATCGTGATCTGCCCTAAATCTTGATAATAGAGGACGAGGCAGGAGTGCGGAGAAAATGAAAAGACAAAAATAATTTTGAAAAGAAGTTAAAGTGTTGGAGCTGTGGTGAAATTGGTCACCTGAAAAAGAACTGCAAATCAACTAAGAACAATGCAATGCTGTCACTGAGGAGGTGCATAATGCTCTATTGCTATCAATGGAAAGTCCAATTGATTCTTGGATCATGGACTCAGGAGCTTCATTTCATACCACTGGTAATCGCGATGTTTTCAATATTTACATTGATGGCGATTATGGAAAAGTTTTTCTAGCAGATGGAAAACCTTTGGAAATAGTTGGTATAGGTAACGTCCATTTGCAAATGTCAAATGGATCTGTCTGGAAAATCAACAAAGTAAGGCATGTGCCAAGTCTGACACAAAATAAACTCTCGATGGACAGCTTGATGACGAAGGCCATAGTGTGACCTTTGGTGATGGCTCCTGGAAAGTGAGAAAATGAGCCATGATTGTTGCTCGAGGAAAGAATATTGGAACACTTTATATGATTTCCAGTTGTGAGAAATATTAGCAGCTGTTGATGCTGGAGCTAATTCAAGTCTATGACACTGTAGACTTGGACATATGAGTGAGAAGGGAATGAAGATACTGATGTCAAATGAAAAAGTACCGGAACTAAAGTCTGTTGAACAAAAACTGTGTGAAAGCTGTATCTTTGGAAAACAAAGAAAAGAGAGTTTCTCAAAAGGCGGTAGATAACCAAAATCATCAAAGTTGGAGCTGGTTCATACTGATGTATGGGGTCCATCTCCTGTACCATCCCTCGGTGGCTCAAGATATTATGTCACATTCATTGATGATCGAGTAGAAAAGTTTGGGTTTATTTTCTGAAAAATAAGTCTGATGTTTATGAGACATTTAAAAGGTGGAAAGCCATGGTTGAAAACGAGACTAACCTAAAGGTGAAATGCTTACGATCTGATAACGGTGGAGAATATGAAGATGATGAGTTCAAGAAGTATTGTGCACACAACGGGATCAAGATGGAGAAAACCATTCCTGGTACACCCAAACAGAATGGTGTGGCTGAAAGGATGAACAGACCCTTAATGAACGTGCCAGAAGCATGAGATTGCACGCTGGATTGCCAAAATCATTTTGGGCCGATGCAGTTAACACTGCAGCATTTCTGATCAATAGAGGACCTTTGGTACAACTTAATATCCAGATACTAGAGGAGGTGCGGATCGGCACAGAAGTAAATCTTGCATTCTTGAAAGTGTTTGGTTGTTTATCCTATGTTCACAATGATTCATCCAGCAGAACAAAACTTGATCAGAAATGAGATGTTTCTTTATTGGTTATGGAGATAATGATTTTGGCTATCGTTTCTGGGTGACCAAAACAGGAAAATCATTCGGAGTATGAATGTGATATTCAATGAGCAGGTACTATATAAGGACATGTCGCACATTGGAACTGAAGATGAATGTCCTGAAGTCAAGAAAGCAAATGAAGTACCTGTGGTAGATATTCCTGTGAATGAACCTAAAAGTAGTAGCCAGATAGATGAAGAAACAACTGCACAAGAAGTTGACCCACAAACTCTAGAGATTGAACTCAGAAGATCTTCAAGAACAATCAGACCACCTGAGAGATACTCCATGCACTTCATTATATTTTGCTAACTGATAAACTGGAGACCTATGAAGAGGCAATGTAAAATAATGTTTCAATCAAGTGGGAGTTAGCCATGAAAGATGAGATGGATTTGCTGTCATCCTATCAGACATGGGAGCTGACAGAACTTCCGGAAGGTATGAAAGCATTACAAAACAAGTGGGTGTACCGAATAAAAGAAGAACATGATGGTACCAAAAGATACAAGGCAAGACTTGTTGTAAAAGGCTGCTTTCAACAACAGAAAGACATTGATTACACCAAGATTTTCTCTCCAGTAGTGAAATTGACTACTATCAAAACTGTACTTGGATTAGTGGCAAAAGAAGATTTACATGGAGCAATTAGATGTAAAGACGACATTTCTTCATGATGATCTGGATGAAGAAATTTATATGAAGCAACCAAAGAGATTTGAAGTAAGTGTAAAATAGAAAATTGTGTGCAAACTTCGGAAGATCTTGTATGGTCTCAAACAAGCTCCAAAGCACTGGTACAAGAAGTTTGATGGATTTATGAGCAGAAATGATTTTTTGCGATGTCAAGCTGATCACTGTTGTTATGTTAAGAGGCTTGAGGGTTCGTATATCATTCTACTGTTATATGTAGATGATATGTTGATAGCAGGATCTTGTCAGGAGGAGATTGGCAAATTGAGGAAAGAGCTATCAAAGAAATTTGCTATGAAGGATCTGGGTGCCACAAAACAAATCCTTGGAATGAGGATTTTAAGAGATCGGGTACATGGAATCTTGAAGTTATCTCAAGAAGAGTACGTGAAAAAGGTTGTTAACAGATTCAATATAACCGAAGCTAAACTAGTGAGTACTCCTTTGGCTAGTCACTTCAAACTAACCAAAACACAATTATCCTCGATGAAGCAGGAGCATTTATGAACAAGGTTCCTTATGCTTCTGTTGTCGGAAGCCTCATGTATGCAATGGTGTGTACAAGATCAGACATAGCACATGCAGTGGGAAACTAGTGAGTACTCCTTTGGCTAGTCACTTCAAACTAACCAAAACACAATTATCCTCGATGAAGCAGGAGCATTTATGAACAAGGTTCCTTATGCTTCTGTTGTCGGAAGCCTCATGTATGCAATGGTGTGTACAAGATCAGACATAGCACATGCAGTGGGAGTTGTGAGTAGTTTTATGAGCAATCCAGGTAAACAACACTGGGAAGCAGTTAAATGGATTCTCAGATACTTGAAATGTACTACTAGTTTATCTCTGTGCTTCAGGAGGTCGAATCAGGACTTACAGGGATTTGTCGATGTTGATATGGGTGGTGACCTAGATGGCAGAAAAAGTACTACTGGATATGTGTTCACATTGGGTGGTAAAGCTGTAAGTTGGGTGTCAAAATTGCAAAGGATTGTTGCACTATCGACTACTGAGGCAGAGTATGTTGCAGTGACGGAAGCTAGCAAAGAAATGATTTGGTTGCAATCATTTCTTGAGGAATTGTGTCAAACGTTTGAGAGTAGCATATTACATTGTGATAGTCAGAGTGCTATTCATTTGGCCAAGAATCATGTGTATCATGCTAGGACGAAGCATATATAGGTACGGTACCGTTTCATCAGATCAGTTTTGGAAGATGGAATCTTGATGCTTGAAAAGATTCCTGGAAGTAAAAATCCAACTGATATGATCACGAAGACTGTGACCATTGACAAACTGAAGTTATGTTCAACTTCAGTTGGACTCTTAGTGTAAAGGAGAACTAAGAGCTGCTAGCATTATGTGAAGACGTGATTGAGATCAAGTCTTCAAGTGGGAGATTGTTGACTATTCAAATGAAACATTAAAGAAAGCTAATAAGATGGAAATTGGCAGCTTTGGCTTTCTGAAATTTAATGCACACGTCTTTCTTTGATGTGCAAGGGGTTCTATAAATAGAGCCCCTCCTTGTTCGATAAAAGCATCCAAAAAACAGAGTATATATATATATATATATATATATATATCATGTGTATCATGCTAGGACGAAGCATATATAGGTACGGTACCGTTTCATCAGATCAGTTTTGGAAGATGGAATCTTGATGCTTGAAAAGATTCCTGGAAGTAAAAATCCAACTGATATGATCACGAAGACTGTGACCATTGACAAACTGAAGTTATGTTCAACTTCAGTTGGACTCTTAGTGTAAAGGAGAACTAAGAGCTGCTGCATTGATGTGAAGACGTGATTGAGATCAAGTCTTCAAGTGGGAGATTGTTGACTATTCAAATGAAACATTAAAGAAAGCTAATAAGATGGAAATTGGCTTGGCAGCTTTTCTGAAATTTAATGCACACGTCTTTCTTTGATGTGCAAGGGGTTCTATAAATAGAGCCCCTCCTTGTTCGATAAAAGCAAAGCATAAACAGAGAGAATCAAATAAAGACGCGTGCATTAAATTTCAGAAAGCCAAAGCTGCCAACTTCCATCTTATTAGCTTTCTTTAATGTTTCGTTTCAATAGTCAACACCCCACCACCACGTGAAGGAGAATCTTGAAATTGTTGGCAACACATGGGAGCAGCTGGCACATGGAAGTTAATGCTTGCCACATGTTTCATTTTGGATGAATGAATTTCGTATGGAATTCTAATTCCTTACTTCGGGAGCTCTATAAATAGAGCTCCCCGCTCATTTTGTAAAGTATCCCAACATCAAGTTTTCTCTTATTAATATATATAAATACATATTTATATTTATATATATTTTAGAGTGTGTTTTATAATATTTGTGAAATAGGTTTTTCTCTTGTATTAAGAGAGTGTGTGTCTCTTTGAAAACACAGTGTGTTAGAGTAGAAGCCCAACTAGCCAACTTGTGGCGTGTGGGTTTATAGACTCTTGTATATGACAATCTTTATATATGATATTCGCATTTATTATATGGCGTTCTTTACTTTCATTGTATGTATGATGATTTACAATTGCGTTGAGTAAAGACCTAGAATGCACTAAAGCGTATGTTAGATGTGATAGTGGGTATGACGGCTATCATGAAACACATCTAATAGTCGCTGTGTATTCTGAACATGTTCCTAGTCGATTGGGCCGTCAAAATCAGGATAAGGCCGCCCGAGTTCGAGACTAGTATCTGCGATGCAAAGTACCATGTTTCATTGGTAGGGAACATTGTGATGTTCTGAGCATGCAGATAGATAGTGACCTGGTGATCTATCGAACTACCCTC
>KV013941.1:56177-72613 GCA_001598015.1 Dorcoceras hygrometricum
GTCAAGAGATATGCTAGTCCTTCGTATTTTCATCAGCTGGTATATCTGTTCAGCGTATGTTATAAGATCAGCAGAGGATTTAGTTCCATGTTTTATATACCCTTCCTGCTGATTTCTTCCGTTTGCTATGAAAAGTGTTTATCAGCTTATTTTACTTCCGCTCACCTCATTGTTTCAATTGTTCCGCATTTCAGCAGCACCGAATTGTGTTTATTCGCAATTTAATCCAGAATTTAGTAACGACTTCTATGTTTATTTAGATTGAAAATTTTTGGGTCTTTCAATTCGAACCCCAAATTCTAAAATTCCTTTTAGAAAAGTCCGGTCGTTACATACCGAGACCTAGCGCTCGAAGCAAGCTAGTCGGAGAGAAAAACATATAATAATGAAATTAAATTCTAAATCTTTTGTAAACATGATCTTTTCTCTCTCATTACATGGAGCTACTGCCTCTGTGCATGAATTGCGAGCCTTTTAAGCGATTCATTTTTTCACGTTTTTTTTTTTTTACATCATTACAAGCTAAGGTACAAGGTCATAAAAGAAATTATAGATTTGGAACAAATTAAAGGAAAGAACCAAGTGTACTACCACGGATCATCAGTTACAATTGTTGGTAGAATAATTAGCAGACAATTCACTGGGACAAGGAGAAGAATTCCACAGCAACTCAGACCTCCATGCATCACCTAAACTCGATGGAAAACTATTATTACCAAATCCCATATTCACATCAAATTGTTCCACATGATTTTGCACCATCACGAACTCTTCACCTTGGCCAAGATTTCCCTGTGCATCCTCGGTGAACACAGCTGAGATCCCGTGGCATTGCCCACTCAACGTGCTGAAATCCGTTTTATCTGAGCTCGTGTCGAAATACTCGAACATGGATCTCGAGATATTCTCCAGCAGCAAGGAATTTGCAGCGTCGATGGTGCATTGTGAGACCGGATCGGATGTATCTCCACGGGAAATGGATACTTGATCAGTTGGCTTGTCTTCCATTTGATCATATCCTAGTTTGCATGGTTGAGGAAGAGAGAAACTACTGGCAGCGGATAACTGTTGGACGCCGGCGCCGCCAAAGAATCCGAAGCCAACGGGTGAATATTTTGTTTTATGATCTGAACATGCCATATTGCTGGAACTGAACTGAATCTTGTTTACAAGAAAAGGGTTTGTGTCCGACACTTGAGATACCCAAGAATTATTAGAGATTGCCCTCTGTGTATTCGAGCTAACTTTTTTGAAAATCCGACATATAGCCCACGCTTCCTGTAATAATAAAAACATACACGTACATTGTTCTTTTTTCATTACTTTTGTCTGAAAAAAGATGAATACATATCATGATGTACAAGTTCAAGTGTCTTACATTTGCGGGTATGTTCAACTTGTCCACATATCTTGTGGATAAAGCTGAGTCTGAGACCGAAGGTAACCTAAACTCGTGCATCATCCAGTCAGTTTTGATCCCTTTAGCCGCACGGCCTTTGTAGAACACAAGGGATTTTTTCAAGCCGATGCATTTGGATCCTTGGGATGAGTAAATTGGCCTGTCTGTCCCAGTGGCCTTCCAAAATCCGGCGCCGGTCACGCGGTTAGGCCGCGTACTGTTCCTGTATTTCCTATCCCTGGGACAGTAGAAGTACCATTCTTTTTCTCCAGTCGCCGCCAACTCTACATACATACACACAGCACAATGTTCTCAGTTAAACAGAATCTAACATCAAAGGTGGACGTAGCAGCACATCCAGATATGTAAGAGATATCAAGAATGTGTTCATGTATTTCTTGAAAAACTTACTTGGAAGATCCCATGGATCATATTTATAGATATCGAGCTGCTTTATAAGCTC
Organism: Dorcoceras hygrometricum; assembly: GCA_001598015.1. Taxonomy (NCBI): domain Eukaryota; kingdom Viridiplantae; phylum Streptophyta; class Magnoliopsida; order Lamiales; family Gesneriaceae; genus Dorcoceras; species Dorcoceras hygrometricum. The sequence continues at coordinate 58,040 of KV013941.1, forward strand.
GATCGACAGCGGTTTCTGTTGAATCTTCTTTCTCAGATAAAACCCTACAAGTTCTTCATCGGTCGGATGAAATCTGAACCCTGGCAGCAGAAACTCATCCATTTCCCCGTTCCTCTCCTCCATGTTCTTCACAGAATCGAGTTATAGATATAGATGTCTGTAGATTTTAGAGAAAAAAATTTGCAGCAAAAGGACCTTAAAAATTCTTGGGCATAAGCACGTTAAACCTAATACGAAATGCAAGATTATTATGCAGTATATGAAGCACTGGCTTGCATCCCAAGAACCGAAGGATCAGCCGCCATTTCTGGTGAGTTTAAGGAGCTTTGTTTCTCTAAAATTGCTTAAGTAAAACATTAAGCTTTACGAAAAATTTTGGTTAAATTTAAATCCCTTAAGAACAACTACCAATAAAATCTATAATATTTTTATTTGAGTTAGATGGGATTCTTGCTAAATTTGACTCTTATTCACGTAAATCGGACAATTTAATGGCAAACTCATACTTTATGCGTATGGGTCGGGTAAAGTGGGAACCGGGTAACCCGTAAATCCGATCCGATCTTATTTAAATTACATTTAAAAAAAATCACAATCTGACCCGACTCTTCTGCTTTCCATCCCGAACTGTGTTCATAATCCAAGTCCAAATCTCGGTATCTGAATGCAATAATGATTTTCCATATGTCAAAAAATTGAGTTTAAGTCAAGAGTCTTATTAAATATATTATTTTTAAGTCAAGACAAAGCAAGCTTCTTACCATATGATTTGATTAATTTAATATTTCAAATTTTGTATGAAAATGTGGACCGTAACCAAGTCCAATGCAAAAGCGCAAAACTATATTCAATTATTAAATCACTAAATATGATTAATTAAACTAAGAATATATATAAAGTAATATTATTGGAGTCAGTGTCTCAGGATCCACAAATGCCTCTTCTATTCCATTCCCAAGCTTCTATTCCACTGACTTGTCAGATTATATAATATTTATCTGAACTCTTATAATTAATACAAGAAAGATATATTTAGATAGGGTTGGCCAGAATAACTCTGAAGGGAATAATATTGAGCATGTATAAATTTGGATTTATAGTTCTAAATTCTAATATTTTTCGGCTAATCATTTTGGGTTATTTTCGTTTTACAGGTCACAATTTGGGGTCTCACATACAAGAAAACGAATCAATTCAATATATATATACATAGCCATTAATAATATTTAGTAGAATTTTATTTTGACCTTGTTTGATTAGGAGTCTCTTTAGTTTTGTCCTTTATCCATTGAAACAATATCATAATTAGTGATCTAGCTATCTAACGCTATTTAGGTTTTTATTATACACCATATTGAGTGTCAAAATTAAATTAAGTCTTACAATAATTATTTGTAGAGAATCATTTTTTGTCATTTGTTAGAACAACAAAAACAGTATCATAACTTCTAGAAGGAAATGACTAGTGTTCTATATTTTCAATTTAAAGATTTTTAATGGAGTACCGTTGATTGGAACAAGTAAATGATGACATGATACTGGAAAATACGATATAATTTTTTTAACGTGACATTGGTCATATCAAGTGAAAGATGATTATAAATAACAAATTTGGAAATTAGTGGATTGAAAACGTGTGTGCTGTGTGTATAACAATCAAAACTTAACTTGTTTATCACTGTCTTGACAGAATTTTCTTCGTTTCAAATCCTTAATTCAAAGATTTATTTGTTTCAACTTCCCGTTGATCAAAATATTTTCAAAAAATATCAAAATTAACCATTGTACTATAAAAGAAAATTAAGAATAACATATTAGGCCTTTGTGAAAATTGTATCAGAGCCTATGTGATTGATCGGAAAACTAGTACCGTGAGCTCTCACAAAACTCGGGTACCAATTCATGGAATGAAAATGAAGATTGTGTGCTTTTAAAAATGGTTTAAAAGAAACATCACAGAAGCAGATCACGCCTAAGCTGAATCAGCACGGAGCAGCGCTGAGTGCTGAACAGATCACGTGCGATCTGAATCATGAAAACATGAGCTGCAATACCTCTGGTTCTTGAAAGGTTTTAGCATGGAAAAGTAGATCCCGTATGATAAAAAATCATGCGGAAAGAAATCCGAAATACTCTCTGAGAATTGAAATCTAAAAATTGGTTTTAAAACATGTATGCTATGCAGAAAGCTGTAAAAAAAACTAGTACGCTGCGAATTTGTTTCTGGAAGTTCGGAGCTCAATCTCCTACGATCTCCCCTTCTTCCATTGCTGAAAGGATTCACTAGAAGATTTGATGTTACTGCATTCTGTACAGACTGGATCCAACAGCCCGCAAGCTGCGAGAACTCCTAGCACTCTGCTGCACACCAGCTCTCAGGCTGTGACTTTGTTTCACTAAGTAAATGTTTAACGTCTCTGTTCCAAATACTACAATGATTTTGTGTTTGTTTGTGATTCACTCATCTATTCTATTCAGCTCTCGGCTCTCATATGTGAGTGAATCTGTGTGTGAGAATATTATAGGTAAGCTCACTCTCTCGTATGTTTTCTCACACACCAGGAAGTGATTCTTTAAAAGCTGATATCTTCATCTTCTTCCCAAGTTGTGTAGTCGACCATAGATTCTGCGTTTAAGCTCTCGGCTGTGCACCATCTCACACCTGGGCACCAGCTCAGCTTATACACCAGCTGCCATCTGAGTGTACAAGCTCTCGACTATTGCACATGCACTTGCTCTATTTTTTCTCAAGTGCATCTCCTCTGCTGTTCATAGCCTTCCTAGACGTATATAATAGCCTCTGTGCAAATATATCTGTTGGACACAAGTTCCTAGCCGTTGAAAAGGATTTTATAAAGTTCTGACATAGTTGTACCTTGTGTCCTTTATCATTTAATGTGTTTGCAGGCTTTATTGACTTTGAGCTCTATCGTCATTTAATGCGTTGCAGGCTTTGTTGACCTTGAGCTCTGTCTCTTTCAGACAAATTAGTTTATCTTCTAGTATTCTAAATAAAGCTTGTATAGCTTTTGATAAAGCGGCAAGTGCTCGGTCCTACAATTGGTATCAGAGCCAATGTCACGGGTTCGATTCACATTTGTTTCAAGGAGTGCAATTATTAGGAGGGGGATTGTTGGACTGCAATAATTGCCCTTGTTAGGTAGCGTGATTGAACCGTGGCACTACGGTTTAAAAGATTGCAGTTGCATCGTTACCATCAGCTATAGCTTTTGGTAAAGCGGTAAGCAGCACCTTCAACAGAAAATAATTTGAGCTTCATATAGATTAGATCAGCAGGCTTCTAAGACTACGACATAATGGCTGTAGTAGTTCTACATTTCTGGAAACAATCAGAGTATGTCACAGACTACCTGTATACAAGGATTGTTTTTGGGCAATTAGTGGAGCAGTACGGAGCAAAGTATAAGTTTTTAATACTTATTACATCGTTCAAGTGGATTCAATGTCTGACTCTACCGGACATATCTATAGCGTTGCAATACGAAGAGTTAAAATGATAAGAAGATATTACACGAAACACACGATACAACAACTAAAATTTATGTTCTTAAAGATATTCTTTTCATTGTCTTACAGAAGATTTATTCATCGTTTTGTATTTAAAGCATTCTGTAATTATTTCAGCTATGTGCTGAATCTGATAGGCTTTGTATTGAATTCATAAAATTATCTTAGAGCCTTTCATCATCCAAATTTGCAGCTCGTGCATTGTTTTGTAGAGAAACTAGTAGTTCAGTTCAGATACACAAAGCTCTAACCGAGAATGAAAAAATGATCAATATTATTAAAAATGTCTCACGAAGGTAAAATAGCCTGATGAAAAGTTTAGAAAGAATTGGCTTCAGTGATCTACAAGATCTTACAGAATCCTTTGCAAATCTCACGATCATAGATTAAAATGAATCAACAGGGTTGAGAAGTAAGTACTACCCATGAACCACCAAGATCTAGTGCGGGATTCTATGATGAAAATATGGGAGAATCCCAAATTTATTTTCAAGTTTGAGGAGAATCTCATCCAGCAGAAACACGATCAAGGAGGAGAAAAATATCACTCCACAAAACACCATGTGGAAAAGCTGTTCTAGAACCGATACATCCAAAGGGTTATGTTGTAGTACCACCACTCACTCGGTGAAAGACAAGACCACCTAACTAATAATTAAAAGGGCAGTTGGCAAGCACTACAGATTCTTGGTTCAAGGCTGAAGTTAGAATCTGCACAAAATAGCTATAAATAGAGAGCTAGAAGTAAGTTTAAAGCATTGAGCATTCCCTTAAATTTTCTTTAAAAAATTTCTCAGTTGTAATATTTTCAGTTTATGAGTTGCATTTCCAGCTACTATAATTAGCTAAACAAGTTTTCTCCTCCTCTAATGGGAGGCATTAATGTAATAATAGTTTCATATCTGAATAAAATTATCAAACATTTGACCCTCTCATATATTATTTTCAAAATTAATACTTTTACTCTATGCCTTGAGGTATGAAACATAAATTGTGATGGGTATTGTTGAAGGAATTCACGAAAGGAACCATCAGTTGCGACCGCATGGATCTTAGAATAATTTCACCCCATATATATATATATATATATTACTTTTAACAAGTTGACCTTTTCCCCATGATAATAAATATTGTCCTCGACGCAGTTAATTTCATGGTAAAACGTCACCACTGGCTCCCAAAATATGATTAAGTTCGTCTTTAGTTGTGAACTAGAAAATCAATTGAAACCTTAGAGTACGTACAAGTTTGAATAGTCGTGTATTCATAAATCTTAGCGACCGATCGGTCATTCCCTCATGGTGGAACCGATAGCTCAATTGGTACAAGGGAGGTGAACTTTGGATAGTTAAGTCTAGTGACCCGAGTTCGAATCCCTGGGGAGGCAGTTTAACCATATTTATAGGGGTGTGAGTAGTCCTATGAGAGAGGGTCTACGTCAGTTCCATCATGAGGAAGTGATCGATCGGTCAAATTCGAACTGTGTCAAGGGCCCAAAAGGGGTAGAGCGACGGGTGGGTCCTCACAAATTCCTTTTAAAGAAATAAAGGAGGAATTACAAAAACTCAAGACGGAAGTAGCACGATGTTAAGACCAGTTCAGAACCACGCGCTACAGTGAAAACAGATCTGGGAGGGATACACGCGATCTGAAAGACGATAAAAATAAGCTGCAATAGCTCTGGTTCTTGATCATATTAGATTGAGTTACATATTCTGTTGTTAACGCAATCAATCTAAAATATTATTTTAAAGCACAAAATTTTCAAATAGTTTATTCACCCCCCTCTCTAAACTCTGTAGTTTTTTATTTTCGATCGTATCACATTGGTTTCTAAAATGGAGAATATTAGAGTATATGGCTCTATACCTGGATGAGAGGATTCAAGTACCCCTAGCAAATCTGCTAAGGATCATCTTGTGATAAGTCAGTCCAAGAAAAATTAAGACTCTGGATCCTTTTCCCGAGTCCTCAAGTCAATCCTTCACATTAGGAATCAAAGAGGAGGAGATCAACCTTAGAATTCAAACTGATAAGGGCAAAACTAAGGTTGATACTAACGAGCTTATAATTTCTCATTTTCAGGCTTATCAACAGAAGTGCGAGAAATTGAAATCCAAGACATGAACTAATCCGACAACATGTCTTTTTGACATAATAGGAAAATACACAAGGATTTGGATGATGTCTAATGCTCATCCAAAAGATGTCAAGTTATGGTATGATTTGGGGCTATTGCCTCAGTTTATACCACTTATCCGGTTTCTTGGAAATATCACTTATCCAAAGTTGATCCAAGAAGCAGTATACGAGACCTGGGAAAACAATGAACATTTGTCTAGGGGAGAAATGTTGGAGTTGTATTTTTAATGTACATCTCTAGAACTAGCAGATAAAGATTCACATGAAGCCTTTCATTTCATCAAGTTAAGGAGGCCGGATACTAATGCTCATAAATATATTAAGGATCCACTCACAAACAAAATTTCTCTGCTCTCAACATTAAGTGAAGATGACATATCGGCTATAAGAGCATGACGACTATGGGTCTGTGTTACCGATATGGATAAAGTGAAACTTCCATTCAAATTATATCAGAAAACTCAGTGAACGACCGATATGGATAAAGTGAAATTTCAATTCAAATTCTATCAGAAAACTCAGTGAACGTATCTTTTTCTGTTTAACACTATGATTAAAAAACTACAGGGTTTGTAGAGAAAATATGTGAAAGAAAATAAATCTTCTGTGAAATACTAAGCTTCCATGGAACAAAGAGACTCGTCAGAATTCAATAACATGACCACGTTGGAAGTTGGATAGAAACAATCTGCTCAGAATGCCCAAATCAGAAAGAGACAAAATTGAGAAGATATTTTGTCAAAGAGCTGACCGGAAACATCTTGCAGAGACAAGTCCAAGTGCTGATGGACCACACAGTCACGTTTTTCCCAAGGACCTTAAAAAATTAATGATTCTCCGATAAAAATAAAGAAGACATGTGATCAACCACTACAGACCACCACTCACTCGGTGAAAGACAAGACCAGCTAACTAATAGTTAAAAGGGCAGTTTGGCAAGCACTACAGATTCTTGGTTCAAGGCTGAAGTTAGAATCTGCACAAAATAGCTATAAATAGAGAGCTAGAAGGAATTTTAAAGCATTGAGCATTCCCTTCAATTTTCTTTAAAGATTTTCTCTATTGTTATATTTTCAGTTTATGAGTTGCATTTCCAGCTACTATAATTAGCTAAACAAGTTTTCTCCTCCTCTAATGGGAGGCATTAATGTAATAATAGTTTCATATCTGAATAAAATTATCAAACATTTGACCCTCTCATATATTATTTTCAAAATTAATACTTTTACTCTATGCCTTGAGGTATGAAACATAAATTGTGATGGGTATTGTTGAAGGAATTCACGAAAGGAACCATCAGTTGCGACCGCATGGATCTTAGAATAATTTCACCCCATATATATATATATATATATACTTTTAACAAGTTGACCTTTTCCCCATGATAATAAATATTGTCCTCGACGCAGTTAATTTCATGGTAAAACGTCACCACTGGCTCCCAAAATATGATTAAGTTCGTCTTTAGTTTGTGAACAGAAAATCATTGAAAACCTTAGAGCCGTACAAGTTTGAATATCGTGTATTCATAAATCTTAGTTTTCTTAATTATTTGAGCCAATATCATATTCGAGATTAATTCATAAATATTATAAGGGTCTAGCATTTTGTAGCCTGTTTTCCAAATCTCAGGCTTGGATTTCCTCAAATCTTCTTGCTTGTCGGAAAGAAACTATGCAAAATTCCAAAATCCCATAACAAAGTTTGAATTCCTTGTAAACCACCTGTCGTCTCAAATTACTTCAACTAGTAAACCAAGCAATATTAAAAATGGTTATCGTACCAAATAAAATGCTGGAGTCAAATGACTTAAATTAATAATAGCGAACTTCAAAAACCTAATCCTCAATTGAAGCCTTTGATATCTCTTCATCTTTGACCTTGGGTTTGCTTCCCAAACGTGTAATGTGAGAAACCGTGTCCAAATTCTTTCTTTTGTTAGCATTGGCTAATAGTCAATAGATACATATGTGTGTATAGAATATTTTCAAAAAATATAGTAAATAGTAAAATAAATTTCAAACTAAGTCATCACCAAGATATTCATCCACTGTTTTTTTTTTGTTTTTGAAAAGAAATTCTTCCTTTTCAAATAAAAATCTATGCACATATTTTGTGCATAATGTTGTTTAGGGTCACTGTGTTGCTTAGGTGGTACTCTACATTTCTCATTTATGTATAGCTATATATATGGATCACATGGATTTTCTTTCCTACTATCATCCAAATATATTACCCATGAATTTTCTACATTGATAAATAGAATTTTATCTTTTTTCCTTTGAACATGTATGGTTATTTTCTGAATGAATACATCAAGGATAAAATAAGAAAATTGTTTATCCAATAGTTCTCCAATAAGATGGCTTAATTGGTTTCTCATAAGCATGAAACAATGAGGCCAGGAGATTGAGAATGGGAGGGCATTGAGTCTGCTTCTATATTTCAAAGTCCCCATAGATGAAATGATGGAGCACTCGTACAAAAGGTTTATCTTTGCTCTTTTGTTTTATTTTTTTGGTCTTCAAAATGTTTAGGTTAGTCCTGTACCGAATGATCGTTAGTTTTTCTTAATTAGTCCGGTGTATATATGTTTTTGCATAAATATGTGTGAATAAATTAGTTTCTTTGAAACACATATAATTTTATGGAGGTTTTGTTAGGCAAAAGAAGGGTAATAACATACACAATGCAGAATAAAAAGAAATAATCAGATTAAAGAACAACATCAGGAAGAAAATAAATCGAGGCCTGTGTTCTAACACAATTCCCTTAAAACAAATTCACCTCGCCCCAGTGCTTCCAAGGATCAAGCTATGCGTGATGTCTGTTTCCCAGGGTACAACGACGGAGCCGAGCAGGTAACCGAAAGCACGAGGTTACGCTACACCGACGAACTGAACCGCACCTGCACTGTATCAGCGTGGGAACGTGGAGAGAATGGTGCCGTGAGCTCGCACACAGCTTAGACACCGGTTCATGGATCGAAAACACAGATTACGTGCCTTTAAAATCGGTTTTGAAAGACAGCACGCAAAAATCCAAACGATAGATCGCGCCTAAGCTTGATCAGCACGGAGCAGCGCTGCGTGCTGATCCAGATCACGTGCGATCTGATCTGTGAAAATACGAGCTGCAATAACTCTGGTTCTTGAAAGGTTTTAGCACCGAGAAGTAGATCAAATATGATTAAAAATCATGCGGAGAGAAACCCGAAATAGTCTCTGAAAATTGAAAGCTTAAAACAGGTTTAAAACATGTATGCGTGAATGCAGTAAGCTGTAAATAAAACTTGGAAATAGAAACATATCTTGTGTGTAAAGAATATTTTCAAAAGAATATAGTAAAATAGTAAAATAAATTTCAAACTCAAAGTTGAACGGATGAGGGACATTTCAAGAAAAATTGAAAATACTTCACTAAGTAATCACCAAGATATTCATCCTTTGTTTTTTTTTTTGTTTTTTGGAAAAGATATTCTTCTATTTCAAATACTAAAAATCTACGCACATATTTTGTGCATAATATTATTTAGGGACGGTCACTATGTTGCTTAGGTGGTACTCTACATTTCTCATTTATGTATAGCTATATATTTATGGATCACATGGATTTTCTTTCCTGCTATCATCCAAATATATTACCCATGAATTTTCTACATTGATAAATAGAATTTTATCTTTTTTTCCTTTTAACATGTATGGTTATTTTCTGAATGAATACATTGAGGACAAAATAAGAAATTTGTTTATCCAATAGTTCTCCAATAAGATGGCTAATTGGTTTCTCATAAGCATGAAACAATGAGGCCAGGAGATTGAGAATGGGAGGGCATTGAGTCTGCTTCTATATTTCAAAGTCCCCATAGATGAAATGATGGAGCACTCGTACAAAAGGTTTATCTTTGCTCTTTTGTTTTATTTTTTTGGTCTTCAAAATGTTTAGGTTAGTCCTGTACCGAATGATCGTTAGTTTTTCTTAATTAGTCCGGTGTATATATGTTTTTGCATAAATATGTGTGAATAAATTAGTTTCTTTGAAACACATATAATTTTATGGAGGTTTTGTTAGGCAAAAGAAGGGTAATAACATACACAATGCAGAATAAAAAGAAATAATCAGATTAAAGAACAACATCAGGAAGAAAATAAATCGAGGCCTGTGTTCTAACACAATTCCCTTAAAACAAATTCACCTCGCCCCAGTGCTTCCAAGGATCAAGCTATGCGTGATGTCTGTTTCCCAGGGTACAACGACGGAGCCGAGCAGGTAACCGAAAGCACGAGGTTACGCTACACCGACGAACTGAACCGCACCTGCACTGTATCAGCGTGGGAATTCCAACAGGTTTTCCCGTCAAACTAAAACCATGGATTTCGTATGGGACCATAATTGTGGGAGGCCGCGATGTGTTTGCAAGTAGCAGCTACTCTACAATTTGTATTTTCTAAAATGCATGGAAGCTTTGGAATGAAAAAAGGTAGTTGCATTTCAATTTATTTTCATCCTAATTTTGTTTGATAGAAACATATACTTTCAAAAATCATTACGATTTCACTATAAATATCACGTACACGCAATGCATGTGCATGTAAATTGGCTGCTAGTATTAACAATTCTTTTCAAGGTTATGTAATTCTCGATACAGAAACTAAAAAGGCAGCATCTCCCTGATAAAACTTAGAAAACCTTGAGATCATCCAAGTAAGGGAAGGTAAATGTACGCTTAATATTGCATAATTCCACTCATAAAGTGTGATGCTACTCAAATTTCGTCCTCGGTCCCCGACCAAAGAGTTAATTCTCGCCACCCAAGGAGAATCTGATATGACTTAGTGGTTTCTACTCTCGGGTTACCTGTGGTATCTGTTTGCGGTAGATGAAGATTGTGATAATGCCTTTTGTTGGTGATGACCTTGAGTATTTATAGGCGAAGGAGATACCTTGATTGCGTGTACGCCATCTGACCACTCATGATTAGGTGGGTCTGCCAGTCTTAGTTTGCACAAGTTACTAGGCCAATCAGAACTGAATAAGAACCTGACAACACGCTACCCGATTTAATCATTAGCAGGTATGGGTTAGACAGCTTTTCTCTTTTGGAGTCCTCCGGTAGATGTTCCCGAGTAGGCTTTTACGAGTAAGCTTTTCCCGAATACGCTTTCCCGAGTAAGCTTTTATATATTGATATCAATAGTATCTCCCCTTTCTAGTCGAAACGAAGTAGTGAAGTTGAAGACTGTTGCGTTTCTTCTCGGATTTCGTAGACCATTTCTGTTCTCCTCAAAGAAAGCCTATTTTTTATACGATTTATTTTTAATACGGATGATGGGACTTTAATTCTGCGCGCCAAAATTTTCCCTCCTGTTGATATTCCCGAGGCAATCTAGATCGTTGATTGCTCCCAGATCTGACGGAGGAAATTCGCTTGGTCTTCCAATAAATAGCCGCACCTTTCCTCCTCACTTCTTCATTTTCTCTCAACTATCGTTACTCTGCCGAAATCGCCTCCCGAGTCATCTTTCCTCTTTCTTTCCGTCTCCAACTCATTCCTGTAAGTACCATAATCATTGCATTATGTCTTCTATAGATGATCGTGTAGTAGTAGATTTTGTTCAGTCCTTAGGATCCCCCTCTTCGTCGGGCACCGTAGGCACTAGTACTGCTCCCGAAAAAGTGTCTCGTAGGGAACTACTAGCTAGGATAAATGTCGAAGAGGTTATTCTGTCGGCAGAGGGCTGCCCTTGGTACGAGATCAAGGCGTCCTTGTTGCAGGAGTCTGATAAAGCCCTCATAAGGGACTTGTCCGGTATGTCGGACCAATATGATATTTTGATTCCTCTTCCCAAGGACCGGGCTCATCTTCCTCCCGAGGGATATCACACCTTTTACATAAATCAACTGGAAATGGGTCTCAGGTTCCCCGTTCCTCGTTTTATCCAAAGTCTCTGCGACCAACTGAAAGTTAGCCCTAGCCAATTAACTCCAAACTCATATAGTTCTTTGTTAGGTCTAGGGATTCTGTTAAAGTATTACCAAGCCCCTCTTTCTCTCTACCTTGTCTATAATATGACCCAAATCCGACAACAAGACGTCGGGAAATTTTTTATCCGCTTAAAGCCCGAGTACGGGTTCATAAAGGGGAACCCCTCATCTCACAAGGGTTGGATGAGTCGCTATTTTTTCGTGCGACGTAATGTTCGGGAAGGGATAGCGTGGTACTGTGATATGTCATGGGCTGAGAAGCTGACGAAAAGGGTTCTTCCTCCACCTGCTCAAGAATACGACCCGAATCCCTTCATTAAGGATGCACAAAATGTTTCAATACTCGGGATTTAATCCGAGAAGATCTCTTGTGCCACTTTGGTTTTAGTCGAAATGGGGTAGCGGTGGAAGGGGACTTAGGTATAGTTTTTATTTCTTTCTCGGTATTCCTCCTTTTTTACTTAGCTCAATATCTCTAACCATTTGTTCTTTTTTATACAGCCGAAAGAATTATGAAATCCTACCTGCTGGAAGCTTATAAGAAGCAAGAAACTGAAGCTTCTCGGGGTTCCAACCCACGAACTGAGGAGCCCGCTAATCCCAGTTCCGAGGAGCCTGTAAACCCTCCTCTTGAAGAGCCTGTAAATCCTCCACATGTGGAACCCACGAAAGAAAAAAGGAGGAGGTCTTATTCGGGTGGTGATAAGCACTCGAAGAAGAAGAAAGCTTCTTCCTTGGCTGAGGTCAATAAAGAGGCGGGAGCTTCTCATCCCGACGTGGAGGTCTCTTCTTTCATAGCTCAACCGGTCACCTCAACTACCGTGTCCTTTTTTCATCATTTTATCCCCGCGCTGGATGTTCCTGTGGTTAGCTCGGCATCCGACAAGAGAGTTACGGAGGCTTTGGCTTCGAACTTTTTACAGGTACATAAGTGTTTTTTCTTGCTTTTCCTTCGATGCTTCTGCTCATTTGTTTAATTAATTTTCAGGCGCTAATTTGGGGGGGCGAACTTTCCCGACGGGTGACAAAGGCACGGGAGGTGGCCCATTCTTTCAGGCGATCCCTGAATGATGTGATGGCGAAGCATGACAAGCTAATGAAAGAGATCGAGGATGTTTGGGGGGCTTCTGATTCCGAGAAGAAATTCCTCGAGCAAAAACTGGATGCTTCAGAGGCTTTTGTCACACGTCTTCAGGAGGAGATGAAGAAGGCCGGAGAAAAGGCCGAAGAAAAGATCAAGAAAGTGCAGGAGGAGGCTGAAGCATCTTGGGAGAAGAGGAAGGAGGATTTTTTTAAGTCGGATGAATTTGATAGGCTCTGTGCTACTAGGGCTCTATCTTTCTTTGAGAAAGGCTTCGCTGGGTGCTTGGCCCAGATTAGAGACAATGGATATTCGGAGGCCGAGCATCCTTTTTCTTTTCTTAATGTTCTGAAATCCCTGGAAGCTCTTCCCGACGATGGTGAAGTGGAGTCTTCCAGGGCAAAAAAGTGATGTACTTCTTTTGTAAATGCCTTTCATTTAAATGAAAGAGAATTCCTTTTGCCTCTCATATGCTGCTTTATTTTCCTTATTGTTTGTTTGTGTGCGCTGATGGAACCGGGTTCTTTCTTAGATAAGATTTTTATCCCAGCGTTAAATACTAGCCTGAGTAGATAGTCGGGTGTCGAGTAGATCGATCTTCGGCTTTAGATAGGATTTCTGTCCAAGTGTTAAATACCAACCGGAGTTGGTAGTAAGGTGCCGAGTATATCGGGCTTATGCTTAGCTAGGATCTCTATCCAAGTGTTAGATACCAACCGGAGTTGATAGTAAGGTGCCGAGTATATCGGGCTTATGCTTAGATAGGATCTCTATCCAAGTGTTAGATACCAACCGGAGTTGATAGTAAGGTGCCGAGTATATCGGGCTTATGCTTAGATAGGATCTCTATCCAAGTGTTAGATACCAACCGGAGTTGATAGTAAGGTGCCGAGTATATCGGGCTTATGTGATATCTTTTTTGTCAAAAAGCATCTTCCCTTCATAAATTTCTGAAAGACAAAGAGTAGTCATAACAATTTAAGAGTAATATTATCTCAGATGACGAATATTCCATGGCCTTTTTCCTCTTCTTCCCTTGGCGTCAACTAGATAATAAGAAGATACTCCTGCTTTTTCCACTACCCGAAAGGGTCCTTCGTATTTAGGATCTAATTTTCCTCTTTCGCCTTGGTACTGGATTCTCTTCATCACCAAGTCTCCCACAGCAATATGTCTTGGTCGTACCCGTTTATTATAGACTCTGGCTATTCTTCGCTGGTAGGCTATCATCCTAACCGCTGCTTGCTCTCTTCTTTCAGCCACATGATCCAAATCCATCTTTCGCAATATGTAATTCTCCTCGGGATAAGAGCAAACTCTTACACTATCTTGTCCAATCTCTGCTGGCAATACTGCCTCAGTTCCGTATACCATGCTGTAGGGTGTTTCTCCTGTGGCGGTCCTCGGGGTTGTTCTATAGGCCCATAACACACTTGGGAGCTCTTCCGCCTATTGACTCTGGACAGTTTCTAATCGAGTTTTCAAAGAATGCACTATAGATCTATTAGTGACTTCGACCTGCCCATTGCTTTGCGGATATGCTACTGACGTAAACACTTGCTCAATTTTTAATCCCGAGCACCATTCTTTTAGTTTAGCACTGCTGAACTGTCGACCATTGTCCGATATAATTCTTCGAGGGATCCCGAAGCGGCATACTATATTTTTCCACAAAAATTTGAGAACTTCTCCTTCAATGATCCGGGCTAAGGCTTCAGCTTCTACCCACTTAGAAAAATAATCCACTGCAACCAACAAGAATTTATTTTGCCCCACACTTACGGGGAATGGCCCAACATCCATTCCCCAATGATCAAACGGGCAAGAGGACATGACTG
>KV013941.1:73096-89332 GCA_001598015.1 Dorcoceras hygrometricum
TATTCTTCGTTGGTAGGCTATTATCCTAACCGCTGCTCGCTCTCTTCTTTCAGCCACATGATCCAAGTCCATTTTTCGCAATATGTTATTCTCCTCGGGATAGGAGCAAACTCTTACACTATCTTGTCCTATCTCTGCTGGCAATACTGCTTCAGTTCCGTATACCATACTGTAGGGTGTTTCTCCTGTGACGGTCCTCGGGGTTGTTCTATAGGCCCATAACACACTTGGGAGCTCTTCCGCCTATTGACTCTGGACAGTTTCTAATCGAGTTTTCAAAGAATGCACTATAGATCTATTAGTGACTTCGACCTGCCCATTGCTTTGCGGATATGCTACTGACGTAAACACTTGCTCAATTTTTAATCCCGAGCACCATTCTTTTTGTTTAGCACTGCTGAACTGTCGACCATTGTCCGATATAATTCTTCGAGGGATCCCGAAGCGGCATACTATATTTTTCCATAAAAATTTGAGGACCTCTCCTTCAGTGATCCGGGCTAAAGCTTCAGCTTCCACCCACTTAGAAAAATAATCCACTGCGACCAACAAGAATTTCTTTTGCCCCACACTTACGGGGAATGGCCCAACGATATCCATTCCCCATTGATCAAACGGGCAAGAGGACATGACTGCCTTCATCAACTTGGATGGTTGCTGCTGTAAGTTAGCATGTCTCTGGCAACTGTAACATGCTCGGACTAGAGAAACATCATCTCTTTGCATGCTAGGCCAGAAGAACCCGACCAAAAGAGCTTTCCTTGAAAGGGCCATACTTCCTAAATGATTGCCACAACATCCTTCATGAATTTCCCTGAGTACGTAATCTGCTTCCTCGGGACCCAGACACTTCAACAGAGGTCTGGAGTAAGATCTTTTGAATAGGACATCGTCTAACAGTGCAAAACGAACCGCCTTCTTTTTCAACTCCCGAGCTTCCCGGGCATCACTAGGTATCCTCCCGTTTTGAAGATATTCATAAATGTCATGTCTCCAATCACCCTCTTCGATTTGCATTATCATTTTCATCTCTTGTTCGACTTGTGAAACCTTCTCTTGTAAAGGCGATCCGCCCCCAGCTTCTGAGTTAATCGCGCTAGCTAATTTGTCCAGTCTGTCAGCCTTTTCATTTTCTCCCCGAGGTATCTGTTTTATCGTGAGCTCCACAAACTTCTTCTTCAATTTGTCCAGAGTATCAACATATCTACGTAATTTTTCATTTTTTACTTCATAATTTCCCATGCTCTGCTGCACTGCCAATCTTGAATCTGAGAACAAAACGAGATGGGAGATGCCCATACTTCTTGCCATGTGAAGCCCGAGGAGTATAGCTTCGTATTCTGCTTCGTTATTAGATGCTCGAAAGTCTAGCCGTACTGATATACTGTTTTCTTCCCCCCGAGGAGATATAGCAATGATTCCTACCCCACTTCCCGATTGGCAGGAGGGTCCATCTACAAACATTTTCCACACCATCTTTTCCTTCATATGGACGGTCTCTGCTATAAAATCAGCCAATACCTGTGCTTTAATCGCTGTTCTTGGCCTAAACTTGATGTCATATTCTCCCAACTCAGTGACCCATTTTACCAATCTTCCCGAGGTGTCTGGATGATTGACTATATGCCCGACCTCTCTATTGGTGAGTACGCTAATCGGATGGTAGAGGAAATAGGGCCTCAATCGTCGAGCAGTTATTACCAGCGAAAGAACCAATTTCTCTTGGATAGTATATCTTACCTCGGCTCCTTTTAAGGCATGACTGACGAAGTACACGGTTAAATGCTCATTTTCTTCTATTCGCACCAGGATTGAACTGACCGCCTCCTACGTCACTGCCAAATACACAGACAATTCTTCTCCTTCTCGGGGTTTATTAAGGACAGGAAGCTGCCGTAAATATTCTTTGAGCTCCTGGAAAGCTTGCTCACTGCGTGTATCTCACTCAAAATTTTTAGCCTTCCGTAATATTTTAAAGAAGGGCAGACTCCTATCTGCTGACCTTGATATGAATCTCGAGAGAGCTATTATCCTTTCAGTTAAATTTTGGACTTCCTGGATGTTCCGAGGAGAATTCATGGTGGTGATTGCTTGTATCTTTTCAGGATTAGCCTCAATCCCTCGTCGAGTCACCATATATCCCAAAACTTTTCCCGTTCGTATCCCAAAGACACATTTCTTGGGATTGAGTTTTAATCCGTACTTTCGCAGAGTGCGAAAGGTTTCCTCCAGATCTCTTACAAAATCCCCTTCTATTCGCGACTTTACTAAAATATCATCCACATAAACATCCACGTTTCTCCCGATTTGTTCTTGAAAAACTTTATCCAGAGCCTCTGATAAATAGCTCCTGCATTTTTCAAGCCAAACGGCATAACAGTATAATAATAAGTGCCATCGGCAGTAATAAAACTAACCTTATCCCGATCTTCCCGTGCCAAAGGTATTTGATGGTACCCTTGATAAGCATCCAAGAAGCAGAGCAGCTCATGGCCAGCGGTAGAATCCACAAACTGATCGATGCGGGGCAGGGGATAACAGTCTTTAGGACATGCTTTATTTAAGTTCCTGAAATCAACGCACATCCGCCAGCTTCCTGAAGTCTTGGGGACCAACACAACGTTGGATAACCACGTCGGGAAAAGCACCTCCCGAATATTCCCGGCCTTCAAAAATTCTCCTACTTGGTTTCTAATGATAGCATCTTTCTCAGGTCCAAAGTGCCTACGCTTTTGGACAACACGCCCCAAGATAATGTTGTAAGAAGACGGGGCATCAATTATTGTGAATCCAATGATCCGTGTTTTCTTCTTCTCCCCACTTCCTAAGGACATCGGTAGGTATACTTCCCCCTCAGGCTCCAAAAAGTCTCCTATGAAATCGTACACGGGTGTCTTTACTGCATTCACAGGGTACTCTCCCAGATCCATTCGTTCCATAGCTCCTTTAAACAATATATTGACAGAGCTTCCCGAGTCGATGAAAATACGAGCCACATCATAATTTGCCACCATGGCCCGGATGACGAGGGCGTCATTGTGTGCTTTTGAATCCTCGGGTAATTCATCAACGCTGAAAGATATAACGGGACCACTTCGATATTCTGCCGACAACACCTGCATATTCTCCAACTGTCTCTTGCCAGACTTTCTTGCCCTGTTTGAATCTCCATCCGTGGATCCTCCTGAAATCATATTAATTGTTCCCCGAGGAGGTGGGGAATCAGGTGTTCTTTGCTGCATATCCCGGGACCCCTGGGAATGTCCACCCCTTTCACCTTCTCTCCTTTTTTCCTGATAATACCCTGGCCGTTCCCATCTTCTTTTTAATGGTGCATCTGCGTGTCCCCCGACTAGAAGCTCTTTCATATCGGGATGATTCTGTATTATGCGCTCCAGCTCATAATCAAAATGTTTGCATTCATGGATAGTGTGACCATATTCTTTATGTAAACCATAAAATTTGTCTGACCGTGGCCTCTGAGGTCCTACCTCGCTACTCCTCGGTCTCCGCATCAGCTTTCTTCCATCGCATATCTCCAGTGCCCTTGTTTTACTAACCTTCAATGTCGTCTTTGCACCAATTTGTCCTAACAATAGAGGTGCCTCGGGATGCTGCACTCGGGGATAAGTTCTTTCCACCCGAGTATCCCGAGAAGGTTTAATGGCAGCCTTTTGATCACTTCTTCTGGTAATTTGCACTTCTTCTACATTAATATACTTTTCCGCCCATGTCAACAATTCATCAAAGGTTTTCGGGGGCTTTTTTATCAGGGATCTAAAAAAGTTAGAGGTGCCGTCGGGATGCTGCACTCGGGGATAAGTTCTTTCCACCCGAGTATCCCGAGAAGGTTTAATGGCAGCCTTTTGATCACTTCTTCTGGTAATTTGCACTTCTTCTACATTAATATACTTTTCCGCCCATGTCAACAATTCATCAAAGGTTTTCGGGGGCTTTTTTATCAGGGATCTAAAAAAGTCTCCTCCACGTAATCCCTGCGTGAATGCTCCAATCAAAAGATCGGGAGTAGCGGAAGGTACCTCAATAGTGGTTGCATTGAATCGTCGAAGATAGTCGCGTAAGCCTTCCTGCTCCCTTAGTTTCACATTAAACAGATTTAATGTAGTCATGAGCTGCTTCTTACTACTGGCGAACTGGTGTAGAAAGATCTTGCTGAAATCCTGGAAGCATGTGATCTTTCCTGCCGGCAACAATTTGAACCATTGATGGGCTGACCTAACAAGAGTAGTTAGGAATACCCTGCATTTGATAGGATCTGGGTACTGGTGCAGTAGGGCCGCATGTTCGAAACGGGAGAGATGCTCCTCTAGATCCCCAGTACCATCATATTCCCCAACGCGGGGGAATTTAAAGTGGGGAGGTAACTCAGCTGACAGGACATCTTTCGAAAAGGGAATACTGCGATCTGCCGATGGAGATGGAGCTGGCTGAGAATCCTTCAACCGATGTACTTCCTCTTGTAATTTCTTAACTTCCTCTGCCTGGGATTGGGATCCCGATTCTGGTTGCGTTCCTCCCCGACGAGCCAATACTTGCTCCACCGTAGAAGCCACTAGTTGCATGATTTGCTCAGTAGTGAGAGCTTCTTCTCTTCTTGATCCCCCCGGAGAGCTTCCTGGATCATTGTTTCTAGACTCTCCACTGTGATGTACTCTGTTCCTCCTTGGTGGCATTTTCACTCTTTTTTATTTGGTTCCCACAGACGGCGCCAATTGATGCTACTCAAATTTCGTCCTCGGTCCCCGACCAAAGAGTTAATCGTCGCCACCCGAGGAGAATCTGATATGACTTAGTGGTTTCTACTCTCGGGTTACCTGTGGTATCTGTTTACGGTAGATGAAGATTGTGATGATGCCTTTTGTTGGTGATGACCTTGAGTATTTATAGACGAAGGAGATACCTTGATTGCGTGTATGCCATCTGGCCACTCATGATTAGGTATGGGTCTGTCAGTCTTAGTTTGCACAAGTTACTAGGCCAATCAGAACTGAATAAGAACCTGACAACACGCTACCCGATTTAATCATTAGCATGTATGGGTTAGACAGCTTTTCTCTTTTGGAGTCCTCGGGTAGATGTTCCCGAGTAGGCTTTTACGAGTAAGCTTTTCCCGAATACGCTTTCCCGAATAAGCTTTTATATATTGATATCAAAGTGCATGATGTCAAGTTTAATGTATGACAAGTAGAGTATCGTCCCCATGAAAAATGAATAACTCATCGATTGTATATCAATACTGTAATGGTAATAATCTTAATTTTATTTTCGATTGAAAATGATTACTAAAATGAAATGGAATGATCGTGGAAAGATGAATTGAGGAAAATCAATAAGCGACAAATTCTAGAGGTTTGATTTTACTTTACTTTCAACTATGTTTACTCTATATTAACTTATGTATTATTAATTCTTCTATTTTATTAGCCAAACAATTCATTTCAATGTTCATCCCCTTCCCAAAAGACTGTTTTATTCATTTCAATATTCCTATTAAAACTCGGTTGTCAAATTCATATAAATTGAACAAGATTCTTCTAACGTCTTCAATTATAGGCCTCCCGAACTTTATAAACAAGGGTGGCGTAGGAGTTTATTATTTCTGAACATACATAAACAATCACTTGCATATTTTATTTTCCACACTTATTTTAAGAATCATTGAATATCCACATATCACTAAGAGTGCTGAAAAGTTGCCATACATTTTAAAAGATTTCACGCTCCTAGCTAGGTTGAGAAAGCATCAACTGGAGAAACCTTCTGCAGATAAAATATTTTGTCAGAAGGAGACAAATATAAACTGGATAAAATTTTATCCAGAGGAGATTTTTTTAATTCAACATTTTTAAAATAACTCATTCATCCCTTGCCTTTAAACTATTTTCGATCCTAAGACATATTCTCAAGGCTAATTAATTTTTTAATCAAACTTTCGTCCGAAAGTGAGGAGAACTTTAATTTTTGAAAGTCACTTATTTATTCTTTAAATACTCTCACACAGAATAATATAGGATTTTGTGAATATCCTTTTCTTTCCTAAATATTGATAAATAGTTCTACACGTACTCTTTTGAGCTCTATCCTTTGAATTTTTTGGTATACCCAATGATATATCTATTTATGGCTCTTGGATCTAGTTTCATTTCTTTCGATTTAAAACACTTCCCTCAGAAGGGCATTCCCAAATGCGTATTGTTAATTACAAAATCAATTTTCAACCTTTGCATAATTCAAATGGCATCTTTGAAACACTCTGATTGGAACTAGATTCAGTATATATAATGTCATTTTAATAGCATCGGTCCAAATTAAAAAGAAATTAGGAAGTTTGGAGTTACTTTACATACTCCTAGTCATGTCCTTAAAGTTATGTTTTTTCTCCGCCACACATTTGGTCCAAAGAATCAATCATTATGTGTTGGACAACAATCTCATTTTCTTGAAAAAACATCGTAAAAGGACTAAGCTTGTCAATTCTCAATGTATTTATCATAATATTCACCACCACCATCTTTTTACTAATTTTTTAATTCTCTTGATGGAAATATATCCTAGTCTCCGACGTTACATAATAGATGAATCCTCATTTGTAACACATGTTAATATCCGTGGGAACTTGCATAGTGATATTGCGATTATTTTGCAAAACCTTGAGAAAAGACCATCAATCATTGTAGAATTACCAACAACATTGGATTTATAAAATAAATTTATTGATTTATCAATAAAATTGAAAAGAATATCCAATTGTACAAGATTTGACATTGAAATTAAATTCCTAGAGAAACCAGGAATATAAATATTCTTTCCAAATATTAAATAAAAACCTCTATCTAAATGCAAAATGAAAGGCCCAATAGCCTCCGCATGTGAATGCATTTTGTTTCTCTAATAGATGCTTTGCTCAATTCTTGTTGGCTTCTTTAGAATTTGCATATACCACAAGATCTTTATGACATAGATTATAGAACCACAGTCAATCCATCAAGTGTTATAAATTGTATTTGTCATATTAGATTCAAAACAAAATAATGAGATAGGAATGTCTTTATTTTCTATTAATTTTAGTATAATCCTTTTTCATATGTCCCTTGTTTTTATAGAGAAACACTTCTATTTCTTTTCTTATTGTCATATTGGGGTGAAAGTTTTCCTTTTCCATATCCCTTTATTTTGGCTTGCTTGGGAGACGTTCAATCTGCAAGCCAAAATAATTCAACAGCTTTCCTTGCTCTTGAACACACATGGTCATTAATTCATTGAGTGACCATTTATTCTTATGTGTGTTAAGAAATTTTGAACAGTCCATATTGCTGCGGAAAAGTGCTGAAAAAAGTTATCAGATATTTCCACCATAAGTATTATTAATCGAGCCGCTATGTCACTCATTTTTATGATGTACTCTCGCACACCTTTCACACTTACGAGTTAATGATAAGATTCCATTATCAGGGTGCTCGCAAGGGGCTTATCTGAAGTTGTAAAATTATCATCATAACACTAAATTTAAATATATTCACTACAATATATAACAGTTTTTAAGTAATTATTCAAAAACTCATACTCACTAAATCAATCAAATTATAAAATATTTATCTGTCGGATGAGTGTGATGAGAGTTACTCTAAAAGCGTGGGAAAGAATCTCTTCGTCACAAAGAATCTTCTCCGTGTTCAAGTAGCAAAATGATAAATCCTATTGAAGTGAATTATTGCAAAGTCATTATAAAACACCAAAAATGTTCTAGTAGATCTTTAGAAACAGAAGAAGGGATATGTAAAACAGCTTGTTATTCGAACTTCATAAACAATTTCATGTGTTCTTTACTTCCTATCTATTTATTCCGTCTACTGTCGTGGTCCATTGAATTTTACTGGTTCATTAAGTTTGACGTAGAGTTCCAACTAGGGGTGTAAACGAGTCGAGTTGAGCCCGAGTATCGTGATACTCGAGCTCGACTCGAAATTTTTTTTCACTACTCGAACTCGAGCTCGAACACGATCGAGTAGTCATTTTGGAACTCGAACTCGACTCGTGAACACATCGAGTTACTCGAACTCGAGCTCGAGCTCGAAAAGCTCAAAAATCTTTAATAAGAACATAAAAATTTGAATTTAGCTCGAACTCGAGCTCGAACAAGTGTATTATTAAAAATATACATATATAAAAAAATTAAAAAAAATATTCCTCTAATTCGAGTAGCTCGCGAGCTACTCGACAAGAAAGATTAAATACTCGAACTCGACTCGAACAACAATTCGAGCTACTCGAACTCGACTCAAGCTCGGTCAAACCGAGCTCGAGTCGAGCTTTGACCGAGCTCGAGTCGAGTTGCTTACGAGCTACTCGACTCGTTTGCACCCCTAGTTCCAACACAATATTTGTAGCGGTGTCTATCAGAACATTTCTATTGCGGACAGCTAACATTCAGATGAGAACTCCCAATGGTTTTACATGAATAGTTCTATTGTCGACTACTAACTTCCAGTTGAGAACTCCCAAAGGATTTTGTAAAGATTTTGTGAGATGTTTATTCACGTCACTCTGAACACATGTATGCATCATAACATAATGAAAATGAAGATTTTAGTTAGGAAAGAATTAAAGGTAACATTTTCTTGACATATAAACAATCATACATAAATTTTGTCCAACTTTTATCCTGAGAAGTGAAAAGAAATTGTCATCTCCTTTACTAAATGTGATGAAGTTGTCCTGTTTCTTTTAGTATAGGTTAGTTTACTATTAAAGAATTGTGTGGAGGTGGTTATGAAAAAAGAAAAGAGAGGATGAGCTCAGGCTGTGAGGTAGTTAGGCCGTTGATACATAAAATAACTTTTTGTACCAAAATTAAAATTGGCCAAGTTATGGAAGAAGCCCAAACCCGATAAATTTTTAGAGAATAAATTCAGATTGGAAAGAGCCTACATAGTTTAAACAATTTTGGAATAACTAGAAGAAGTTGGCAGACACTCTAAAAAGTCATCGGTCAAAATTTCGACATTTCGGTTAGGATTTCTAGTATTTCTCGAGCCACTGTACTCCAAATTTCAGCATTGTTTATATATTTTCGTATTTATATAAGTTCCTACATGTTGAAAATTAATCTACGTGAGAAGTTTATTTCCAAAAGTTTCTAGTCTATTTCTTTATTTTATGTGTCATATTCTATTAGGATATTAGGAATAGCAATCAAATTTTGGTCTTGATGTAACCAAATTTTTCCCCAGCCACTGAGCTGCCACCACATCAGACCATCAGGTCTGGAGGTCGAGAGCTTAGGTGGTCTTACCTCGGGTCTAAGATGTTGGAGTTGAACTAGAAGGAAACTTCTTGGATGAGTCACCTGCATGAGGTATCACCAAGTCGGGGTTCGGTAAACTATAGCTCAAGAAATATGAGAGAACAGGTCTGGAGCTCTGTCCTCGGGGGAAGAGCAAGTTTGCGTGAAGCTGTATGTCTTTCCTTCAATGTCCTACAAATACAGATACTGGTCAGAGGGTGTCAGGAGTTCGCAACTAAGACCCTCCAATGCCTAAGTCAGCTCGATAGATCGAGTAAGAGTATATAGAGCTGAGAGCTCGTGAGTATGTTGAATGTGTATGTAAGCCAAGACGCATCTAGATATTTATAGGAGTGGCTGGATGGTTGCATGTATGTTACCTCGATAATCATGAGCCAAGTGGGCTTTGCAGATGTTGCGTGCATGCTACGCTGCTACTTATACGCAGGGATCGGTCTTGCAGCTTTTGTCCGTGTTGACTAATCAAGCGCTAGGCAAGTGGACCAAGTGGTTGTGATGAGACGTTTATCAATATCACACCTCTTACCCCGAGGTCGTGTTGTCAAGCTAGATTCGTCACACCTTGAGGCCTGAGGTGACCATCAGATATTCTCTTCAGCAGGTCTCGGGCACCTATAGAGCACAAAGGGTCACGTTACGCTGAAAACAAGAGGATCGGTTGGGACACTGGCTTTGACCTCTTATCCCGAGGTGAGAGCTCGAGGATGCTGATGCCTCGGGTGGGAAGGTGGGTAAGTGTGGTATCAAAAGTATCTGTTGAGTTAAGCGTGCATGGGTAATAGAAGAAATGGGATGAGTGACCTCCTGGGAGGATCTCGTACGCCAAGCTGCTGACATTGCAACGCTTGATCTGGTCGGCCAATGGGTTGTAAAAGTGATGCCAGATCTTAACGGGTAAGACTATCTCTACTGGGGATAGGGCAGACGATAGGGTAAGGGGTAAGACTGATCTTTAAGGGAAATATGACAGCACCAGTAGTTAGACACGCACCCTTCTCGGACTCATGGGCCTAACAGCCCGACCCTAACGAACATAAGAGGTGCACTCTCCGCTGTCACATTATAAGAAAATAAATTTATACCTTGGCTAACATCTATAGCTTTTGGCCAGTGGTAAGCGCTTGATCCTAACAATTGATATCAGAGCGAGGTTAGGGGTTTGAGTCTCCCGTGAAGAATTTTCAATACTTCATTTGGGGGGATTTTGAGTTAAGCGTGGATGGGTGAGAGAAGTATTGGGATGGATGACCTCCTGAGAAGCTCTCGTACGTCAAGCTGCTGAAGTTGCGCCGCTTGATTTGATTGATCAGGTGGACCGTAAAAATGATGTTAGATCTTAACAGGTAATACTATCTCTACTGCGGATATGGTAGACGGTGATCTTTAAGAGAAAAGAGACAGCACTAGCAGTTAGACACGCACCCTCTTCAGACTCATGTGCCTAACATTCGACCCTAACACACATAATAGTTGCACTCAGTGCTGTCACATTATAAGGAAATAAAGTTGTACCTTGGCTAACATCTATAGCTTTTGGCCAGTGGTAAGCGCTTGATCCTAACAATTGATATCAGAGCGAGGTTAGGGGTTTGAGTCTCCCGTGAAGAATTTTCAATACTTCATTTGGGGGGATTTTGAGTTAAGCGTGGATGGGTGAGAGAAGTATTGGGATGGATGACCTCCTGAGAAGCTCTCGTACGTCAAGCTGCTGAAGTTGCGCCGCTTGATTTGATTGATCAGGTGGACCGTAAAAATGATGTTAGATCTTAACAGGTAATACTATCTCTACTGCGGATATGGTAGACGGTGATCTTTAAGGGAAAAGAGACAGCACTAGCAGTTAGACACGCACCCTCTTCAGACTCATGTGCCTAACAGTCGACCCTAACACACATAATAGTTGCACTCAGTGCTGTCACATTATAAGGAAATAAAGTTGTACATTGGCTAACATCTATAGCTTTTGACCTAGTGGTAAGCGCTAGATCCTAACAATTGGTATCAGAGCGAGTTCAGGGGTTCGAGTCTCCCAATAAGCATTTCTATACTTCATTGGAGAGGGGAGGATTTTGTAGTTAAGCATGCATGAGTGGGAGAAGTACTGGGATGGGTGACCTCCTGAGAAGCTCTCGTACGTCAAGTTGCTGACGTTGTGCCGCTTGATCTGACTGATCAGGTGGGCTGTAAAAGTGATGTTAGATCTTAACGGGTAATACTATCTCTATTGGGGATGGGGTCGATGGTAGGGTAAGGGGTAAGACTATCTCTAAGGAAAATGAGACAGCAGTAGCAGTTAGACACACACCCTCCTCGAACTCATGGATCTAACAGCCCGATCCTAACGCACATAATAGGTGCACTCTTCGCTGCCACATTATAAGAAAATAGTTACACCTGGCTAATAGCTAGATTTTGACCTAGTGGTAAGCTCTTGATCCTAACATTATCCCCCAGCTCCTAGACGAAGAATTGAAGTGAGGACCATGTGGAGTCCTAATCGGGACCCGAGGTATTTTACCAGTAATAATTTGCTTTATGGTGCTGAGCAGGTTGGACTTACAGATTGCCAAGCTGGTTGGAATTATAGATTTTCGATCAGGTCGAACTTACAGGTTTTCGAGCAGGTCAAGATAACAAATTGCCGAGCAGGTCGGGATAACAGATTGTCGAACACGTAGAACTTATAAAATGCCAAGCTGGTTGGACTTACAGATTGCCGAGCAGGTCGGACTTGGTGTCAACAAGAGTTGGACTTTGATGGTGCCAAATAGGTCGGGCTTACATATTGGCAAGCAGGTCGGACTTGGTGGAAACAAGAGTTGGGCTTTGATGGTGCCGAATGTCGACATAATAGATTTCTGAGCAAGTCGGGAAAACAGATTGCCAAGCAGGTCAGACATACAGATTGCCAACCTGGTTGGACTTACAGATTTCTGAACAGGTCGGACTTTGTACCAACAAGAGTTGGGCTTTGATAGTGCTGAGCACATCGGACATACATACTACCGAGCAGGTCGGACTTGATACCAACAAGAGATTGGCTTTGATGATGCCGATCAGGTCGAATTACATACTGCCGAGGCACTCAGGTAGGGTTGCTACCCGAGACGGTTGTATGAATGCCGCAAGACCGTCATTTGATCGAGTCGACTTGTGTAAAAATAATTTTCATTCGATAAAGTATAGCTGTGACGCCCGAACCCACGGGGTCACGGATTTTGGGGTGAAGTAAAATTTTGAAATAAAAAGAAGGGCTGAATAACAATTTGTTATAAGCTGTATTTCTTATAACTTAGAAAAAATTTGAAACACAAACACAACAGTGACATACACACGTTCGGCGCCAAGTACTCAAAATTTGTGGAAAACAGATTTCATATATCTACTGCAAATGCGATATTACAACATCTGAAATTCTATATGAATTTACTACTGTTGCAATAGATCTAATGATGTCTAGGATAAAGGACAATAACATCTAAGACACGAAAAACGCTGTCCATAGATAAACACTTCACCACCCAGCTGTCTCAGCTTCCACCTTCCGCTTGTCCCTTAAATGTCTCACTTGTACCATTTTAAAAGCTAATGAGTCTAGGGCTCAGCAAGTAAAATTTGAGTAATAACAAAGTCATTTAACGCAGGAAAACATCTAAATATTTACATAACTGAGTTTAAAGGAACTTCATTTAA
This sequence comes from Dorcoceras hygrometricum, assembly GCA_001598015.1. NCBI lineage: Eukaryota > Viridiplantae > Streptophyta > Magnoliopsida > Lamiales > Gesneriaceae > Dorcoceras > Dorcoceras hygrometricum. The sequence goes on from KV013941.1 coordinate 86,115, forward strand.
ACATAAACATTCTTTCGTAAACTTTCTTTCGTAACTTGGATGTGGGGACAATAACCCTGATCCCTTCATTTAATTTCTTATACTTTATGAATTATGGCCTAAAAGCTCTCCTTAGGTCCGTTGTGCATTTTATCAAATGACTTCTGATATCAGTTCTAGCATATAGCTCATTGTGAAGGGGCAATCGACATCTGGACAACTGCTCATCCTTCCTTTATGAAAGGGCAACTGACATCTGGACAGCTGCTCACCTTTCCGTTATGATCGTCTGTTATCTATGCCATAAATCCTTAAAAATAAACTTTTATTCCTTTAAACTCTTATCTTTCGAAATCTTCTTTGAAATCTCCTTGAAAATCATCGGGGTTCATTCTTTTAAAACTCGTTTCCCAATTTTAAAACTTACTGAGTATCATATTTGACTACTGAAAAGTGATCGCTGAAATGCGAACAGATTTCTCTAAAGAAACTGTACTGGAAAGCAAAACAGATCTCTTACCAAAATCTGATGTGTAGTGAAAACACGAATCTGAAATGCTGATTTAAACATGAACTTTAGTCGCTAACATAGGAAATGAATTCTGAATAAGAACTTGGTGCTACAACATGACGAACGACATCTACTTACCAGTTTTGCCTATCAAACCAGACTTAGTTTCTGATTCGTCTAGCATCTCCGATTACATAGAGTCAAGTTCAAATGTTACCATTCACCAGAAATAAGAACATTCATGAACATACTTGACTCAAATCTGAACTCCTCAGTACTTTTAAACATCTTTAACTTTCTTAAAATATTCTGGAAAAACTTTGGAAGCAGAGAACATATCTTTGAACCCGATCTTTCTTCTTAATCATACGTAAACATAAACTTAACTTTATCTTTGACATAAACAGGCAAGAAAACACACACTGACGAACAATATATGCTTTAAAATGGTGTGGCAAGGATCAGCTTTTACTTGCCTTAGAACTGAGCTTTACAACGGCAGTTGATTCCTGCAGAGTTCCTCCTCCTCAAGCAATCGCAACGAGCGTCTTTGGAAATATAAGAGAGAACACAAAAGAGTTTTCTTTGCAAGTGAAAATAAATCTTTCCTTCAAAGCAAGTATTTGTATGGGAGGGATTAGTGGCAGGTGAGGTGTATTCATCAAGCATGACACACCTTACCTAAAGTTTATGAATTTTAGTAAAATTTCCTTCTCAATATTTTAGTTTGGAAATCTTCCAAATACTTTTTAAAAGAAACCATTTTGTTCTCCTTAAAATCATTTTCAACAGATTTCTAAAATCTGCTCGTGTATTGCGCTTGGAGTGACATTTGTTGGAACTTGCTGTGTCGTACCTCATTTCTGAAATCAGTAAAATCAGCTTTCATAAAATAGCTTATGCTAACATTTAAATTGGCATTTTGACCCTTGAAATAAATAAGATTTATATATATGGTCCTATGTATTTTGGGGCGTTACAACTCTACCCCCCTTATTGAAATTTCGTCCTCAAAATTTACGTACCAAACAGATATGGGTAAAGGTTAAGCGTATCAGTTTCTGTCTCCCACGTAGCTTCTCGCTCTGACTGGTTAGACCATTGTATCTTAACCATAGGAATACTATGGTTTCTTAGCTTTGTAACTTCTCGAAGAAGAATCCTCTCTAGTCTCTCTTCGTAACTTAAATATGATGCTAACTGGATTGGCTCATGGCTTAGCATATGCGAAGGGTTTGAGATATATTTCCTTAAAGCTGAAACATGAAAAACTCTATGCACTGTTGACAGCTACGGGGGCAGTGCTAAACGATAAGCTAGCTCTCCTATTCTTTCTAAAATCTCATATGGTCCAATATATCTTGGACTCAGCTTTCCTTTCTTCCCAAAACGCATTACTCCTTTCATTGGAACAATTCTCAGAAATATATGATCGCCGATTTCAAAATTCAGATCTCTTCTCCTATTATCTGCGTAACTCTTCTGTCTGCTTTGGGCAGCTTTCATTCGCTCTCTTATCTTTCTAACAGCTTCTGTTGTTTGCTCCACTACATCTGGTCCTAAGCCAGCTCTCTCACCAACTTCATCCCAGTGAAGAGATGTTCTACATTTGCGGCCATAGAGAGCTTCATATGGAGCCATCTGGATAGATGCTTGGAAACTGTTATTGTACGCAAATTCTACCAATGGTAGCTTTAAATCCCATCCTTCTGAAAAATCAACAATACAAGCTCTGAGCAAATCTTCTAAAATCTGAATCACCCTTTCAGATTGTCCATCTGTCTGGGGGTGAAAGGTTGTGCTAAAGGTCAGCTTCGTACCCAAAGCTCTATGCAAACTCTTCCAGAAAGCTGAGGTAAACTTCGGATCTCTATCCGATACTATGGAAACTGGAACACCATGCAACCTCACTATTTCCTTTACATACAAATCTGCATACCTGCTCACAATGGGCACTATTTCTATTCCAGACTTCTCAATATCATAAGCCAATGGTATCTGGACAAAGAGCTGAGCTAAACCAACAGATTTCCTACTCAAGGCATCTGCCACCACATTGGCTTTTCAACGCATCTGACTGATTGTGCAATCGTAATCTTTTACCAGCTCTAACCATCTTCTCTGCCTCATATTCAGTTCCTTCTGGGTGAAGAAATACTTGAGGCTCTTATGATCAGTGAATATTTCAAACTTCTCCCCATAGAGATAATGTCTCCAAATCTTAAGGGCAAAAACTATAGCTGCCAGTTCTAAGTCATGCGTAGGATAATTCTTCTCATGATCCTTAAGTTCTCTGGAAGCATAAGAAACCACTCTACGGTCCTGCATCAGTACAGCACCTAGACCCATCTTAGACGCATCTGTATAGATGACAAACTTTCCTTGATTAGATGGCATAACTAACACTGGGGCTTCTATCAGTGCTTGTTTCAACTTGTCAAAGCTGATTTGACATTCTGGAGTCCATTCATACTTAACCAGTCTCGTCAGCGAGGTCAAGGGAACAGCTATCTTAGAAAATCTTTGGATAAATCGCCTATAATATCCGGCTAAACCCAAGAAACTCCTTATTTCTGAAACAGATCTTGGTATTGGCCAGTCACGAACAGCTTCTACCTTAGCTAGGTCAACTTCTAATCCATCCTTAGATATAATATGACCTAAAAAATGCTACTTTCTTCCAACCTCGAAGTCGCACTTGCTGATTAGTCAAACAACTGCTATTCTT
>KV013941.1:90057-205326 GCA_001598015.1 Dorcoceras hygrometricum
AAACTTGGCTGCTATAAAGGAATGAGTAGCTCATGAATCTATCAAAGCCATAGAAGGCAAACCAGCAATCATAATCTTACCTGTGACTACTGTCGAGTCTGGGTTGGCTTGATCAGCTGTCATTACGTAAGCTCTACTGGTCACCAATTGCCTTGACTTTGGGCAATTCCTCATGATTTGCCTTGGCAACCCACATCTGTATCAGACGTTCTGTCCAAGTCTGCATTGACCAAGATGTACCTTCTAACACTTAGGACACACTGGACTGTTGTTTCTAGCTGGAATTTCACTAATGGGTTGGATCGATAGAGGTTTCTATTCCTGAGGCCTCTGCTGATTCTTATACTGCTTCTTGAAGGGCCTCTGATCTTTCTGCTGAAAGGCATGCCTCTTCTGCTGCCTTTCTTCATCAACATCCTTTCAGTCTCTTTCAATTCGCAGGGCTCTATCCACTGTTTCTCTGTAAGTCTTGGGCACAGATAGCCTAATGTTCATCTTGAACATAGGATTCAATCCTTCCACAAAGTGACTTAACTTCTCTTCTGGGTCGTTACCTATCAAAGGCACAAAGTAACACCCTCTTTCAAATGCCCTTACATACTCTTGTACGGTCATGCTTCCTTGTTTCAGGGTCAGAAACTCCCTATTCAATTCAGGCCTCTTGTCTGCGTGAAGTTTTGCTCCAAGAATACTTGTTTGAAATCTGCCCAAGTAAGATTCAACAAATCCACAGAAAGTTTAGCTCCTTCCCACCAAATCATGGTGTCATATCTTAACATATAGATAGCACACCTAGGCCTATCTAAATCTGACATCTGGAGGTACTCAAAGATAACCTCCATCGATTTGATCCAGCTTTCAGCAACTAATGGATTCGTTGTACCACCAAACTCCTTCGGCTTCTGCCTTCTGAACTTTTCTTGGGATCATCATGGCTTGGTCCTCTACTTCTAGAAGATTGGCCATTACCTCTGTCGGTTTGTTCTACCAGCAATCTTAAGAGTTGAGCGATACTAGCATTACTATCAGGACTGGTTTCCTCTAAGAGATTATCTCTTCTACATCTTCCTCTTCCTGACATCTTATAATCTATAACCCGTAATCCACCACATATAATTATCAGAACATGCTAAAAAATTTAAAGACAATGCTCTGAAAATAAACTCACGGCTTTGGAGAAACGGTCGATGAAATCTGATCCAACTGATAGTGCATGTGTTTATCTCAGGAACATTGCTCTGATACCATGTTGTGACGCCCGAACCCACGGGGTCACGGATTTTGGGATGAAGTAAAATTTTGAAATAAAAAGAAGGGCTGAATAACAATTTGTTATAAGGTGTATTTCTTATAACTTAGAAAAATTTCGAAACACAAACACAACACTGACATACACACGTTCGGCGCAAAGTACTTTGTTATAAGGTGTATTTCTTATAACTTAGAAAAATTTCGAAACACAAACACAACACTGACATACACACGTTCGGCGCAAAGTACTCAAAATTTGCGGAAAACAGATTTCATATATCTACTACAAATGCGATATTACAACATCTGAAATTCTATGTGAATTTAGTACTGTTGCAATAGATCTAATACAGATGTCTAGGATAAAGGACAGTAACATCTAAGATACGGAAAACGTTGTCCATAGATAAACACTTCACCACCCAGCTGTCTCAGCTTCCACCTTCCGCTTGACCCTTAACTGTCTCACCTGCACCATTTTAAAAGCTAATGAGCCTAGGAGCTCAGCAAGTAAAATCTGAGTAATAAAACAAAGTCATTTAACGCAGACAGACATCTAAACATTTACATAACTGAGTTTAAAGGAACTTCATTTAAACGTAAACATTTTTTCGTAAACATTCTTTCTTAACTTGGATGCGGGGACAATAACCCAGATCCCTTCATTTAATTTCACTTTATGATTTATGGCTTAGAAGCTCTCCTTAGGTCCGTTGTGCACTTGATCAAATGACTTCTGATATCAGTTCTAGCATATAGCTCATTGTGAAGGGGCAATCGACATATGGACAACTGCTCACACTTCCTTTATGAAAGGGCAACTGACATCTGGACAGCTGCTCACCTTTTTCGTTATGACTGTCTATTATCTATGCCATAAATCCTTAAAAATAAATTTTTATTCCTTTAAACTCTTATCTTTCGAAATCTTCTTTGAAATCTCCTTGAAAATCATTGGGGTTCATTTCTTTTAAAACTCGCTTCCCAATTTTAAAACTTACTGAGTATCAGATTTGACTACTGGAAAGTGATCGCTGAAATGCGAACAGATTTCTCTAAAGACACTGTACTGGAAAGCAAAACAGATCTCTATTGTGGAAACAGATTCTCATGTGGAGCGTAACGTTGAACAGATGTGACAACAAGGAACAGTACTGTTAGCATAAAACAGATCTGACTGTGGAACTGTAGTGATAGCGAGATACAAATATCTCCAACGGAATAGTGTTTAGGAATAAAACATATGTGACTTGGTCAACTCAGATGTCAACGCAACTAGGTTGGTCAACTCAGATGTCAACGCAACTAGGTTGGTCAACTCAGATATAAAAAATAGTCGTGATCGACTCAGCAGCGAAATAACATCAAATCTGACCAAAAACAGATGTGTAGCGAAAACACGAATCTGAAATGAAAACTTCTGATTTAAATATGAGATTTAGTCGCTAACATAGAAACGAAGTCTAAATAAGAACTTGGTGCTGCAACATCACAAACGACATCTAGATACCAATTCTGCCTATCGAACCAGACTTGGTTTCTGATTCGACTAGCATCTTCGATTACGTAGAGTCAAGTTCAAATGTTACCATTCACCAGAAATAAGAACATTCATGAACATACTTGACTCAAATCTGAACTCCTCAGTACTTTTAAACATCCTTAACTTTCTTAAAACATTCTGGAAAAACTTTGGAAGCAGAGAACATATCTTTGAACCCGATCTTTCTTCTTAAACATACGTAAACATAAACTTAACTTTATCTTTGACATAAACAGGCAAGCAAACACATACTGACGAACAATATATGCTTTAAAATGGTGTAGTAAGGATCAGCTTTTACTTGCCTTAGAACTGAGCTTTACAACGGCAGTTGATTCCTGCAGAGTTCCTCCTCTTCAAGCAATCACAACGAGCTTCTTTGGAAATATAAGAGAGAAAACAAGTGTTTTCTTTGCAAGTGAAAATAAATCTTTCCTTCAAAGCAAATATTTGTATGGGAGGGATTAGTGGCAGGTGAGGTGTATTCATAAGCATGACACACCTTACCTAAAGTTTATGAATTTTAGTAAAATTTCCCTCTCAATATTTTAGTTTGCAAATCTTCCAAATACTTTTTAAAAGAAACCATTTTGTCCTCCTTAAAATCATTTTCAACAGATTTCTAAAATCTGCTCGTGTATTGCGCTTGGAGTGACATTTGCTGGAACTTGCTGCGTCGTACCTCATTTCTGAAATCATTAAAATCAGCTTTCATAAAATAGCTTATGCTAACATTTAAATTGGCATTTTGACCCTTGAAATAAATAAGATTTATATATATGGTCCTATGGATTTTGGAGCGTTACAATAGCATTTATAGAACAAAATAAGAGATGGCCTTAACCTAACATGTTTGCAGGCGAACTACATTACCAAGCGGTGGTTTCTTCAATGAACTTCTTCTGTGAAACCCCGATCCATAAATATTAAATAATTAAACTGGGAGATGCAAATTGAAATATGATAATTCATTCTGGGCTGATTTACAACCTCTTAAAAATTTCAGATCATAAGGTATCTAAACTAGTTTGTAAAATGAAATCAAGGGATTTCTTAACTGCGGAATTTAATATATATAATCAAAGATGTGAATTCATTCAGATTACATTGAATAATGGGAAAGTAATCTGAATTATACAAAAGATTTTATCATAGTTTCTGTACAACAAAAAGATGAGAACTGAAAACAGTGCAGAAGCTAATGTCCACAATAAACACTCTCAATCTGGTCCAGCTCGCACCATCCAGCTTTGCTTAAGTCTTATCACCTGCACTCAAGAAAACTAGTGAGCCTAGGGGCTTAACAAGTAAAATCTGGAATAACTAAGGCAGACAATACATGCATAACAATATCTGTGACCTTATCTGAAAATTCATAAGCTGCTAAGATTCAAAAGCTGAAGAGATGAATACTGTAATCTGGTACTGAAAACTGTGAAAGCATAACTGCACATGCTTGAAACATCCTTAAAACATTGCTCATTCTTGTAAAATAAAGTAATTGAGACTTTTCTTTAAACTGTAGTTGTAAACAACCCTATGCTCCGTTTTTATTTGCTATTGAATTATGGCTCAGAAGCTCTCCTTAGGCCAATGTCGTTTGATCAAACTATCATCTGAAATCAGGAACTGGTGAATAAATCTCATCTATGCTGTGAAGGGATTATAGTGTTTTAACCATAATCTTGGTCTGTTCCATTGTGAAGGGCACACTGGTTCGTCAGTCAGCATCCTCACCCTTTCTATGTGACCGTCTGTTATTTTTACCAAAAATCAACTTTCTGTAAAATCTGTTTTTCTTGATCTGTTTCAGATAGCTTTCTTCTATGATTTCTATTTAAAAACTCGAATGATGATAAAAAAATTATTGGAAGTTCATTGGAATTCAATTGAAAGAGAACACTGAAACCAGCTTGGGCTACAGAAACGAATAAGGAGCAACTGAGCTCTGAGCTGGTGAAATATTTCTCACATTTGGATATAACCACAAATAGATTGAAGTTATACCTTCGAATCAAAGCTGAAGAAATGGATAATTTAGAATTTTTGTATCAGTCTAGAATGAATCTGAGCTGGATCAGCTCAGAGTAATCAGCACGCAAACGTACTGGTTTAAAATATAGAATCAACTCTAAGCTGGTTGGTCAAACAAAGTCAACTCGGACCAGACAATCAGATCGCGAGTGCTAAACATGAAACCATATTGTAAATAGATTAAAAATAAAATCGGATTACAAGTAAGTTGGACAACCAGATCGCGACATAAAAACCAGCTCGGGCAAAAATGGGCAGGTCGCAACTTAGTTCAATAACAAGTATCAGCTTGGAAGATTTTCTTAGTCGGAAGGAATTGAAACTATCTAAGTAAAACACCAGTAACAAGAATAGGTAACTTACTTGTAAGCTACTGACACAAAATTGCGTAAACTACTTGTAAGCTACTTGAAAAACGTCCCAGAAAAGTCAGGAAGAAACTGAACAAACATCATCAAACATTTTCTGTATAACTTCCTCAATCAAAAAATCAAAGAAAGCATCTTAAACTCTTCTGTGCTTGAAGAAATTTTTAAAGAAAATATTTTTCAAACCATAAGCTCATACAAACATGAAAACAGAAACAATATATGCTTTCTAAAGTGCAGCAAGAAACAGAGTTTACTTGCCACATCTGCGACAGATATTACAGAGAATTATCTAGCTTGATCAACACAAAACTCGATCAGTTCCTTTGAAAACATCAAATCTTTGGTTGATTTCTTGTTAGCAGAGAGCACCGGTTCAAAAGTTTTCCTCTACGTAAAATTTTTTGTGAATGAGGGTACACTATGCATTTGATGATATTTATATGAATATCCTAATACTACAATGAATGAAAACACGTTTCTAATAAAGTTATACCCTCCTTAAAAAGAGCTGCTCTGTTTTAAAAGCAATTAAAATATAAACCGAACCAATTTGATTAAAAGATTGAACGAACCGGCTTGCGTGAACCGCCCAGACAGCCCTCAAAATCGTGCCTCTAATCTGGAAAACCAGCTTGGACAAAAGCTGATTAATAAAAGAATTACAAATGGATCCCTCAAACTTTAACTTTCTATTTGTGTATTTATAGATTTCTGGGCATTACATCTTCGCTCTCAGCGAGGGTTCGAACCAGATGGAGAATTTCCCTCTGGTCTTCGGGCTAGGACGTGTTCTTCCACTTAAGGCATCGATTGAGTTATTTGGGCTACCGCGAGTTCATGGTACCCATGGCCTCGGGACCTCAGGATGAGCTCTCTGCACGGACAGTAATTCCTCCACATTGACATATTTCTCTGTCCTAGTCAAGAGCTCATCAAACGTCTTCCGTGGTTTCTAGATCAAGGATCTTAAGAAATCACCCCTCGTAACCCGTGATTGAATGCACCGATCATCAAGTTCGGGGTGGTCGAAGGCACCTCAAGGATAGTTCTATTGAAGTGACTAAGGTACTCCCGCAAGCTCTCTTGTTCCCTTTTCTTTACGATAAAAAGCTTCAACATCGTCACTGGTTGTTTTTTGCTACTGGAAAACTGAAGGAGGAACGTCGACTGAAGCCCTGCAAGCTCCTGATACTCTCAGTTGGGAGGAGGTTAAACCATCGCTGTGCTGACCTGACCAGGGTGGTCAGGAAAACTCGGCATTTGATCGGATCGACATACTGATGCAGAAGCACTGCATTCTCAAACCTGGATAGGTGCTCTTCAGAATTTCCTGTTCCATCATACTCTCCCGTGTTGGTGAACTTGAAATGCGGAGGGATCTCGACGACCAATACTTTTGTTGAGAAAGGCATCGCCCGAGCCGAATGAGGCGGAGGTCCTGAGCTCCTTTCTTCTCTATTGTGTGACACTTCTTCCCGAAGCTTTCTAATTTCCTCCGATTGTGAGACGGGAGGAGAATTGGTCTCTAGCCTACAAGCCAGTACTTGCTCCACGGTCGCGGTCACTAACTGTGCAATCTGAGCAGCTGTAAGACCCATGTTTTTGGGTCCCCGATATAGATTCTCGATGCCAATGTCCTCTCTCGTCTCCCAAAATCTTTTCCTTTCTGGTGGCATTTTGTCTTTTCTCTATCTCGTTTCTTACAGATGATGCCAATTGATGTAACCAACTTTTTCCCTTGCCAATGAGTTTCCACCACGTCAAACCCAGGTCTGGAGGTCGAGAGCTCGAGAGATCTTACTTCGGGTCTAAGCTGTTGGAGCTGAACTAAGAATCACCTGAAACGGGGTATCACCAAGTCGGGGTTTCGGTAAAATATAGCTCGAGGAATATGAGAAAACAGGTCGGGAGCTCTATCCTCGGGGGAAAATGAGCGGGTGAGTGAAGCTGGATGTCTTTTCTTCAATTTCCTGCAAAACACAGATACTGGACAGAGGGCATCGGGAATTATCCTGACGAAGGCCCTCCGATTCCTAAGTTAACTCGATAGATCAAATAAGAGTATATAGAGTTGAGAGCTCGTGAGTATGTTAAATGTGTATGTAATGATGAATCATTGTTAGTGATGGAGTCTTTCTAATTGACTTTCTTCTTTCGTTGGACGGACCCGCAGATCAAACCTGTCTTTCATGCCTGGGAATGCAACCCAAGATGCACCTTGGTATTAATAGGAGTGGCTGGACTATTTCTTGTACGTTACCTCGATAATCTTGAGTCGGAGTGGGCTTTGCAGATGTTGCGTGTGCGCTACCCTGCTACTCATATGCAGGGATGGGTCTTGCAGCTTTTGTCAGTGTTTACTAATCATGCGCTAGTCAAGTGGGACAAGTGGTTTTGATGTGACGTTTATCAATATCAGACCTCTTACCTTGATGTCGTGTTGTCAATAGATTCTTTATACCTCGAGGCCCGAGGTAACCATCAGATATACTCTTCAGCATGTCTCAGGCACCTATAGAGTGCTATAAGGAGCGCGTTCACCGGAAAAAAGATGACCAGTTGGATCACTGGTTCGGACCTCTTATCCTGAGGTGAGAGCTCGAGGGTGTTCATGCCTCGGGTCCCGAGGTGGGTAATTGTGGTATCAGTTCTCATTTTCTCTTGATTAGCTAGAAGTTCGATTTTTTATATTTTTATACACTTTGGTGCTTGAGCACCTGACGCGCTAAGCAAATTGCAAACAAGCAATAACTTTGTTGTTGTATAAATAGCCGATGCAAGGCTCATCTTCTATAATGTACTTCCTCACAGATTTAAAATAGAAAAAGTTCTTGTGTTGCTGCCGTCGAGTAGGTGATCCTACCGAACCACGTAAACCATCGTCTCCAAGATTAGTACTGCTGCATGCTCCGTTTTCTTTCTTTATATTGAGAAGGCTGCTAGATTCAATTGTATTGAGATCACTCAACTTTTAAAATTCTATAGTTCTGTGTTAATCACTCAACTTGATTCTTTAAAGAACGAAGGTCACACACCACTTCTCTACATAACTTAAAAAAAAAAAGGTCATAATGTATAGCAATAAAATGGAAATTTGCTTGAGCTTCGGTCTCTGTCAAAAGGATTATGTGTTTGCACTCCTAGATCACAGCAAAAATGTTCTCCTTCGGACCACATGTTTTTATCCGATAAAAATTTGGTACAATTATTGGAAATATAGTACATAATATATGATATTTGAGTAACAACGGTTTCAAACCCTGTACTAATATGAATTTGGAGTATAAAACATGTATACATGTCTTGGTATTAATGATAAAATTGTTTTTTATTTAGTGATAATCAGGACAAAATATTTAAATATGGTACTAATATATGATAATTCAGTACAAAATTTTTCAGATTTGATAATGAAATATGATAATTGAGTATACGAATATATGTAGCAAATGTTGATTGTAAATATTGTTCTACTTTTATACTCAAGATCTTATTTTTCGTATTGAATCTGAAACATTTATATGCAAATGTAATATAATAATACTCTAGTTTAATGTTTTATATCTATTTTATCAATGAAATAAATATGAACAACATTTTCTTTAAGATAATAGAGTGCAAACAAATTTATTTATGATAGATGGATTTAAAATGAATTTACCGTGCAGTAAATTCCGCATGGTTTGTCTAATTTTAAAAATCCTTGATTTTTGTGGCCAATATTTGCTGCATGCATATCTGGACCAAATGGAGTTTCAAAAATCGGAAATTGGTACGAATACTCCATGCTGTGGTTTGGCTTAAGTCAAGGGAATGTGGGCACATACATCATTCATTGAGTGACATTTTTGACGTCTTCCCAAGCTCATTTATTTCTGTCATTTACGCTATTTTTATAATTTTTTGTTATTATTCAAAAAATTGCACCCTCATATTTTTGGAAATTCGATTTATGGCAGGCAGTATCAACGGCCTTAAATAATTTCAGATCGTGTAATCGACACATTTTCATTTTTCATGTATATCCCAAAGGTCCTACAACACTTCGGGTTAGAGATGACAATGAAACATGACGAGATCAATTTTATCATTATCATCACGCCCTTGAACAAATCGGGGATCCCCATCCCCATGGGGATTGCTTCGGGTTCGGGATCCTCGCCTCCGCCTCTAATATATTAAATATGCACATATATTTATTATTCTATATTATTATTACATACACACTTATAATATATCAAATAATCACATATTATAATTCGGTATACCGAAATTTTCGGTATGGTATGATACCGACAATTTCGGTAATGGTATCGGTATTAAATTTAAAAAATTTCGATATTTTAGATATACCGAAATATCGATACATATATATTAATATATATATCGATATACATATATATTTCGGTATACATATATATTTCGGTATATACCGAAATATCGATACAAAATTTCGGTAAAATCGATATTTTATCAATATCGTACCGGTTTTCGGTAAATCGGTACGGTATCGGTATCATTTTTTTAATATCGTAATTTTCGATATACCGAAAAAACGGTATGATATGGTATCATTTTTTTCAATACCGAATTTTTCGGTATGGTATACGATATGATTTGAAAATTTCGGTATATCGTACCGAACCAACCCTAATTATTGGTGAAATCCTACATTAAAAAGAAAATTAAATTATATCAATTCAGTTATTTTTCAAACTACAAAATGCAAGGGCTCCTTTTGGTGAGGGTGAGGATAATTTTAGTTGGCTAAAATGGATAAACCCAATCACATCACATGCACACAGATGACTAAGTGGTCGACTCGCCATGTGATGTGATCAAAATTCAAATAGTGTTTTATGTCCCACTCCCTCTTAAGTCTATTCTCCTCTCGTTTCCATTTATTTGTTTATTTATCTAAAATCAATTTCGAGATTTTCAATGATGACTCGTTCATGAAAGATGGCACTTTTTAAAGGGAAATTATAATTTCCACTAGCCTGCAATTTTTTTCGGTTTTAGTTCATGGAAATACTACGTGACATTAGAAATCATAACATTTTTTCAGCATATAATGATGTGCCATCACAAATTGTTGATATGATTATAGACGTTGCTAATATCAATACATCGATAAAGAATTACTAATGTTAAAAAGAATTCGTATAATAAAATTGTTAGGTAATTAAGTGTGAATGAAAAGTCCAAACGGATTTGTCCAATAGTATGGTCCAATAACAGAGGAGAATGAGAAAGTGTGTATGTGAGTGTTGTCCCACATTGAATAGATTTGAAAAAGTTATTCAAATTATATAGTTCGGTTTTGGAGCTTTGGTTTAGGCCCCTTGGGGTACTCAAGTTTTGGGGAGAGAGAGTACGTTAGTCGGCTCGGTCTTGAAACACATGTGCGTGGCCGCCTTGACGTTGCGTGGCGTGGGTGCGATGCGGTCTTTGACAAATATTAATACTTTTGGACAAAATTTATTCGAATTTTTTCTTTAACCGAACCAGCGCACAGAGAACCAGAAATAAATCGGACCGGACCTATTTTTCTGAAGTTGTGCACCTGTTTTCTGAAGCCCTATACCGTGCATTCTGGAACGCTGCATGACTGTTCGGGATGGTGTTTCTCGACGGGCGTGTGTCCGTCCAAGGCATCGACCATCTCCCATAAATACAAGCAGTCTAGCACTCGAGACTCACTTGATAGCATTCTCGAATTACTTTCTACACTCGATTTCCCTCTCATCTCTGATAAATACTCTGTTTCCTTCCTTGTTTCGGGTATGCAACACAGTGTTCCGTGCATCTGTTTCTTGCAATTCACGTTTCAAACTCAGGAAAGTCCAATAATCGTAATTCGTGCGTCGTTGTATTTTAGGGACAAATGTCGCAACGAAAACATAATATTCAGACAATTTCGTCTTGCGGAAAGAGGAGCTTCCTCGCCTTGACCAATCAACAGTCGAACGTGCACTACCGTTCGTTTAGACGAAGGACACAAAACATACTACATATGAATCCAAATTTGTGAATTGGCCAGATGTAAATAAAAAAACTTGCAGATAATGGGGGAAAAAGTCCCCCTTTCTCAGCATCGGAGGGATTCACTATTTCCAGTTCAACCCTTTTTCAAATCTTTTACTAATGTTGCTGGTTATGGTATAAGTTATAGTTTAAGTGACATGTGACGTCATGCTCGACAGGCTTTTATGTTCATGAAAATGGAAATATCCTTTATATAAACTTTGTTTTAGCATATAAAAGGAAAATGACAAAGGCAAGAATTTATACTAGTTAAATTTAACAACCTCATAGTACAAAAATAATAATCAATACATGTCAAAGATTCATGAAAAATCCCTAACACCAATCTATCCATTTTTGTAGAGTCCTCTCTCAAGGGCACTAGGCTTGTATATATATACATACACAAGTGATTTGATTCAAATTAAGCTAAAGTTTTCTTTGAGACACCACTTTTCACCTGCCCACAAAATTTCTCTCCTCAAATCTACATCAAAACTTCTCTTCAATCTTTTTCTATTTCTATTTCATAAACTTTTTTTCCTACAAATCCAATTTTCTTGTCCTTTACCACATGAGTACTTCGGAAAGTGGCAACAAGTTCCGGGACAGCTCCTTTTCCTCGTACTTAGATGGAGCTGAGGAAACATTTGTGCTCGAGTTACGAGCTTCCAAGCGTGATCATGCTTATCTTGGAAGGAACAGAACGACCGAAGATCGAGAAATCGATGTTTTCGATGCGAAAAAATACTTCACCGAAGGCACGAGTTGCGCCGCCACGATGGTCGGGAGCAAAGAGTCCCCTGGTCACCAGTCCAAGAAAGATGATGATCCCATTCAAGTATCGGGTGCGAAAGATCGGCGTCAGATAGCGACCCCGAGTCTTCGATCCGAGTCGAGCTGGAACAGTGGAAGTGGCATCTTGCATAGTGTGCCGACGAACAAGAGGCCGAAAGAGGTTAAAAGAAGGAGCTTTCTTGCTAACATTGGCTGCAACTGTTCTTGTAGTGACAAGAATTCGGTTGAGATTGGCGATTTCGATTGGGAGAACTGTTTGATCAAGAGTTGTGGTGTTCAAACCAGTGACCATTCGGGCAAGAAATCCCTGTCGAGATATGATGTAAAATCGAGATTTCTTGAATCTGAAAGGAAAGGGAACGCCGAGGGCCATTTTAGCTTCCCGGTGTTCAATCCCAAGACGGGAAATCAGGCAGCAAGAATACAGACACAAGGTGGCGAAGAAGATGATCAGGATTCCACAAAGCGAAAATCGTTGGAAGTATTCGGAGCCCCGATCCTGGACAGGGCCAAGAACCGCCTGAGCCTGGACAGGAAGCTGTCAATGCTGACTTGGGAGGCACTTGTTCCAGGAGTGACTGAAGAAATCAAGATCCCTTCGATCTGCAGTGATCTGGATAACGATAGCGACAGTGATGCGAGCTCCGATTTATTCGAGATCGGAAGCCTGTCGAAAGGCAACTCTTTCCTTTCCAGGCAGGCATCCGATGGACTGCCGGGATGTATAACCCCTGGAAATTTTTATGCACCAAGTGAAGCCAGTATAGAGTGGAGTGTTGTTACCGCCAGCGCGGCAGATTTCTCCATTTTTTCGGATGTCGAAGAGCTACGATCCACCACCACAAACACCACAAAAACCGCCACCACCGCCACCATGCCAAATCCTCATCAACCATGTCCGAATAACCCAAGAAAAAGCCCACTCAAAGAAGTGCCGAAACGGCGTTCGGGTATTCTTTCAGGCTGTAAAAGTGAGAAAGCTGTTCCAGTTGCAAGAAGCGCACATATATCACAAGATAAGGGATCATCAAAAACAAGAAATCTCCTAAAATCAGATACGCCTAAGGTTCCGGGGTTCGACCCAAGAAAAAGACAGCAATCTTTTGAAGCATGTGCCATATCTAAACCACACTCCGGAACTGCATCGCATCTGGTGTACACTTAGTAATCTTTCTTTTGTCGTACTCATGTTCCATGTTGCCATTTTCTTTTATCAAGCTATTGAGTGAATACATTACTAGATATGAGAAAAAAAAACAAGTGTGTTTATTCAAGCTCATATTCATTCCAACAAGTACAGTAACTGATACGCAGTCCCCCATTGTTGAGTACGTACGAGCTCCGAGAATTGATTGATGATACCCATGCAAGAACTTGTGGTTTTGGCATGACACGTTTACATTGAAACCGACCCACCAATTTACCAAAAACCATGCAAGCGAATACATACGTTTATATCCAACTCAAGTTTTGGGAGGTGTGCTTCACATATATAAAACAAAGTACATGATGTAAGAGAGGCAAGTACTTAGTTCGTAGCTTATATGACATGCCGGCCTCATCTTTTCTAAAAAGTTTAGTCTATTAATCGGCTAATCTCTATATAGATCAGAAGCCCCTTTATATGACCCATATAAGTTTTAAATCGAGGGATATGCACGAGTAGGCAGGGGCTCGGAAGAGAGGACTTATATAACGGACTAACTCCCAGAGCATACCCCAACAATATTTCAGTGAGAAATATGCTCCACACGAGAATCGAACCCGTTACATGCCGGCATCATCTTACTTCGACGACGTTTGATTTATAGAAAGAGTTGGACCAATACGGATGAGACATATATAATTGGATATATAATTTCGAATCATCTCATATCATATGAACTTAACAGTTCCAATATATCGTCCGATCTCACCGATGTGCATCAAGGTTCTCGAAACTAGTTTACATGGGACCGGACATTTTGAATCGAAGAGAAGGGAATGTTTCTTTGCTTAATTAATTTTACAGTGAAACGCAAAATTCACAAGTGATATTGAGAGAAGATGGGATGAGTCTCATTCCATAACCACCATGTTAAAATGGCCTATATGGTCCCTTCATGTAATGGGGGATAGCCATTGCCTGGGTGGTAGTCCAAAATCAGTTATAGGGGGGAACGCGGTAAATAGTAACTGGAGTGGGTGGTTCAATCAATCGAGATTCAGAAGCTATAATTTCACCGCTACAGTTAATGTCTCTTCCGGTCCTATTTATGTGATGTATTGGAAAGGTAAATATCATATCCCATGGTTGGACCTTTCACGTCGACCATTCGACTAAATGATATTGATACCCCCCGTAACCACCTCAGGCCCCGAGGTTCGAGCAGCATGCGCAGACCCTGAACTACTCTACCAAGCTCAGGAGGTAACCAGCGGACCTGCGCGCCCAAGATCGGGAGTCACCCGAGGACTTCGCATGAAGAGATCGGGAGATGGACCGAGGACCCGTGTTTAGTTCGGGAATATCTCCCGAGGATCATGTCCCGACGAGATGAAGAGTCCACCCCGGATACGTCTTACCTTGTGTAGAAGAATCCCGCGGGGATACGTCTTTCCTTATTTAAAGAATCCTGGGTCGGTACATCTTTCCTTATTTAGCCTAGAGGATCCCGAGGATCACGGAGGATATTCGCCAAGATATTCTCTTCCATCGCCTTAGCCCCTCTATAAATATCAGGTTCGCTCCCTCATTCTACACACACTCATTCTTGCAAACTTTTGCACTCAGCGTATATTTCTCTCACTTTTGCTCTCGCGCTCTGCCTGACTTAAGCATCGGAGGGGCTTCGTCGGACACACTTTCGGCGCCCTCTGACCAGTTATTTGTGGTTGCAGACATCAAGGAAGAAGCACAATTCAGTCCCTTGTCGCTCGACGTGCCCGAACTCCTCGACGTGGTGGTGTTTGCTCGTCGGTTGAGATAATTTGGCTACATCAATTGGCGCCGTCTGTGGGAAACGTAGAAGAAAGACAAGATGCCACCAAAGAGGACTAGAGCTCAGGGTACGGGAGAAACTAGCAACACGGAGAGTATCGCTCAGGGGTCGGAGAACCCCACTCTTACTGCCGCCCAGATAGCTGAACTGGTAGCAACCACGCAGTAACCCAAAAGAAACTGATTTCCAGCAACTTGACCCAAACCCGTAACTTACCCCATCTCCAGTGTATGGTTTTATTTAATTGATGACACCAACTGTCCACAATTCTCCACCTTGTTATCAATCCATTCAACAATTGCTTCCCCTCCTTCTAGCCTAATGCTAAGGCTTCATTCTTTCTGCCATTTTCATCAAGTTCAGGCAGTGTTGATGTTTATTACCAGGAAGTATTTTGGTAAAAACATCTGCTGGATTTTCATGTGTGCTAATCTTCACCACTTGGATCTCTCCCTTTTCAATGACTTCTCTAATAAAGTGCAGCTTCACATCTATATGCTTCGATCTTTCATGGAACACCTGATGTTTAGACAAGTGCACTGCACTTTGATTATCGCAGTGAATGAATATAGTTTCCTGTGAGAATCCCAGATCCTTCAAGAAACCGTGAAACCACATGGCTTCCTTCACTCCTTCAGTAATTGCTATATATTCTGCCTCAGTAGTTGAAAGAGCCACCACAGGTTGCAACATAGACTTCCAACTAACAGCTGTCCCAAATAGAGTGAACACATAACCTGTTATGGATTTCCTGGTATCAATGCTGCCTGCAAAATCGGAATCCACATACCCTGTTATCATCTCCTCAACTTCTCTGTTTTCAGAAAACAACAACCCAAGGTTCACTGATCCTTTAACATATCTCATAATCCACTTTAAAGCTATCCAGTGTTCTTTCCCCGGATTAGACATAAATCTACTAACCAAACTCACAGCATAAGCTAAGTCTGGTCTGGTGCATATCATGGCATACATGAGGCTGCCTACTGCACTTGCATATGGTACTGTCTCCATGTAAGCCTTATCATCATCTGTTTCAGGACATTGTCCAGCTGAAAGTCTGAAATGGTTTGCTAGAGGACCTTGAACAGCTTTAGCTTGATTCATGTTGAACTTATTCAACACTTTCAGCAAGTATCCTGTTTGTGTGAGCATAATAGTTTTCTGTGACCTCTTCCTTCGAATTTCCATCCCAAGAATTTTCTTAGCTGATCCCAAATCTTTCATTTCAAACCTTCCCTTCAATTCTGTTTTCAGTTCTTCAATTTCCCTCAAGTTCTCACATGCTAACAGCATGTCATCCACATACAGCAATAGATATATGTTGTTCCCACTGGACAGTCTTTTATGATAAACACACCAATCGAATTCACTCCTCCTGAAGTTTTGGCTGGTCATAAAGTCATCAAACTTTCTGTACCACTGTCGAGGTGCTTGTTTTAAGCCATAGATAGACCTCTTCAATTTACAGACCATAGGAGTTGGAGTTTTACTTTCGAACATCTCAGGCTGCTGCATGAATATCTCTTCATCTAGATCTCCATGTAGGAAAGCTGTCTTGACATCCAGCTGCTCCAATTCCAGATCCATTTTGGCCACTATAGACAGTATACTTCTGATTGATCTGTGCTTTACAACAGGAGAAAAAATTTCATGAAAGTCCAGCCCCTCTACTTGAGAATAGCCTTTGGCAACTAGTCTGGCTTTGAATCGTGGCTGCTCAACTCCTTGGATTCCTTCTTTCCTTTTGAAAATCCATTTGCAGCCCACAATTCTCTTATTCTTCGGAGTAGGGACTAGTTGCCAAGTGTTGTTCTTTTCAAGAGAAACCACTTCTTCTTCCATAGCAGCCTGCCAATTAAATTTATCAGGTGACATCATTGCTTCTTGGACTGTCAGGGGATCAGTTCCTTCTATTTCAGAGGCTGCAGTGAGAGCAAATGACACCATTTCAGCATGTCCAAAACGTTGGGGTGATTTGATTGTCCTTCTCTGCCTGTCTCTCACAAGCTGATACCCTTGCCTTTCAACAGATTGTTGGGGACTGGTTATATTCCTTTCTGCTGGTTCAGACAGATCATCTCCAAGCAATTCATCAGACATAGGAAGCTCCACCTCAATTTGATCAGTCCTAATCTCAGCCTTTTCTGAATTTTCTGGCATAGATGTTCTAGAGCTTTGCCTTAGAGGAAACTCATCTTCCTTGAAGATAGTGTCTCTGCTAACAAACGTTTTTTCCTTCCCAGGTTCTATACATCTGAGTTTATAGCCTTTTACTCCTTCTGGGTAGCCAAGAAAAACACACTTTAGAGCTCTAGCTTCCAGCTTGCCTTGGCTTATATGTGCATAAGCCGTGCAACCAAATGGCCTAAGGTGATCAAGAGCAGGTTTGCTATTTGTCCATTTTTCCATTGGAGTGAGAAATCCTAAGGGTACTGAGGGGCTACGGTTTATCAAATAGCAGGCTGTAGTGACAGCCTCAGCCCAGAAACTTGAAGATAATCCAGAGGTGAATAGCATGCATCTTACCCTTTCCAATAGAGTTCGGTTCATCCTTTCTGCAAGGCCATTTTGCTGTGGTGTTCTAGGGACTGTTTTGTGTCTCATAATACCCTTTGATTGACAGAATTCATAAAAGTCCTTTGAGCAAAACTCGAGGCCATTATCGGTTCTCAAATATTTCAGCTTGCTGCCTGTTTGTGTTTCCATGAGTGTGAGCCAATTTTTAAACTTTTCCAGTGCTTGACTCTTCAATCTCAAAGTATATATCCATACTCTTCGAGTGAAGTCATCAATGATGGACATAAAGTACCTGGCCCCTCCATTCGACTCAACCTTGGAAGGCCCCCACAGGTCACTGTGAACATAATCAAGAGCTGCCTTTGTATTGTGTATTCCTGATCCAAATCTGACCCTGGTTGCCTTTCCTTTCACACAAACTTCACAGAATTCCATTTCAGTAAGATTCTGAGCTCCAAGCATGCCTTGTTTTCTGAGTTCTTGAAGTCCACGCTCACTGATGTGACCAAGTCTTAGATGCCATAACTTGGTTTGGTTCAACCCTTCAACTGTGCAAGCAGGGGCTTTAATGATGGTTTTACCAGATAAGATATACAAACCATTGATTAAAGTCCCTTTCATGATCACAAGAGATCCCTTAGTGACTGTCAATCGCCCCATGGCAGCTTTAAAAGAGTACCCTGTTTTATCCAGCACTCCTAGTGAAATCAGATTCCTCTTCAAATCAGGAACATATCTTACATCTTGTAGAATTCTTTCTGTTGAGTCCTCAAGCTTGATCCTCACTGTCCCTACACCTTTCACAATACAGCTTTTGTTATTGCCAAGGATGACTTGTCCTCCATTTGCTTCAGTGATTGTTTCAAACCACATTTTGTTAGGACACATGTGGAATGAACACCCATTGTCCATAACCCAGTTTTCGTTCTCATTTTCTTCTGTTATACAGAGAACTTCTGCACTCTCATATCCATCCAGTGCAATAGCTAAATCCCCTTGTTCTTTAGCAGTGTTCTGTCCCTTCTTTCTGTCTGGGCAGTCTCTCCGATAATGACCCTCCTTGTGACAGTGAAAACACTTTCCTTTCGGTGGCTTGGTCTTAGACTTGCTTCTAGATCTACTGCGTGAATTCCTCTTATCATTTCTATGTTCTGTCCTTCCACGAGCCAAGAGGTTATCACCAGTTGATTGAGTCTGAGTTTCAGAATTCATATCAGATTCCTTAGACCTCAAAGCCTTCTGGACATCACTCAATGATATAGTGTCTCTAGAATACTTCAGTGTTTCTGCGAAAGTTGCATAGGATTTTGGAAGAGAATTCAGTAATATGATGGCTTTATCCTCCTCTTCAATCTTGATTCCAATATTCTCCAAGTCAAGTAGCAGTTTATTGAAATCATCCAGATTGTCTCGGATTGCTTTTGAATCATTCATCTTATAGCCAAAAAACTTGCTTTTCAGATAGATGCGATCCTGGAGAGATTTATTCAGATAGAGTTCTTCAAGCCTGTTCCATAACCCGGCAGCAGTTGTCTCAGATGAGACTTCCCTTAGAACTTTATCATCAAGGTGAAGAGTTAGGGTGCTGAATGCCAACTCCATTTTATCAGATTTTTCTTCTTCAGAGAGATCTTCTGGAAATGATCTCGATCCCCCTTTGTTGTGAAATTGCTCAAGAATCTTGATGGTGATAAGCAACAAAGTTTGATTTAGTCTTATTATATTCTGTTATGCAAGCATTATCGAACAGATTTCTTGATTCCAGAATATATGCATGCACACAAACAGAAAGGAAATCAACACCAATTTACGTGGTTCGATCAAGATGATCTACATCCACGGGAGGGAAAGATTGCTGTCTTTTATTGATCACAAGAGTACAGATGTAAGCTACTACCCTTACAGTACAAGAACACTTATCTGATTACAAGATAACCACAAGCAATTGATCACCAGAACCTTTCTACACTGCAGGTACAAGTTCTTGATCACTGCTTCTCCACTGTTTCTTCTTCTCCAGATTAGTGCCTTCTGTTTTCAGAGTATTTCCACTTATAAGCCCGGTTATGAGAGTGAGTATGTAGTCTGCTTTTTCTTCTGAAAATTCCAGTTCCCTTTTATACGTTTCAGTAGCCCAGAAACTTAATTTCCAGTTATTTGGCCCATACCCGTTTCTGCCCCGTTTAAAGTGGTTCTATTGTTGGATTGATGACACCAACGGTTTTGTCAACTGCTCACATCCTTCCTTGGCTGTTCTTCTTCGCTGTGAGACCAGCCCTGTGTTCTGTGTTTCTCCGTGAACACAGACCTTGCTGCTCTCCTTCTTTGTTGTCCAGCCATGTGTTCTGTATTTCTGTGTGAATATAGTGAGGTGTCTTCTATGATATCCCGGTGAGGTGGTTTTGATCTGTTCCTATCTTGAACATCTGGTTCTGTGAGAAAGAACAGCGAGACCACGAGGGATTTGAGCGTTGTGTGAGAGGTTCCAGCTTCTGGGGTTGTTCGGGTTTGGGTTGTTTTCTCTCTGTGTGAAAGTTGTCCAGTATAATATCCAAACCTCGTGTTCTTTACCCAGGTTTAGTGCGGTTTCAGTTCTTTACCCTAGGTTTAGTGCGATGACTGAGCCTGGCCACGATCTTTCTAGATCTGGTCTCTTACTCCCTCTGTGGGAACATTTACGTGCTAACCTATAATCTGTTTGGTTTGCTTGTTCTGTTTTGTGCTTGTGCAGGTTTTGGTACAAGGCAGTAGCCGAGTAGCCGATTCACAACACAAGTTAAGGTTGATGTTCGATAAAAAAAAGTGTATCATCCGAATCTTAATCATGTATCGTTTCATATTTGGTAATCTGAGCGCTTTTTCATTGTGAGTACTGACGTGACGTTACGTACATGAACATCAATGTTTGTGACGCGCATGTTGGACAAATGATTAAAATTGTAAACAAAAGGTGTAAATAATCAAATTTATAAAAATTAAATATATTAGCACAAAAAATACGTTTGGGCAAAGGAATAAAAGTTTTGTTTACCTTGCCAAATTCAGAATTTCACCAACTATTAGAAACTTCATGGATCAATTCAAGCACCGGAAAACAAGGGAAAAAATATTAATAACATATGAATTGAAAATATAATTAAGAGCAAATTTGCACACATTAAAGGGAACATCAATGCATGATATAGTGAATGATTTAAAAACAAAAGTCAGGGAGAGAATAAATGGCCTTCATCAGAAGAGAGAGGAAATAATATGACCGTACCCTGATATATCATTTTTATTATGATAGAATCTTTAGGACAAAGCTATTTTGTCAAGGTAACGTAATCTAAATTTGGTGATGTTAAATTGAATGAGCTTAGAACTATGATCAGTGTTGTGATTATTACTTCCAAGAACGTGATTTCCTACCAGATTGTCTCAATGGCGATATGCAGATTAATCAATTGAATTCAAGAAAACCGATAAAGCAGAATAACGTACACACAGGACATAAGTTGCAGCAAGAAACAAGACAAGATTTACGTGGTTCGACCAATACTCCACGGGTGGGAAAAACAACTTCACTATGAACGTACTCTGTTACAGGAAGGTTTCTGGAATTGCACAATTACCAATTACACACTGAATTCACTCTTGTACATCTTCTTTAAACTCAAGCATATACACTCTTGAATTCTCTGCAGGATATGTGCGATTCTCTTCAATTTTCTTCTCTCACAGAGTAGTGAGCACAAGGTGGAATAAGACTGCTGAAAATTGTATTAGTCGTTCTCTCTCCTTTCCAGTTTGGCGAAGGTGACCAATATATATACTTTATGGGCCATTGACTTAAGCAATTTCAGCCCAATCCTCAATTGACTCAAGTGCACCATACTCAATTGTTCCACCAGCTTTAACTTCCGAAGGTTGATAACACTCTTCTTCACAAATCTCCACCTTGTTATCAATTCCTTTCAGTTCAAGTTGTCTTACCACCAAGTTTCCTGATACTAAGGTTCTTCCACTGTCAAGAGCTTTATGAGGTCAAGACAATGTTGATGTTTGGTTGCTGGGAGAACCTTTGTAAACACATCAGCTAGATTATCATGAGTACTGATCTTCACCACAAGAACATCTCCTCTTTCTACGATTTCTCTTACAAAATGTAGCTTGACATCTATGTGTTTTGATCTATCATGAAACACTTGGTGCTTGGATAAGTGGACTGCGCTCTGGTTATTACAGTGAATGGGTATTGTCTCCTGTACCAGTCCTAACTCCTTGAGGAACCCCTTAAACCAAATACCTTCCTTTACACCTTCATAACAGCAATATATTCAGCTTCAGTAGTTGAGAGTGCAACTACCGGTTGTAACATGGACTTCCAGCTTACTGCTGTTCCATACAAAGTGAACACATACCCAGTCAAGGACTTCCTTGTATCAATGCTTCCAGCAAAATCTGAGTCTACATACCCCACAATTGCTTGGTTCTGATCCTTGTCAGCTGTAAAGCACAGTCCCAGATTAACAGAACCTTTGACATATCGCAGAATCCACTTCAATGCCATCCAATGTTCCTTCCCTGGATTTGACATGAATCTGCTCACAAGGCTTACTGCATAGGCTAGATTAGGCCTTGTGCAGATCATTGTGTACATCAGGCTACCCACTGCACTTGAATAAGGAATTGCTTCCACATACTTCCTATCAACTTCTGTTTTGGTACATTGAGAGAGTGACAGTCTGAAATGGTTTGCCAATGGACATTGTACAGCCTTTTCTTGTAATATGTTGAATCTTTTCAGTATCTTCAGCAAATAACTTGACTGCGTTAATGTCAAATTTTTCTGGTGTCTGTCCCTTTGAATTTCCATTCCCAGAATTTTCTTGGCTGGTCCAAGATCCTTCATTTCGAATCTGTGACTCAATTCTCTTTTAAGGTTGTCAATATCTTGCTTCTCTTCACCAGCTAGCAGCATGTCATCGACGTAGAGAAGAAAATAGATATTGTTACCACTGGACAGCCTCTTATGGTAGACACACCAGTCATACTCACTTCTATTGAATCTTTGGCTTGTCATGAAGTCATCAAATTTTTTGTACCATTGTCGAGGAGCTGTTTTAACCCATAAAGAGATTTTCTCAATTCACATACCAGTTGGATGGGTGAATTTACTTCAAACATTTCTGGTTGAGCCATGTATATGACTTCATCCAAGTCCCCGTGTAGGAATGCTGTTTTAACGTCTAATTGTTCCAGCTCAAGATCCTGTCGGGCTACAATGTCTAGAATGCTCCTGATTGATCGATGTTTGACTACAGGTGAAAATATTTCATGAAAATCCAGACCCTCAACTTGTGAGTAGCCTTTTGCCACCAGAATGGCTTTGTACCTTGGTTGTTCTATCCCAGGAATCCCTTCCTTTATTTTGAAAAGTCCATTTGAGCCAATGATTCTCTGATTTTCTGGTCTTGGTACCAGTTTCCAGGTCTGATTCCTTTCAAGGGAGCTGATCTCTTCTCTCATGGATTCTATCCACTTCTGTTTGTCACTAGAATTCATTGCTTCTGATAGTGAGGTAGGATCTGTTCCATGAATTTCAGTGGCTGCAGTAAGTGCAAAAGAGATCATATCAGCATATCCAAACCGTTGAGGTGGTTTGATCAGTCTCCATTGTCTGTCTCTCACTAGTTGATAATCTGGAGGTGTTATAGATTGAGTTAGATCTGTGTCGCTTCTGTTATCTGCCTCAGTTTGAACTTGTTTTTAGGGTGTGTTTGACATTGGTAGCTCCACCTCAACTTGAGCAGTCCCTGTGCTTTTATTATCAAGTTTAGTACGTGATGCCAACTTGCTGGTGTGTTTCAGAGGGAATTCTTCTTCTTTAAAGGTGACATCCCTGCACACCAAGGTCCTCTCTTTTCCTGGTTCAATGCATCTTAACTTATAACCCTTCACTCCTTCAGGATAACCAAGAAAGACACACCTTATGGCCCTGGGCTCTAGTTTCCCTTGATTTATATGAGCATATGATGTACAACCGAAGGGTCTCAGATGATCAACAGAGGGCTGTTTTCCAGACCACATCTCCATAGGGGTGTGAAAGTCAAGCGGTACAGATGGGCTCCTGTTAATCAGATGACAGGCTGTGGATACTGCTTCTGCCCAGTAAGAATTGGGTAATCCTGAACTGTCCAGCATGCATCTTACACGATCTAACAGTGTCCTGTTCATCCTTTCTGCTAGCCCATTTTGTTGGGGAGTTCCTGGAACAGTTTTATGCCTTTTTATTCCTTTTCCTTGACAGAATTCTTCAATTTTTTTGGAACAAAACTCTAGACCATTGTCTATTCTCAGGTACTTCAACTGTCTTCCAGTCTGATTTTCAATCAACTTTAACCAGATCTTAAACTTCTCTAGTGCCTGATGTTTGAACTTCAGAGCGTAAATCCAGACTCTCCTTGTGTAGTCATCTATTAAAGACATGAAATACTTTGCTCCACCATTTGACTCAACCTTTGCAGGGCCCCAAAGATCTGTGTGTACATAGTCCAGCAGACTTTTGGTGTTATGAACAACCCTGTTGAATCTAACTCGTGTAGTCTTTTCCTTGATACATACATCACAGAAATCCAGAGAAGAGAGTGTCTGTTCTCCCAACATCCCTTGTTTCCACAGCTCCTGCAGTCCTCTTTCACTAATGTGGCCAAACCTCAAGTGCCATATCCTGGTTCTGCTGCGCTCTTCTGCTACTAGTGTAGAGCTTTTGACTGTTGCTCTCCCAGAGAGAACATACAACCCATTTATCAAGCTGCCCCTCATCACTACCATTGAACCTTTAGCCACTGTTAGCTTCCACATGGTTGCCTTGAAGGAGTAACCATTTTTGTCAAGAGATCCAAGAGATATTAGGTTCTTTTTAAGTTCTGGAACAAATCGAACATCCTCAAGTAATTTTTCAGAACCATCATCCAGCCTTAGACGCACTGATCCAATACCTTTGACAGAGCATGTTTGGTTGTTTCCTAGAATAACTTCCCCTCCATTTACATCACTGAAAACCTCAAACCAGTTCTTGTTGGGGCACATGTGGAAGGAACATCCACTGTCCATCACCCAACCATTGTCTTCTCGAGTATCAGTGAGGCATAAGACTTCTGCACTTTCATATCCATCCTGTGCTATTGATAGTTCACCTTGATCCTTTGGTTTTTCATGCCCTTTCTTCCTCTCCGGGTAGTCTCTTCTAAAGTGACCCTCTTTATGGCAATGAAAACATTTTCCCTTCACATTCTTAGTCCTGGACTTACTCTTTGATCTCATTATGGTATTCTTTTTGTCTGTTCTGTGTTCTGTCCTTCCCCTTACCATCAGATTTTCACCAGTAGATTGGGATTGTGTCTCGGCTTGCATATCAGTTTCTTTAGCTCGCAGAGCTTTCTGAACATCATTCAGGGAGATTGAATCTCTGGAATATTTCAAGGTTTCTGCAAATGTAGAGTATGACTTCGGTAGAGAATTCAATAGGATGATTGCTTTGTCCTCCTCCTTGATCTTTATTCCTATATTCTCAAGATCAAGAAACAATTTTTTATACTCATCCTCATTGTCTCTAATCCCTTTGGATTCATTCATCTTGAAAACAAAGAATTTACTCTTCAAATATATTCTGTCTTGCAGAGACTTGTTCAAGTACAGTTCCTCTAATTTTTTCCAGAGTCCAGCCGCTGTGGAAACGAAATAATTTACTGTTCAAATATATTCTATCTTGCAGTGACTTGTTCAAGTACAACTCCTCTAATTTGTTCCAGAGTCCAGCCGCTGTGGTTTCAGAGGAGACTTCACGAAGAACTTTATCATCAAGATTTAACGTCAAAATGCTAAATGCCAGTTCCATTTTGTCAGATTTATCTTCTTCTTATAATTCTGCGGGAAAATTGTTGAATCCCCTAATGCCTTCGCCACCTTCTGCTGCACCAGAATGGCATAGATTCTACGGCGCCAGATGCCAAAATCTCCGTTTCCATCAAATCTTTCAACCTTTACCTTGGTAGAAATCGTTCTTGAAACCCACCGATCAAGAAAACCGCACCTCTGATACCACTTTGTTGTGATTATTACTTCCAAGAACGTGATTTCCTACCAGAATGTCTCAATGGCGATATGCAGATTGATCAATTGAATTCAAGAAAACCGATTAAGAGGAATAACGAACACACATGACATAAATTGCAGCAAGAAACAAGACAAGATTTACGTGGTTCGATCAATGCGATCTACATCCACGGGTGGGAAAAACAACTTCACTATGAACGTACTCTGTTACAGGAAGGTTTCTGGAATTGTACAATTACAAATTACACACTGAATTCACTCTTGTACATCTTCTTTAAACTCAAGCATATACACTCTTGAATTATCTGCAAGACACGTGCAATTCTCTCCAATTTTTTTCTCTCGCAGAGTAGTGAGCACAAGGTGGAATAAGACTACTGAAAATTGTATATGTCGTTCTCTCTCCTTTCCAGTTTGGCGAAGGTGACCAATATATATACTTTATGGGCCATTGACTTAAGCAGTTTGGGCCCAATCCTCAATTGACTCACGTGCAGCATACTCAATTGTTCCACAAGCTTTAACCGTCGAAGGTTGATAACACTTTTCTTCACAATCAGAATATAAGAATAACTTGTGTTGATCAAGTTAGGACTTTCAGTTCAAGAGGATCGAACGCTCAAAAGCAGATTATAGTTAAGTTGGATAGCAACTATCGATGTCAAAAAAAATAATAATAAGAGCCGGAATTTTAATTTAATAGTAATAGATAGAGATATAGATTATAGATTATAGGTGACATAAGAAATTTGAAGCAGCAATCTGGAGGCGAATTACGACCCCGGATGATAAATACATAAAATACTATTAGTAGTAACTCCGTCGAGCCAAATTTGAAAACATAACCCCTGAAAAAAAAGTTGTTTTTTTTATTCATCTACCCATGCTGTGTATGTAATCGAATCGAATTTATATTCATATAATTAACTTTTTCTACTTTTATTTTCCAGTAAAGAATAAAATATTATATTAAATAATGGGGTATCACGATTCAATTCTTTGTTTGAAATAAAGAAAACGGAATGGTAAAATATTTCTTTGGATATAATTTTGTTTTTGTTTCAGTTATTTGAGGGTAAAATATAATCTAAAAACCAAAATTTACAGACAGATCTGTAATTCTCAGCTACTGATCGTGTCTCCAACTCCAAATTCTCATTTGGAATCGACAATGATGTGGGTTTCTTGTAAATTTCTATAAATTCTTCAGTTTACGAGCTGCAGATCTAATTTTCACGTCAAAATTGAAAGCTTGACGTCGTGCAGCTACATTCCTGAGCGTGATATCGAGAGTTTCAGTTGTCGTATACAGTTGTTGGATTTTCAAATTATTTTGAACCCGCGGGTCGTAATCTTAGGAATTGATGCAATTTATATTGGTCTTTCAGGTCACATTAGGAATTATACTAATTATTCGGTTGTTCAAAGATTGTATGTGGTGATAATGCTTAATGCATTCTGGATTTTAGGTGCTGCTATGATGCGTATGAAATGTTACTTAGCTTCTAATTGCTAGATTGTCATGATTGTTGGTGAGATATTCTTGATGCAAATGTATAGGCTAGTTGAGGTTGAAGGAGTTTATGCCCTCTGAGAATTTAAGCTCTAAAGATCGAATCAGGCTTGATTTTGAATATGTTGTGACTTATTTGTGTCATGAGTGTAGCTCAAATTTTAGAAACTTGTATGCAACGCTTACAGGAACCATCTGTGTTTCCATTATTTTGCAGATGAGCTGGTTTATTATTGAGTTGTGGGAGGCATGTATTGATGGCTTATTTCAAGAACACGGAATTGCTACCTGAGAGAAGAGGCCCTGCAGTTGTGGTCAGTAAGTCTCTGGATCAAAATGAGCAAAAGTCACGGGCTGGTCGTCGAGGGAGGAGGTTTGGTCGGATTTCTAGACAAGGATTCTTGTTTTGGTTGTTGTCACTTGGAGTGCTCTTGTTCATGTATTTGGCTTATTTTGGTTTAAAGATGCATTTTCATGGTGAGTGAATGTCTTTAGAAACTTCACCAGCAAAAACTTTCTTCTGAGTTTGATAGTTTTGAGGTTGAACACTGTACAATTGCCATACATGTCATATGCAATGTTTTTCAGTTCATACAGTTCTATAGTTAGAGGCAGATGAAAACTTGAATCTTTTTCCTCTAGGTCCAGTTTTTAATATTTATAAGCTTTTTAATTAAGTTTTTCTTAGGTGGCTAATAACCAAAATGCTTCTCATAAATCAATGTTGCACTTGAAGTATAAATTTTGAATCATGTCTAGTATCGAGTAAAACACAACATAATAATGATATGTATGCTATTTTTGGAATTCCATTTGCTCAATAACATTTTTTGTATTTTCTTACGTCTGTGAATCTGTAGGAGCTGTTTCTTCTTTGGGAGATGTTAAAGAAAAATTGGTGAAAAATGCTCCAGAGCAATCGTGGCGGAAGCCACATAGGCAACGTAAGAATAGAGTGATTACTTTTTAATGTTCCTATTATCTCTCATTCAGAATCTGAAAATTTAATTTTGTGTGGGTGACAATATATGCACGAGAATTCTGGTTAATACAAATAAATTTGTGAATTTTAATGTGCAGTTTTAGTCGCTCGCACAGTAACTGTTCCATGTATATTTGAATGTCCACATTATATCATTTCAAAAAAATAATAACGATAGCAAGTGTATCAAACATGATCCTTGTTAAACTTATCGTCACCATGTATTTATATCTTCATAATTATTTTACCAGGTTTCTCTCCATGTGAGGTACCATTTCTTGATTCAGTTACATATCTCCTTGAGCCGAAAGATAATGTGAAGTTTGCTCACTTCTCCTTGGGGTATATAGAAACAGAGGAGAAAACTCCATTGAATGAAGCTAGGTTTGGTGGTCATCAAACTCTTGAAGGAAGAGAGGAATCCTACCATGCAAAAAATCAAACCATCTATTGTGGTTTTGTGAGAAAGCCTGACGGATATCTAAATACTGGATTTGATGTCGATGAGAAGGACAAAAAATATATGAATAGATGTAGTGTTGTCGTGTCCTCCTGCATCTTTGGAAGCTCTGATTTTCTAAGAAGACCAAGTAGAAAAGTGGTAACAAGCTTTTCCTTTGTCCTCAATGGTTTTGTTTTATTTTGTTTGTTGAAGGAAACTCTAGGTTGGCTTTGGATACAATGTTTTCACATTGTTTATTAACTTAAACATAAGGAATTTACATTTGTCTTCATATTTTTTAACTATAATTGAACTAATAACCATGGATTTCAATTGTTAGAGTCTTACAGTCATTTGAAACGCATTGCGGTTATCTTTTCGGTTACATAATAGATTAAAATACCAAAACTATCACAGAGTTTATTTTAATTGAAAAAGTGTAATAGTTAGTTTTGTAATTACACTACTATTGTGTCCCAGACTCTCAGGGTTTAACTTTGGGAACACGTGACATTACTTCCCTTACAAATATAGTGTAAATAGGTAGGAGAAGTACTTGAAACAAGTAAGAGAAGAATTTGAATTTCCATAGTTTTAAGTTATTTAACAGTGGAAATGAATTCAAAATCAAACCTAAGAAATCATATGATAACTTTTACATATATATAGTATAGTGCGTGGCCCCTTTAGTCTCAACAACTTATGAGCTCCGAAGTTTTGCATTCAGTTAGAAAATGATCTGTTTAAGATGTACAAATTTTTGTATACTATGTGGTGCTTTGAGTCTGTTAATTTATGACGAAACTTAAAAATTGCAGATAAGTGAATACTCCAAGAAGAATGTGTGCTTTGTTATGTTTGTCGATGAAGAAAGTTTTGTTAAGCTGTCAGGCGATGGAAATATTCCTGATGAGAATGGAAATATTGGCTTATGGAGGATAGTAATTGTAAGGAACTTACCATACGAAGATTTGCGGAAAACTGGAAAGGTGCCTAAATTGTTGTCTCACCGCCTTTTTCCTTCATCCAGGTGATTGACGGGTCAAAACGTCTCTCTGAAACATGAATCTCATTTTTTTCATTTAGAACATCAATTTTAATTGGACTAACGATTTAACTACGTGCTTGTGGATGTTCCAACTAGGTATTCAATCTGGCTTGATAGCAAATTGCGGCTTAATGCAGATCCCATGCAGATCATTGAGTACTTTTTGTGGCGAGCTGGTTCAGAATATGCTATTTCAAATCATTACGCTCGTCATTGTGTTTGGGAGGAAGTGCTCCAAAACAAGCGGTTAAATAAATATAATCACTCTGCTATAGATGAACAGTTTCATTTCTACCAATCCGATGGACTCACCAAGTTCGACTCTTCAGACCCACAAATCCATCTTCCGAGCTGTACATATCATTCATATCTCCATTTTGTTTCAATCAACATCTCTTTGTTTCTGCTATTTTTTACATGGAACTTCATGTCTGCGCAGTTGTGCCTGAAGGTTCATTTATTGTCAGGGCTCATACACCAATGTCAAATTTGTTTTCATGCCTCTGGTTCAATGAGATTGATCGTTTTACATCACGTGATCAACTGAGCTTTGCATATACTTACTTAAAGCTGAGGCGGCTGAATCCGAACAAACACTTCTATTTAAACATGTTCAAGGTCTGTTATTTGTTGAAGCCGCTGCCTTTTTTAATTTTGATTCACATTTCATGCCATCTTCCTAACATTCTCCCTTTCAGGACTGTGAACGACGAGCAATCACGAAGCTGTTTCATCACAGATTACCTTAAGATTGAAGTCATATGTACGACTTGTACCTGTTACAAGAATGCATAAAGTGTCCAGTGTTTAAACATAAATTTTGTACCCGTATCCACCGTCACGAAGGTGCTTATCATCCTTCATCTGTTGTAGCAGAGAGTGGGTGGATCCTGGATTGTTCTGCAAACTCTTCATCAAGCTAGCAAAGATAACAGAACTTCATTGTTCGAGTACTCCTTTCTTCTTACCCCCATAGAACAGGATTCAAATCTTGCAACTATCTTTGTATCTGTTAGGTCAGGCCTTCCCCCATCTTTGGTGTTTGGATCCGGTGCATGCACACATTAGATGATTCAAATCCCAATTTCTGAATATATAAAAGGAAGTGGGAGATGACCTTGATTCTGTAATAACCATTATATAGTTAATTGACTGATGAGTTATAGTCTTTCTACTTCTGCTACTTGTGACAGATATATGTACGGCATTCTGAAATAACTACAATATGTAGCACCATTTGGTGGTGGTCACCAAAGTGGCCCTCGATTTTTTTCCTCCCAAGAGGAAGCCATCCCTGCCATAGGAGCTACTTCAAATATTAGTTAAAGTTAAAATAAAATATCAGTTAAAGTTATAAACAATGTTTATGATATTAATAATCTTGGTATATTAAAAATTTCACAGTCAATGCAAGAATACTAGAAGATAATGTTAAGAATAAATTAAGAAATTATTTAAGTGAGAAGAAGTTTATGTATGGTAGAGAGACTGTCGTATTTTAATACAAACAGGCGTTGGACATAAATTTGTTACTAGGGTACAGGATAAATTAGTTGAAAGAGAGAACATAAATCCTGAAATAAATAAGAAAATTTCAAAATGCTGGCCCTGTTGAAGGGAAGACATTATCTCCCAAAAACTGATGAAATTTAATTTTTTGCACCGAAGATTTAAGTTTGCTTCAACTATTAACGAATACTCGAAGCCTAAGCGTCACCCATTTAAGTTCCTAGAAAACAAACTCGATAACCACCTTTTTGCAAATAAGCCATCGAAAAAGACAACACCAAATGAAACTGAACTCGATGATAACAAATGTATTCTGCAGCAATAAACAATGAGAGAAAAAAACCTGTAAATATCAGTTACAGTTCCACAGTACCAAATAACATGAGAAACACCCTTCTTCAGGCAAGATACCGGTACAATCGTCTATCCAGAGTATCCCTCTCAAGAAAATCTCGCTCAATAAGGGACTCGATCCGTTTCTTGATCTCTCCAGGATTAGCCAGAAACCGCGATTGAAGTTGTTTCGTAACCTCGGCGATGATATTATTGTGATCCAACACCCTTCTTGCTTTCATAATTCTCACTATTGCAGCCTCAATCTGCGGTTTCCTGTCCTCTTCAACCCTCTGTCGTGTCTCTTGTTTCTCAGGCTCGGATTCCTTTTGTGCTACAACTGTTCCAATCTTCACCTTACGAAGCTTGCTAGTAAACTTGTCGTTAATAGAAAATACATCATCTTCTCCTATGTCCCTGCTCATCGGGTCCTTCCGAAGGACATTTTTACCTTTCACACAAGCTAAGGACTGGAGGCATCTTTTCAAATCAGAAGAGGAAATCTCAGTTGCCTGCTCAATCTCTCTATAGGTAAGACTATCAGCATTGTTAAACAGCATTAGAACACACATTTGATAAGTTGAAACATTCAGCTCGTATTTCTGGCCATTTCCAAAGGTTGCTCTAAGATCAGCAGTGCCCATGTTTGTTTGCCAGGATAATCTTCGGCCGGTATGGGTTCCGAGGTAATATGAACGAAATTTCTCACACAAAGCTAACATTTCAGCTGGTAGATTGCAGGTAATGCTGGATTGGGTGGGCCATGATCCAGTAGTCAAAACCTGGACCACCAGTGTAGGGCTGTTCCCTAACTCAGAACCGCAGGCTGTGTAGAACCCTTGCATTGTGTCTTGAGATGTCTTCATATCTGTAAACATGCCTTCTAGTTTTGACGTAAATTGATAACCACATTCAGTCTTCAGTTTAACAATCAAACTTCTCTCAGCATCATCAGATACAGTTTTTCCGGATAAGAGGCGCTTTGCCAAATGTTGTTTGTAGTACTTCTCGAATACATCTTTTTCCTGGAGGTAACGGAACAACATCATCACCTTGTCAAGAATAAGCTCGATATCTTCCTCTTTCACTCCCTTCAGTCCTTTACGGAGTTTATCATCCACGAACAACGATATATACTCAGGCGAACGGGGATTCAAGTTGATAAAGTATTCAAAAGAAGAACTCAAGGCATTTTGGAAAGTCTTGTCATTGCCAAATGCCATGCTTATGATCTTATCATACTTGTCCCTTTTCTCAAGGAGCAAGTCAACAAAATCAACTGGATTCTTCGATTTCTCAGGGTCTGTGACAAGTTGTTTGCCAGTGTCTCTAATGTGAGATGTCATTACATCTCTAATCGTAGGGAGACCATTAGCAACTCGACGAAATAAGCTGTACATCCTTCCCAAGTCCTCAAACTTATCATCACAAAGCATTTTTACTAAACCTGAATTTTCCATATGAACTAGTCTAAGCATGTGATTGGCAATCATCTCTTTCTCTACAACATTCGTAATTTGGGCTTCACTCTTTGCGTCCAGATAGTGCGATACCCTCTCAATTTCTTCATTTAAACGCCTTTCAGCTTTCTTCAGGTAGTCCCCACAATCACTGCACTCAATAAACTCCTGGGATTCTGCTCTGTAGAAATCAGCTGAAACTTCAAGAAATGGTTTCTCAAAATCTTCTTGGTAGACTGATGGCCCCAAATCCATAAGCATTTTGATTATGTTCCTCATTAGCCCTCTGTTAATAACTTCACCTGTGCGTTCCCTGAGTATTAATTCAAGAAGCGTGTTCAAAAGCCTCGATCTTATTTTACTAGAGTGAATTACATTGTCTCTCCAGATATTGAGCCCTAGCTCATGAACAGAAGTTCTCTGGGTGTTGGGGATAAAAGTTCTATCCATGTACATCAGTATGTCCCGAATCATCTGCAGTGCTTTATTATGATCACTCCATTTTGTATTAAGTTCCTCCAGGAATGATCCACCCTGGGCAGCCTCAATACATTTGGACATCGTTTGAAGATGCAACGTCATTGTTGAAACGAGTCCAGAATAAAGGAAATCCCCAAATTTATGCAATATCATATTGTAAGCGTTTCTGCATCAACAAAAAACATCAAAAGTCAGAGAACAGCTCATCTTTAGGCGCAGAGAAGGATTGAGCACATGTATGAAACAAAAAATGGAAGAAAAATTGAGTCTAAAAATAAGCTAAGCCTGATCTTCATTTTTAAACCCATAAAACATTAATTCTTTTTTCTGACAATTATTATTTTCTCTCTCTCTGGGTTCTAGAGTACCATCTCATCCAAACATGACTTGTAAGACAGGATATTTGAGCTATTCCAGAAAAGGGAAACATAAATATGACATTGGACCCAGAAAGAAACTAGATTCCAACTCTCAAGTACGTTAGGAATAATAGAGTTCAAACAGAGTGGCAATTTGAACAAGTAACTTAAAACTATCGATTACACACTTCTCCATCCTCTACTACCTCTATTACTGATGGCACCCAATCTTATGTGAGAACAACCACACATGATCCTAACTTTTGTAAGCTAGGCCGCATCAGTCTACCTATACAAGGAACCAAAATTCTAAATATGAACCAAATATGTTTATCATGTGGACTGGTAAAACTCAGATCTAACCCTTGAGCAACCGTAAAAAGCTCAGAAATTTCTACTGTGTTGCAAAGGTACTCAACAAATGCATTAATGAACAATCCGACATATCAAGAAGTTGGGAAGTAGCAGTAATGCAAGGCTTATTTCCTAATGAATAAATTATTTTAAGAGCTATATGAGCTAAAGACTATTTGAAGCAGACTAATCTGACAAAAAGCAGGGCGAGGGCGAACAGCACAGCCAGGGAACTGATAAGAATAACTTCGATTAACGACTGGTAACAGATCCAGAAGTATGGCAATCAAACTTTAGTTTTCATTATTTATTCCTTGTCAAATGAGGATTTAAATTGTTTTCAAAAATGAAAAAAAAAAAAAGGATTTCAACCATAGCCAAAATAGGATAATCGCTCCAAGTTAATGCTTCTGCATCTCTATTTTTAACTTGATACATTGTTACGTTTGGATGGAAGGAATTGACTCCAAGGAAACGATTTGAGAAGAGGATCTGAACACCATCTTGGTTGTATTTCGAATCTATCTCAACTACCATTATATTAACTAAATTAATAATTATCAATTTGAATTCATCCAAACAACCAAATCAATTTGAAATCATGGATTTATTTTCAAATACCTACATCCATATGCCCTCAGATTGTGAAAACATTGATAAAGTATGCATTTAGCATACCATTATTGACAAAATCTGTATCTGTAATCAATTAAGAAAGCAAATTCATCCACATATTAGGAAATCTTGCACTTCTGATAAATTCCTAAAATATAGGATTTCTTTCCTGATCAGCATAGGAAATATCTAAGTCAATGTCGCATTCTACATCTATGCCTGCATCCCCTTTCCAACTTGATATTAGACAATACGTTTATAAATGAAGTCCTAGATTGAACTAATATCAGTGGTATAATTCGTTTATAGAAGTTCATTTTCTAAACATGGATTGAGTTACTAACATACAGTGCAGAAAAATGAGTTAGTTCAGAACAATAGATCAACAATGAGATCACTCGATCACCCTTTTGTAAATGTTTTATGCAACCTTTGGATATCCAGAGGTAATATCTTTTGAAATTTATATTTTTTATGACAACATTCACAAGATGAAAGGTGGTTATGGCACATAAACACTTGATACATGATTTTAATCTTACTTTATAAAGTTCTGTTATTGATCTTTTTGTGAATACAAAACTTCTAAGGCTCTCCATTATTATGTAAGTTGGGCAGGTGATTAAGAAAGCCCTATCTCAACAGCCAGTTAATGCCTTGCTGTAGACCTGGAAAATAGGAGCTAGTTGTGTCGTATGTGATTGGTTGGCAGAAAGGTAAAATTGCATAATTGTGATCCACTTCAAAGGAGTCAACATTCAATACTATATTCTGAAAAACAAGAGGATAAGTAATCTTGATGAAATCATTTGTTGACAAGTAAAATATTAGGAAATAATCGGAACTCACGAGCAAGAGACATCTTGAGCCAATGATATTCGTCATTAAGCATTTTCTGTAGCCTTCATTAATGATTGGTTCTCATTATATTATCTCATGCAACTATACTAATTCAGATCCCGCTTCCTAAATATTTATGAAACTTACCTGACTGTCGTGATTCACATTAGTTCTTAAAATAATTAATAATAATTTGTTTTCTTTACCAATTATAATTTCCATAAATAGGATTACAAGATTAAAATAAAGTGAAAAAAAGCATCGTGAGCATCTACTTGAAGGATGGATTTAGTTTATTTGGGCGTTCATTATGACAGCATTGTAGTAGTAACATTGAAGTATTTTGCATAGATATGTGGGCTGTAGAAATGCTAAAACACTTCATAATAGCTGTAACCGCTTCCACTATTGAAAAATTTTGTGTTTATAAAGTTGATCAGAGGTACTGCCTATGGAAACAGACGAAACAAATCCTTAAATGCAGGTATTTGTAGTACATGCTGCTCAACATGGGCTAAGCAAGCACCTTCCTAGGTATGATGATATATGTATACTAATTTAACTTCAGATTCTAAATGATTGTTCTGGAATATATAATATTAATTTGTCGCACAGCAACCTATATAGATATTCGTAGTTGATTTCTCCATTCTCTACTATTGATCAGCCTTTTCACTTTCCTTCCATACAGCGGGCAATCTACTTAATAATCAGATTGTCCTTTAATTGTCTAGATGAAAAGTTTTGTTAAAAGTAACTATCATGAGAACAGAAGCGAAAACATGTCTTGAAAAGCAAACTAAATTATATGATTGTTTTTAATTTGTGGGGGATAAAACAATCCAAAAAATGAAAACAACAAGGAAATAAAAAATCATTAAATCAGGCACAGAAACTTTTTAATGGCATACGCAGATCCTATGAACAAAGGGACACATTCAGTACTCACAATGTACAAATTAACAAATACAGAGCAGGGTATCATATTTTTCAATAACATAAGCACAAGAAAAGAACAAAGGAAAAGGTTTCAAGTTCATTATTCCCTAGTCACTTAAGACATCATTAAAAGCAAGAGAATATACCAGCTTAGAAAAAGAAGGGTAAACGTAATTTTTATAACTTTCTACAACATAGAAGAGACATTGGCTGAAAAAATACTAAATAAATTCTCAAACTTACAAAACGCCCACTAACTAGGTCGATTTCTTTAATTAGAACAAATACAGTAACGTGCACACATACACAATGAGGGACAAGGTTTAGTTGTAGCCAATCTTTCAACATTATAGATCAAAAACCCAATTACAAGATGTAGACTGAACACAGACAGGTTACACAATTATTGAGTTAGGCTAATATAGCTTGCTAGCCTGCTAGGGGTAAAATACTGAGATCCCACACAGATCTTTGTCCAGTTGTGCATTAAAGGCAACCGCGTTTTCTATGTTCTCCAACAGAAGGCCAAATGTCGTTTGAACTCCCTCAACGATCCATTTGTTACAATCTTTTCATAGCTCTATGCAGTTTCCATGGCCACCAACTAATGTTCCATAATTTCCCAAATATATAATCTGTTTCCCTTAGTGTGCTACTTGTATTGGCTATACTATATTGAAATCGAATTCCTTCATGAGATTCCATAATATAGAGACGATGTCAATTTGATGATACAAAAATGCAGTATCTAGACATGCTGTTCAAAAAAGAACAAACTAATGAGGAGGATGATCGGGTCAGGATTTATACATTGTGGATTATAATGAGTAACTTATTAGGTGCACTCGCAACATGATATGAACAAAGGTTAATAAATTTGGGGATATAGTTATAAATTGACGAAGTCGAATCATCAACTAACTACATAAATCGTGGACTAAATTTCACTTGACTGTCTACGGTTCCATTGCGTGTGTTTGAACATTGAGGATATTAGCGGGATTCTCTATGTAATGTATAGGTACCTTTAATGATAACTTCATTTTAGTAAACTATAAGCAAAAGAATAGACTTTACTCCTTCTACTTCGATGAGGTAAACCCCCTTGGAAAACGAATATTCATGAAAAATTAAGGTCAGAGTAGAAACTTTGGAAATGGGGGTTATGTAAGCACATAAGTGATTATATTAAGTAATATATGTGTACATCAATCAAAAAACTATAAGCATGGTGATTATGAAACTGAAGCAAAACCTTAGATATTACAGCATAAATTCAAAGAACATGACTATGAGTCAGCTCGAAAACAGATAACCATTTCAGCTGAGAGGCAATAAGTTACATTTAAAGATTTCTAAGGCAAGACTGCTAAAAAAGATTGTCAAAAACAAACACAAAACAACGTCAGATACCAACGCATGCAAAATCAATTCAGCTGCTTAAAGCAAGCCCAAAACTTCAATATGAGGAAATATCAATTACCGCACAGCAGGTAAAATAAATTTATAACAAACCTGTATAATTCTTCAAAGCTGAGTCCACTAGCATTATGATTATAAATTTCATTAATAGCGTGCTCCAAAATCTTCCAAGTCTTTTCTGCATACTTCGGATCTACCACCACCTTATGCTTAAACGCTTCAATCTGAAAATTCCTCTTCTTCTGCCCACTGCTCATCCTTTTTGTTTTTTCCTCGTCCGCTAAAAGATTATGCTTTTTGTCAAAAAAAAAAAAAATCGAATTATTGCAATCCGAAATAAAGAATCAATCCACTAGCCAGATGTTGCAGGAAAAAATGAAAAATTGACAATTTCTGCTTAATTTCCAGCAGTTCACGAAAAAGAATCCCTGATTCGAGGTTTGAAATATTGAGGTGGTAATCTAGGGAAGATTAAGCTGTACGTCAAGCTAATTCACCAAAACAAGAATTTGATTTTGATTGAGAGAAGCAAAGTAAAATTAAACGTTGGATTGTGCTTCGATGCAAAGTTTTAGAGGGTTTTGCGGTTTTGTTCGGCAAACCATGCTTTGTTTGAGTATATTTTCCACCATTTTTATATATGTTAATATATAATCTAACAATATGAAATTATAACTAAACGCCTAGAAAAATAATTTTGGTACTATAAATTTAGAATTGTTATATATGTTTATATATAATCTAATATAATTATGATAAATGACTTATAAGTAAACGCCTAGAAAAATAATTTGGCACTATAAATGTCTAAATATATATATTATTTTAAAATATTTAAAAAATTAAAGTGCAATGATATAAACATGACTAATAAATTTTCGTATTATTTTCCAAATATTCACTATCCTATTCATTTTAACGTTCTTTTACCCACGATTCATTCTTATTTATCCCATTATTTAACTTATAAATACATATTTCAATTACATTTAAATTTTAAAAAAACATGTAATTATATTCAAATTTTAACTTTTAATAATGTATTGGATCGAAAAGATAGTTAAATAATAGATCGGGAGTTCGGAGGGGGAGGGAGTTGAATGAACTCCTTCACAATTTTTCACAAAAACTCTTTTAAAATAATTTTACAAGCCTTCGTCTAATCTCTAAGTTGAGTTACCAGCTTGGAGGATATCAGCATGCTTCTGTTCTCTTGAGTAACAATACATTCGTGCGGAAAGAACTCGATTGAACAGTAAAAAACAGATATATAAAAATTGAATGCATTAAAAGTAAAAACTGAATGCTGTAAAAGTAAAGGAACGAGAGTTTGTTTATGTAAGTTCGGAGCTTAACTCCTACATCTCACCTTCTTCCTTTTCAGAAAAGATTCCACTAGAATAATTTGATTGTTACAGCTATTGCAAGAACACGATCCAACAGCCTGCAAGCTGCGAGAACTCCTAGCACTCTATGACATAAGACAGACGCACGATCTATTCTTCTATTACAGTTTATCAGCTCTGAGCTGATTCAGCTACTCTCCCTATTCTCGCACTATGTTTTTGTTTTACACTTGAGTACACGAATCTACAGAGTGATTACAACTCAGAAAAATGAATATAACGCTTTTGAAAGCAAGGTTGTAAAGAAAAAGATGATGAACAGTAGACTTTCAGTCTGTATACGTTGGTAGCTTTTGTGTGTTGTAACTTGTGAAATGTATCGTGACAGTAATAGTTCCTGTTTTTTATTTACACTTGAGTACACGAATTTACAAAGTGGTTACACTTTAGAAAAATAAATAAAACGCTTTTGAGAGTAAGGTTGTAACGAAGAAGATGATGAACAGTAGACTTTCGGTCTTTATACGTTGGTAGCTTTTTTGCATTGTAACTTGTGAAATGTATCGTGACAGTAACAGTTTCTTCGCACTCGTCGTTCATCATTCTTTATTTATAGATCTCCAGCTCCATCGATCTTTGAATGATTTGCTCTACTAGCTAGTTGATCTTATTTTCATTCTTGAAGAGCTTGCCTTCCTTCATACTAGAATCAGTGGAATATTACCGTTAGGTACAAAAATAGTATCCGGTAATTTAGCTAGTGATTTAGTGCTTATTCGCTCTAATCTGATCTGATAGGTTCACGTCTAATTTGAATGTTGTTCGCCTCTGAGCTGTTACATGAAATTTGTAAGTTGTTCATGCGATCTGATCCAATAAATATCTGAGCTGTTCTTTGCTGAGCTGAACCTTTTTTGGCCTGATCTGATATTCAATTCTAAGCTAATCTGGAAGGTTCCCCTGAGCTGATCATATAAATACTGACCTGAGAACTGAACTCTTCACGCTCTGATTTGAAATCTCATGTATTCTAATCTGAAATTTGTTCGTGAGCTTTGAGCTCTTCTCTGCGCTATCTTCACTCTAAGTTGTTCTCTGCATTGTCTTCGCTCTAAGTTGTTCGTGAACTCAGAGCTGTTCTCTGCATGAAGCACCGATCTGAATCTTCTATAAAGCTCTGATCTGTTTACGAAGCTCCAATCTGATATGTCCCATGTCGCTTTAATCTTTTCTACTTGCTCTGAACTGAACTGCGACTTCTAAACTTATCTGCTTGCTCTGAGCTGATATGCGATGCTCTAAACTGTTCTACATGCTCTGGGCTGAATTGCATTGCTCTAGACTGATCTGCTTGCTCTGAGCTGAACTGCGACGTTCTAAGCTAATCTGCTTGCTCTGAGCTGAATTACGACGCTCTGAGCTGATTGACATGCTCTGAGCTGTTCTGTAACATTCTGAGCCGATCGACACGCTCTAATATGTTTTGTACAGCTCTTTGTCGTTCTGCTGTAGTCTGTTCGAGTTCTTGTATTTGTTATCACCAAAACTTAAATTTACTCTTAACCATT
Source organism: Dorcoceras hygrometricum (assembly GCA_001598015.1). Lineage (NCBI taxonomy): Eukaryota > Viridiplantae > Streptophyta > Magnoliopsida > Lamiales > Gesneriaceae > Dorcoceras > Dorcoceras hygrometricum. The sequence continues at coordinate 130,893 of KV013941.1, forward strand.
TTCCCATTTTTTATGATGGCAAAACTTAGCAGCTATATTGAGAACAAAATTTCTCTTTTAAAAAGCAAGAAAATTAGCTAAGTACAAGAACTGAAATCTCTTCTCAAAATCATTTCTCAAAACTGAAACAACTCTTTTCTCAAAACTGAAACAACTCTTCTCAAAACCATCTGTGTTTGCTGCTGCTGTCTCTGATTCTATCGTCGCTGCTACTTTCCCATTTTCTGCTAACTGCTGCTACCTTCCCCCTTTTTGGAATCACCAGCCCTTTTAAGAGAGCAACTACTTCTGCGAGCTGAGAGCTGAGGGAGGCGAGGCTGGAATTAATTTCAGACGAGGATTTCTGTACCTCATCAAGTAGCATTAGTCTTGTCGATGTAAGCTCTGAGGAAAGGCCAGTTTTGACTTTATCTCCCTTCTTGAGCAAATACAAATGTTGTCTCCACTGGTTATTGACCATCGTGATGTTTGACTCGCATAGGTCTTCAACACTAAGTTCGAGAGACTTTATTTTCTGATCGAATTCGGACCTAAAGGAAGTGGACAGCTCTTGAGATGTCAAGTGCTCGAGATGAAGATTGTATACTGAGTCTTTGAGCTGAGCAGTTGTCTGGTTACATACCAAAGCTATGCGAGAGAGTCTGCAAGAATGCGACCTGTCTGAGCGAGCTTAACTTTTTCAAAAACAACCTCAGCAGCTTCAGACGCAGAAGAAAATCGAAACGATTCTAACTATGCATCCTCTTCAAAAAATCCACAAAAATGTTAAACTGATTGAGGAACAAACTCTGTAAACTGTACTGAAGAATGAAGAACCAGATCTATACACCTATTCACCGCAGCGGGAACGATCCTGAATTCCTTGGCAGAGGAAGGAGTTCTTCCAATTGTCATCCTTTTGGATTTCACCGTTGGGTGAGCAACATCTGTAGCTCTGTGGCGCATATCCTCCAACTGTTTGGTCTTGTTGCTGCTACTTTCTCTCTGTCGGCAATGCTTCTCCTCGACAAACTCCGCTGGAGAAGTTATCTGCAAAGAGAATATAAATGTGAAAAATTTGCACAGTAACAAAGAAGAATTTGAAACGGTGAGAGAAAATGTCGGTTGCGTGTGATGTGCTCTGACACAGCACGTGTCGAGCATCTATAGACGGGTTTTGAATTTAAAAAATACACTTGTAAGATTTATAGATACGCGAAAAAAAATCCGTCGTTCAGAGAAAGTAAATCACAACCGTTGATTTTTAATATGTCAGCAGAAGTAATATCGGATAAGCTCTGAGATAAGCATCAGTTTTATATGTGCGTAATCTGATTGTTCAGCTCATGCACATTCATAGACTTAAAGTTTATTATTTCTGATCTGAGGTTCCCCCTAAATTGAGGTGCTCCCCGAAGCTGAGGTACCCCCTAAGCTGAAGATTCCCTCGAAGATGAGGTTCCCCCTAAGCTGAAGGTTCCCCCTAACCTGAGGTTCCCTAAACTGAGGTTCTCTCAAGCTGAGCAACTCCTCGATCACCTGAAATCGACAGATTATGGCAGCTCTAAGAGACCAAGAATATTTTGAAAATATGAGAACATAGCGTCAGGCAGTGGCTTGGTGAATATATCAGCGACTTGTTGTTCTGTTGGAATGTATTCCAGCCTGACGTCCTTCTTGAGCACGTGATCTCTTATGAAATGATGCATGATGTCGATGTGCTTGTTCATGAATGCAGCACAGGATTCAGCGTTATGGCAACTTCACTAGTATTATCACCGAAGATAGGAGCTTCAGAAGCATCAATTCCATAGTCCCTAAGCTGATGTTGTACCTGTTGGGGATCCGGATCACGCCCCCCGGCAAGGCAGCGGAAGAACAGAAAATACATGTGCCGGGAGACGATCAATACGATGAACAATTCAAGTTATTATCTATGACATTCATAGGGTGTTTAATAGGAATACCTTGTTGGCACTTGTGCCTGGCTCCAACCGGAATTACAATAACGCCGGCTCTTCACGGTAGATTGCGGTAGATAATCTACTTGTTGTTAGATAAAGCAGTAACACAATCATCCCACGATACAATGTTATCTCAACGGCAGTACCAACTTCATCCTTGTCTTACTTGATTGAAGCACTCATCGGGGTAGCTGCTAAAGAGCATTTGTCCATCCCGAACTTCTTAAGAAGTTCTTTTGTATATTTCGCTTGATTGATGAATATTCCATCTTCAAACTGCTTGAATTGTAGTCCTAGGAAAAATGTTAGCTCCCCCATCATGCTTATTTCTAACTTATACTGCATCAGCTTGGATAATTTTTCACATCATTTAGGATTAGTCGAACCAAAAATAATATCGTCAACATTAATTTGAACCAATAAGACATAATTATTTTAAACGAATTTATATAAGTTCTTATCTACTAATCCAATGATAAAATCATGATCAATTAAAAATTTGGACAGGATATAATACCAAGCTCTTGGTTCTTGTTTTAGATCGAACAGAGCTTTATCCAGTTTATTTACATATTATGTTCTGGTATGATCCAAGAAGCCAGGAGGTTGTGCAACATACACTTCTTCATTTAGGATGCGGTTTAAGAATTCATTGTTAACATCCATCAGATAGACTTTAAAATTTAAAAGCAGCATATGCAAGAAATATGTGGATTGCTTCTAATCTGGCTATTGGTGCAAAATTTTCATCAAAGTCTATTCCTTCTTCCTGCCGATAGCCTTGTCCACTAATCTAGTTTTATTTCTTGCAACATTTCCATTTTCATATAATTTGTTTCTAAAAGCCAATTGAGTTCCTATTACGGTCTGATTGGTTGATCTAGAAACTAAGTGCCATACTTTGATATTTCAAATTGACTAAGTTCGTCTGAATAGCTTCTATCCAGCTTGAGTTAGCTATGGCATCATCTATCTTCTTTGGTTCGATATGCAAAATGAATGCAGAGTTAAAATATTCGTCTATAATTTAGCCTCGTGTCCTAAGAGGTGCGGAAGGGTTAACGATGACCAGTTCATGTGGATGATTTTTATTCCACCGAAAACCAGGTCTGTAAGAAGTTGCTGCTTCCTCAAGTAGAGTACTTCCTAAAACTGATTGAGGAACAAACTCTGTAAACTGCACTGAAGAATGAAGAACCAGATCTATACACCTATTCACCGCAGCGGGAACGATCCTGAATTCCTTGGCAGAGGAAGGAGCTCTTCCAATTGTCATCCTTTTGGATTTCACCGCTGGGTGAGCAACATCTGTAGCTCTAGGGCGCATATCCTCCAACCGTTTGGTCTTGTTGCTGCTACTTTCTCTCTGTCGGCAATGCTTCTCCTCGACAAACTCCGCTGGAGAAGTTATCTGCAAAGAGAATATAAATGTGAAAAATTTGCACAGTAACAAAGAATAATTTGAAATGATGACAGAAAATGTCGGTGGCGTGTGATGTGCTCTGACACAGCACGTGTCGAGCATCTATAGACGGGTTTTGAATTTAAAAAATACACTTGTAAGATTTATAGATACGCGAAAAAAAATCATCGTTCAGAGAAAGTAAATCACAACCGTTGATTTTTAATATGTCAGCAGAAGTAATATCGGATAAGCTCTGAGATAAGCATCAGTTTTATATGTGCGTAATCTGATTGTTCAGCTCATGCACATTCATAGACTTAAAGTTTATTATTTCTGATATGAGGTTCCCCCTAAGTTGAGGTGCTCCCCGAAGCTGAGGTTTCCCCCTAAGCTGAAGATTCCCTCGAAATTAGGTTCCCCCTAAGCTGAAGGTTCCCCCTAAGCTTTGGAACTCCTCGATCACCTGCAATTGACAGATTAGGGCAGTTCTAAGAGACCAAAAATGTTTCTAAAATATGTAAACTTAGCGTCAGGCAGTGGGCTTGGTAAAGATATCAGCTGCTTGCTGATCTATTGAAACGTATTCCAGCTTGACGTCCTTCTCGAGCACGTCATCTCTTATAAAGTGATGCCTAATGTCAATATGCTTGGTCCTCGAGTGCAGTACAAGATTTTGAGTGATAGCAATTGCACTTGTGTTATCACAGAAGATGGGTTCTTCAGCTGCATCAACGTCGTAGTCTCTAAGCTGTTTTTGAATCCATAAGAGCTGAGCACAAAAGCTCCCAACAGCTAGATACTCTGCCTCAGCTGTGGACGTTGCGATGGATGTCTGTTTGTTCTAAACCATGAAATTTATCTGTCACCCAAAAACTGACAAGCCCCACTCGTGCTACGCCGATCGATCTTACATCCTACGTAATCTTCATCTGAGTAACAAATTAAATTGAAACCGAAGTCTCTGGGATACCAAAGACCCACGTTCTGAGTGCCTTTAAGATATTTTAAAATACGTTTAACAGCAGTAAAGTGACATTGTTTTGGGTCAAATTGGAAACGGGCACACATACAGACTGTGAACATAATAACTGGTCTGCTTGTTGTTAGATAAAGCAGTAACCCAATCATCCCACGATACAATGTTATCTCAATGGCGGTACCAGCTTCATCCTTGTCTTGCTTGATTGAAGCACTCATCGGGTAGCTGCTAAAGAGCATCTGTCCATCCCAAACTTCTTAAGAAGTTCTTTTGTATATTTCGCTTGATTGATGAATATTCCATCTTCAAACTGCTTGACTTGTAGTCCTAGGAAAAATGTTAGCTCCCACATCATGCTAATTTCTAACTTATACTGCATCAGCTTGGATAATTTTTCACATCGTTTAGGATTAGTCGAACCAAAAATAATATCGTCAACATTAATTTGAACCAATAAGACATAATTATTTTAAACGAATTTATATAAGTTCTTATCTACTAATCCAATGATAAAATCATGATCAATTAAAAATTTGGACAGGATATAATACCAAGCTCTTGGTTCTTGTTTTAGATCGTACAGAGATGTGGATTGCTTCTAATCTGGCTATTGGTGCAAAAGTTTCATCAAAGTCTATTCCTTCTTCCTGCCGATAGCCTTGTCCACTAATCTAGCTTTATTTCTTGCAACGTTTCCATTTTCATATAATTTGTTTCTAAAAGCCAATTGAGTTCCTATTACGATCTGATTGGTTGATCTAGAAACTAAGTGCCATACTTTGATACATTCAAATTGACTAAGTTCGTCCTGAATAGCTTCTATCCAGCTTGAGTTAGCTATGGCATCATCTATCTTCTTTGGTTCGATATGCAAAATGAATGCAGAGTTAAAATATTCGTCTATAATTTAGCCTCGTGTCCTAAGAGGTGCGGAAGGGTTAACGATGACCAGTTCAGGTGGATGATTTTTATTCCACAGAAAATCAGGTCTGTAAGAGGTTGCTGCTTCCTCAGGTAGAGTACTTCCTTCGTCCTCATCATCTAGGTTGTTTGGATCATCAGCTTGCGTGCGATCTGCATCAGCTTGCACGTGATCTGCATCAGCTTGCGCTCGATCTTCATCAGCTTACGAATGATCAGCTTGCGCGCGATCTGCATCAGTTTGCGCATGATCTTTATTAGCTTGCGCGCGATCTTCATCAGCTTGTGCAAAATTTTGAATATCTGAATTGATAATTGGTGTGTCCAGTGAGTGCTGATCATCGGCTTAGATGTCTTCTGCTGGATCAGCTTGGTGACTTCTGTTGGATCGGCTCGGATGACTTCTGTTGGTCTTCGAACCTGTAACTCAGCATCGCTTGATTCAAGGAGATTAGTAGATTCTAATCTGTTGATAATATCAGTAAGTGAAGCAATAGTATTCAAAGAAAAACTAGATTCATCAAATTTAACATGTATTGACTCTTCAACTGTGAGTGTTCTGTTAAAAACGCGATAAGCTTTGCTGAAAGCTGAATAACCAAGAAAAATGTCAATGTCAGAACGTGCATCAAAAGCAGTTAAATGCATTTTACCATTATTAGAATGTAACATCAACAACCAAAAACCTTAAAATATGCAATGTTTGGTTGCTTGCCATTCCAGATCTTATACAATGTCTTTTGTTGTTTTTTGTTAATCATAGATCTGTTCTGTGTATAGCATGCGACGTTCACCCTTCAGCCAAAAAATTATGAGAAATTACGGAATCAGTAAGCATAGTTCTCGTGTCTTCTTTTAAAGTATGATTACGGCGCTACAAGGCCGTTCTGTTGAGGTGATCGAACTAAACCTGCTCTTGCTTCAGTCTCTAAGTATTTGAGCTGGTTTGACCTTAACCAGCTTATCTCTGTCCAGCTTTTCTACGATCTGGTTATGCTTTGCTGGACCAGCTTGGGCGTCCGCTCATTGTACCATCTTGGATATCTTCCACTAGATCAGCTTAGGTGTCCCCTCCCTGTTCTAGTTTGGACATCTTTTCAATCTGCACTTGTCTCGACTCTATTGGCTCTTATCTATAGTTCTCATCATTTTCGCTGCTTAGCTGGACCAGTACTCTTCTTCTTATATGATCTTCATCTTCATCTTCCACATCATCCATAATAAAGCCATCTCTCTTATAAGCATCCAGCTAGACCAAAATCCATGATCTGGTCTTCCTCAATCCGAGCTAGTTTGTCCTTCACCAGCTTGCTTCTAAGCTGCTCTGATGAAGACGGGTGGCTGCACAGTTGATTAAAATGTTAGTAAAATAACAGCATTTTTTTGTTAATCAAAATTAAGATTCTGATATGTTTTACGGATACAACAATATATATAATAATTTGTATTTTATAGTTTGTGTTTCATATATAAAATCCAATAAATATTATGGAAAAGTTAATAAATGTCTATGCAAATCTGTGAAAATTAAATCCATAGAAGTCTATGAAAATATGTCACAATTCTGTGAAATTCTTTGGAAGTCAATAGACTATCAATTCATAAATTTTGATTATAAATAATTAAATCTCCACAATGAATGCGCCCCTATAAGTAAATTTATGATATTCGAATTATAATTTTCAACTCTTTAAAATTGATGTTATTATAAAGAATTATAGTATGTGGTTATTATATCGATAACGTGATATCTGTGTAGCAGTCTTTTTTGGGTCAAATTGGAAACGGGCACACATACAGACTGTGAACATAATAACTGGTCTGCTTGTTGTTAGATAAAGCAGTAACCCAATCATCCCACGATACAATGTTATCTCAATGGCGGTACCAGCTTCATCCTTGTCTTGCTTGATTGAAGCACTCATCGGGTAGCTGCTAAAGAGCATCTGTCCATCCCAAACTTCTTAAGAAGTTCTTTTGTATATTTCGCTTGATTGATGAATATTCCATCTTCAAACTGCTTGACTTGTAGTCCTAGGAAAAATGTTAGCTCCCACATCATGCTAATTTCTAACTTATACTGCATCAGCTTGGATAATTTTTCACATCGTTTAGGATTAGTCGAACCAAAAATAATATCGTCAACATTAATTTGAACCAATAAGACATAATTATTTTAAACGAATTTAAATAAGTTTTTATCTACTAATACAATGATAAAATCATGATCAATTAAAAATTTGGGCAGGATATAATACCAAGCTCTTGGTTCTTGTTTTAGATCGTACAGAGCTTTATCCAGTTTATTTACATACTCTGGTCCGGTATGATCCAAGAAGTCAGGAGGTTGTGCAACATACACTTCTTCATTTAGGATGCGTTTAAGAATGCATTTTTAACATCCATCAGATAGACTTTAAAATTTAAAAGCAGCATATGCAAGAAATATGTGGATTGCTTCTAATCTGGCTATTGGTGCAAAAGTTTCATCAAAGTCTATTCCTTCTTCCTGCCGATAGCCTTGTCCACTAATCTAGTTTTATTTCTTGCAACATTTCCATTTTCATATAATTTGTTTCTAAAAGCCCATTGAGTTCCTATTACGGTCTGATTGGTTGATCTAGAAACTAAATGCCATACTTTGATATGTTCAAATTGACTAAGTTCGTTCTGAATAGCTTCTATCCAGCTTGAGTTAGCTATGGCATCATCTATCTTCTTTGGTTCGATATGCAAAATGAATGCAGAGTTAAAATATTCGTCTATAATTTAGCCTCGTGTCCTAAGAGGTGCGGAAGGGTTAACGATGACCAGTTCATGTGGATGATTTTTATTCCACCGAAAACCAGGTCTGTAAGAAGTTGCTGCTTCCTCAAGTAGAGTACTTCCTTTGTCCTCCTCATCTAGGTTGTTTGGATCATCAGCTTGCGCGCGATTGTCATCAGCTTGCGTGCGATCTGCATCAGCTTGCACGTGATCTGCATCAGCTTGTGCTCGATCTTCGTCAGCTTACGAATGATCAGCTTGCGCGCGATCTGCATCAGTTTGCGCATGATCTTTATCAACTTGCGCGCGATCTTCATCAGCTTGTGCAAAATTTTGAATATCTGAATTGATAATTGGTGTGTCCAGTGAGTGCTGATCATCGGCTTAGATGTCTTCTGCTGGATCAGCTTGGTGACTTCTGTTGGATCGGCTCGGATGACTTCTGTTGGTCTTCGAACCTGTAACTCAGCATCGCTTGATTCAAGGAGATTAGTAGATTCTAATCTGTTGCTAATATCAGTAAGTGAAGCAATAGTATTCAAAGAAAAACTAGATTCATCAAATTTAACATGTATTGACTCTTCAACTGTGAGTGTTCTGTTAAAAACGCGATAAGCTTTGCTGAAAGCTGAATAACCAAGAAAAATGTCAATGTCAGAACGTGCATCAAAAGCAGTTAAATGCATTTTACCATTATTATGAATGTAACATCAACAACCAAAAACCTTAAAATATGCAATGTTTGGTTGCTTGCCATTCCAGATCTTATACAATGTCTTTTGTTGTTTTTTGTTAATCATAGATCTGTTCTGTGTATAGCATGCGACGTTCACCCTTCAGCCAAAAAATTATGAGAAATTACGGAATCAGTAAGCATAGTTCTCGTGTCTTCTTTTAAAGTATGATTACGGCGCTACAAGGCCGTTCTGTTGAGGTGATCGAACTAAACCTGCTCTTCCGGCATTTCAAACAAATTTTGGGCCGAAGTAGCCAACACCGCTTGCTATACTCAGAACAGATCGATGATAAATAAGCGACACGCTGTTACTCCATATGAGATCTAGAATGGCAAGAAATAATAATTTGTATTTTATAGTTTGTGTTTCATATATAAAATCCAATAAATATTATGGAAAAGTTTATAAATGTCTATGCAAATCTGTGAAAATTAAATCCATAGAATTCTATGAAAATATGTCACAATTTTGTGAAATTCTATGGAAGTCAATAGACTATCAATTCATAAATTTTGATTATTTAAAAAAAACTAATTAAATCTCCACAATGAAGGCACCCTTATAAGTAAATTTATGATATTCGAATTATAATTTTCAACTCTTTTTAAATTGATGTTATTATAAAGAAATTATAGTATGTGGTTATTATATCGATAACGTGATATCTGTGTAGCAGTACTTAATCCATGGTGTAAGGATGATAATTTTTCGATGACAAGTTTTCCCACGGGATCAGGACCAAACACGAAAAACTCGAGATCGGGCGAGTTCAGGAACTCAATTTCGGGTTCGGGGCGGATTCAGGGATTTTTCTCCACTGGTGTCTGACTGCCCAGGCATACAAATTTCAGATTTTTGGAGTCAACTAACCAAGAGAGGGCAAATTAATGGGATCGACGAAGAATAAGATAACAAAGATTTTCCGGTGTCTAAGAAGACCAAATTTCTTTTGTAGTCAAGACAAAAAGTCCTTTAACTTGATTTCCTAAGAAAATAAGAAGTTTAAGCACTTCAAATTGACAGTAAAACTATTTCAGACAAAGTACAAACAGTCTGTTATTTATCAGATGACCTTGAAACATGTGAGAAACAAAAACCCCAACCTATTTCACGAAACATGAAACACAAAGGTATTCCAGAAACAAAACAAGCAAGTCCAACAAGAAACCGAGGTCTGAAAATCTAGATATTTCTCATTTGGTCTGACGGAATCGAGCCATGAGACCCCCGGCCAGTTTCTCCCGATCAGGCAGATGTTCCTTCACGAAGCTCGAGTTGACGTACCCCTCCATCCATTTACACAGACTCGGGAACTTGTCTTTCGTTATGAGCTTGATTCCCTGCAGTTCAGCAATAACCCAATACCAGTAGGCTATGAAATTGCCAGCAATATCGGCCAGCCCGATGCTATCTCCGCCGAAGAATTTCTTGCCTTCCAACTCATTGTCAAGAAATTTCAGCAATTCTTCCGCTTCTTCCTTGGCTTTCGTCCCTTCCTCCCCGACACTCAAAAGAGCCTTCCTTATTGCTGGCATGCACTGAAACAGAAAAAAAAACAGTGTAGTGTTGCGGACTTGTGCGTTAAACTCGATTATTAACCAGCATTATACACACTCTAGGATAACATAAAGCATGAGGATTAAAATAAAAGAACAGAATATACCTTTTCATCGATATATTTAGCCCAGAAACGCGCCATGGCTCTGTCATAAGGGTCTTTGGGCAAAATGGATGGGCCATTCCCCCATGTGTCGTCGATATATTCGACAATTATCAAAGACTCCGCGATGGGATTACCATTGTGCAGCAGCACAGGGACTTTCTTGTGGACCGGATTGTATTGAAGAAGCAAAGGGGACTTATTGGCTAGATCTTCCTCCACGTATTCGTATTGGACTCCCTTCAGTTTCAGCGCCTTTTCGACTCTGCGGCTAAATGGGCTTCCCCAAGCACCGAACAACTTCACTTCCGCCATTACAGTCCTGAGTTTAGCGATCGAGTTTTCTCTAAGAATTTATGAGTGGTTTGTCCTTGCTGAGAGCTCTTTCTTATAGGGAAAGTTGACTTGTCGGCTAAGAATCTGTGAGTGAAAAAATTGAGTTTATTCGGTGGACTTCGACCTTGAGAATGGGGAGAATCACGTTTGCCCCTTTTTCTTAGGTAAGTGTCTAAAAGACTAATACTGATAATTAAATTTAATATCACACGCAATTTATAAATATTTTTTATGCCTCCTGTTATCACCTCGTGACCCGAGAACCGAACAGTGCGCTACGAACCCGATCCACGCCACTAAGATCAAGAACTGCCAGAAGACCTTCGCCACCAAGCTCGGGATATTGCCCGGGGATTATGCAAGAAGATATCGAGAACCACCCCGAGGATTCATGTCCAGCTCGGGGATATCTCCCGAGAACTCCGACCCGACGTGCTAAAGAATCCCATCCAGATACGTCTTTCCTTATTTAAAGAATCCGGAGACGATACGAGGAAAACAAACCCCGAAGATCACGGAGAGGATCTCGCCCACGTGAGATATGCTCCTCTCCACCGACTTAAACCCTCTATAAATACCAGGTACGCCTCATTCAACACACACACACTCATTCTTGCACACTTTTGCACTCGGCACATATTTGCTCTTCGCTCTCTCGCGCGCACTGCCTAACTTAAGCATCGGAGGGGCTTCGCCGGACACACTTCCGACGCCCTCTGACCAGTGACTTGTGGTTGCAGATATCAAGCAAGGAGAAGCGCTTTTCACCGCCCAGTGCTCCGACGCCCGACGTGGTACTCGACGAACAGAGCTCATTCTCCCGACGTAGTGGTAGCTCTCGACTGAGATAATTTGGCTACATCAATTTTGGATAATATTAACCTTATTGTTTTCCTAGTCAAGCATATATAAATAAATTCATGATTTAACTTTTTTATTTTAATTATATTATCATTCCAAAGAAACACTTCGTTCAAATTTCAATATATATAATCAAATAAGTACCTAAAAACGAAAAAACAGAAAAGAAATCATAAAACAAAAGACCGCTGTCTTGATGTTTTTGAAAGATCAAAATTTGAGTTTAAATTGGTCATTCTATTAGAAATAGGAATATTAATAAATATATCACTTTTAAAAGATAATTATTTAACATAGCAAGTTATTTATGTATTGTTCCCTTGTATTTTCTATTTTTGTCCAGTAAAATGAGTCCATGTGATTGGTTGACTTAGAAGTATTTTAAGAAAATTCATGAACCAAAAGTGAAATCTGACGTATGGCATGAGCTCAGCGCGGGGTACCTCCCTCGTTTGTCTTGAAGAGAGGGTAAAGTAACCTCACTTGGACGAAGTTTCGAGAACCCAAGGCTTCTATTAAAAAACTGATCCATTACTCTATTCGGTGTTTTGGTTTTCATAATTTGTGGTTCCAATCATGTCATATGTGTTTTCTCTCTTATTGTTACTAAATAGTCGTCGGGTTGGTAAACAATTTTGTATTCTTCACATTATTATAGGGTCGATAAATAATTTTATGTTCTTCATATTATTATATCTTGAGAGTCGATTATTTGATTTGATATGTGAAACTATCGACGATGAGTTGCTAATTATAGATAAGATGACATAAACTACATATGATGTGACATATCTGATATGGCATACTCTATAAAAAAACAAAAAAAAACCTAATATTTAGGAATTAAATCCACATTTTGAATAATTACAAGACCAAAACATGAAATAGACAAATTTAGATGACCAATTTGTTTATATATTGTTAGGCATACGAACCAACAAGACACTATAGTATGCGAAACACACAGAAACACAAAGTAGGCCGAAAACGTACCAGAGCTGTAGCAGGTGAAATAATCTGTCCGGATTTTGAATGAGTATTTTGTTGATTATAGCGTGTTCGCTAAAGTTTTTATTCAGAAATTTTTGACAGAAAGGTTTTATGAAAGTTTATGTTAGTTCTTTCAAATTACTGGATGTACATAAACAGCTTGCATACGTGTATTTCTGGATGTTTTTTTTATTGTATTATGTTATTTGGCTTAGACAAAGTCCGAATGGATAAGCTATGCTAGTCTAGATGTAATTCTATTCCAAACTAATAAGCTGAGCTGGTCTATTGAGACTTTGTTCCGAGATGATAGCCGTGATGCATGTTATTCTAATCTGATCCGATCCACTTGTTCTGGCCTGATCCGAACCGACATAATTCTTATTTCAGAGTCGATCTAAGCTCACGTTCATTTTACCATTCTAAGTTGGCCCAAGCTTGCGATATATTTTCTATTCTGAGTTGGTCTAAGTTCGTGATCTATTTACCACTCTGAGCTGATTTGAGCTAGCGATCGGATTCAGTTAGGTCCACTCTGGACTACTATCTTTTAGATTACTATCTTAGTTTAGCCTTTCATTTTACTAATTTTGTTTCTAATGAATAGCTCTAATCTATTTTTCAAGAAAACAATTTATCTACAAGTGTCCTGTTGTTAGTCCGAGCTGATTCTAGTCTTCTTCAGTTGGATTCAATTGTACTCCCAGAGTCTTGTGAATGATACAAGAGTTTTAGAGGAGCGAACCGCATTTGTATAAGCGATCTTATTCAGATCAAAGAGAGTACTTAAATAAAAGTTTTAAAGGAAGTATATTTCAAAGTTTTAATGATCTATGACGGAGTTACGAAGGAGGAACTTACGGGCATGTGGATGCCAGCGGATGGGTCGGGGTGTCCCGCCAAAGTACGGGTATATGAATGTCGGCCTACGGATAGGGGTGTCCCACCAACTATGAATGATACAGGACGTGTGAATATCGACCTTCGGATCGATATGTCTCGTCCCACATGGAACTAGTTTAAGCTTGATCAAGTGACATGCCAGAAGTTTTCGAGCCACATTTCATAAGGAAATGATTCATGGGTTGTTCTATAGCCACAATATTTGAGAATGTTCAAGTTTAAAGATGACTTCCTTTAAATATGATTGTTTATTCCTGTGATGTATGTCTTAGTTATTTCCAGACTTTACTTGTTCAGCATCTATGCTCACTAGTTTTGTTGGTTGCAGGTGATAATGTTTAGAGGTGGCTGGTAGGCATGGGCTGGATCAGATTGGAAAGTGTTTGTCGATGGGTCTACATTTCCGTGCTATTCCAGTTCACATTCTCTTTTGTTAATCTTATCTTTTGAGAAAAATTTTTGTGATGAATATGTGTCTGATTATTTCAAACCAAATTTACCTTCACTTTGAACGAAATCAATTTATAGTATTTATGAGTTCCGCAAATTGTGTATACCGATCAGTTCTATCACTCGCAATCTGAATTGTTTTTCTAAAATTGTTAATCAATCCAGAACCATTTTGGTGCTTCAAATTCTGGCAAAAACGGAAAATATTTTATTCCATTTGTAATTCCCGATTAATTTAAATGGGAATATGAGAGTAGGGTCTCACAAATTGGTATAGAGCCAGGTTTTTATGATAAACATTTAGTTCCAGTCTGAGACAGTTCTCGTCAGCCACTTCACATAGTTTGTGAGTTTTAATTTAATGTTATAGAGTGAAATTTTATTTTATGATGGTCTTGTGGTGGATTTGGGCTATAGATTCAGATAACTTCAGGAAGAGGAAGAGGAAGAATGGATGATATGGCATAAGATGTCAGTTCCGGTAGTAATACTCGTGTGTTAGCGGGAATGCCTCGGTTGCTAGAATAGCTAGTAGGACAATCTATCCAAGGAAATGGCCAATCATCGGGTCAAGGGTCTAGTCGAGAGGATCTCAAGAACGATTTAGATGACAACGACCAAAGAAGTTTACTGGTACAACTGATCCACTTGTAGTTGAAAGTTAGATAAAATCTTTGGAAGTTATTTTCGAGTATCTGCAATTACCAGGCCAAGACAGAGCGAGATGTGCCATCTACATGTTAAGCAAAGATGCTACGATATGGTGGTAAGGAGCCAAGCTGACAGTAGACCTGGCTACGCTCACCTGGGAAGAATTCAAGAAAGTGTTCTATGATCAATATTTCATGGTAGATGTGCGATCTGAGTTGAAGAGAGAGTTCATGACTTTGAAACAGAGGGATATGCCAGTGCGGGATTAAATCCGCAAATTTGAAAGGGGTTGTTAATTTGTACCTCTAATTGGAAGAGACGCTGAGAAAAACTCTGTCATTTTTTTGATGGATTACAACCAACACTCGAACATGACATTAGATTAGCTGAACCTAAAGACTTCAAGGCAGCAATTGACAAGGCTCTGCGAGCTGATCAAGATTGGAAAGAAATTGAAGAGGAACGCCAACAAATGCATCAAGCCTTTCAGCTCAGGGATCAAAGGCAATCTAAACTCCCTAACAATAACCAGCAGAGACCTCAGGACAACGAGCTCAAAACCACGACCACTCAACGCAGTTCCCTCGGGTATAGATCTTTCTATGATACTGAGTACAAGACTCAGTCGAGAGTGGATTTAAGTTCCCTCTCAGGGTTCACTCAAAGAACACCCAAAAAAAAGAGGATCACTCATAACACCAGAGAAAGGATCGAAGAACTCACAGAGAAGTGGAGGTTAGGGTTTCGAGAGAGAGAGAGTAGATGATTTGAGAATGCATCATCATGAGTCGTTCTTGCTGACTGTAAATAGCAACGGATGGTCGCGATTCGCACCTCAAATCGTGTGGCTCGGATGGAAAGTGGATTTGGGTTTGGGCTCAGAATGTTAAACGGCTTAGGGCCGTGCAGGCAAGCAGAAGTGGGGTCTGGGCTACGAATGAGGACACAACAAAAGAAAAGGGATCAGACCAACGGACTTGGGCCACACTTTCACATATATTATATCCATACAAGAATTCTTACGATTGTCTGATATAAGTTTCACAATAAGTTACATAATGTTAACTAGCACTTAAAAAAGCCCAATTCATGAGGCATGAAGGTGTCATTTTATTTTTCAAATAAAACCCAACTTATTAATTGTAGTTTACTCCCTTAACATAAAACAACAGCAGATGGCTCTCATTTAGCTGCGCTGGTCTTCAGAAACTGGGTTCTGATATGGTCGACGAATTTATCGCGGTCGGGCAGATGTTCCTTAACGAAGCTCGAGTTGATATACTCGTCGATCCATGCACATAGATTCGGGAACTTGTCGCTTGTTATGAGTTCGATCCCCAACACTTGGGTAATAAGCACAAACCAATAGGCAATAAAATTGGCAGCTATATCAACCAGCCCAATGTTATCTCCACCGAAGAATTTCTTGCCTATAAGCTGTTTGTCAAGAAATTTAAGCACTTGTTCTGTTTCTTCCTTGCCTTTTGCTTGCTCGTTCCCCGTGTTCCAACAAGCCTTCCAAAATGCTGGTAAGCACTGCAACAAAATATTTAACCAGTTTGCATCAGTTTTTTTTTTTTTTTTTTGAGAAAAATTACTCGAACCACCACAATTTAAGAAAATTAAATCAACCAATTTGTCATTTCCCCGAAAATATAAGAAAAACTAACAAAGATACACTTTCATGATTTTAAAACCGAAGAAATTGATCGGTCCAGTGGTGCCGATCCAGCAAGGCACAAAAGAATAGTTTGACCGATCAAATTGGTTCACTTGGTTCCCTATATTTTTTTTATAAAAAATTGTATATTTTTTAAATCCTTATTTAAAGTAAATATTATATATATATATATATAACATGATTACCTGAAATTTGGACTTAGTTAAATATATTATTTTAATATTATTTTAGTATTAGTAGGTTTTTATTTTTTTGAGAAAAAAGTATAATATTTAGCTTTTAGGCTTTAATATATTTTGTTTGTCTATTTATCTAAACTCAAGTTGTTATTCATCATGTGTTTGCTCTCTTTGATTTCAGCAAAAATGTCTATGCCTGGGAGATGGACTTTTTATACTGTTGGTCCCAAGTGATACCTCGAGAAAGAAATATTAGAATACTAATGGATACCGAAATTTTACGTGGAAAACCCCCCGAATATTTCCAGGTCTTCCTATGCTTGGAGGGAGGGTTTCATTCTAATACCTCACTAACTTTATAGAGCTCCCCGAAGTAAATGCCATTTGGAATTTGCCATGAAATATGTGCACTTGGCAGACATGCAACAAAAACCATGTCTGCTACATGTTTAACATTTCTCAGACTTGGAGATTAATCAATTACATCTCCACGGATCCTTTCGATCTTGTCATTTTCTGCTACTTACATTTCTCCTAGGCCACATGAGAACTACACCACTCAAACTTCTTAGAATTTCACTAGCTTGGTCAGATAATCAGTTGTGTTATCCTTTGTATGGATTTTCTGCATATCCACATTTCATTTCTCTACTAGTTCCTGAACAAAATGAAATTTTTACTTCAATCTTTTAACCTTGTACATGAAGGCTGGATCCTTTGCAATGTGCAAAGCACTCCGACTGTCACTACACAAAGGAAGTCTCTTGTTTGTGCCCAACTTTCTCCAACAACTTTTGAATCTATAGCCTACTTGTAAGTGTGAGTAGCTGTCATGTATTCTGTATCTGGGTTAAATAAATACACAACTGCTTGCAGTTTTGAAACCCAACTTATTGTTACCCCTGCAAGCGAAAACATACTAGTATAAATTTTCTTTTATCTGGATCACCTGGATTGGCCATGTACCAACTTCTCACACTGCTTGTGCAATGCCTAGACTAATACAAATCATAGCAAACATCAAAGTTCCAACTGTCAATGCATATTGAACTCGAGACATGTTCGTCCTCTCTACTTCACTGCTAGGACATATCACAGATGATAACTTGAAGTTAGTAGGGAGAGGGATTGAGATTGACTTACAATCTTGCATGTTGAAACGATGGAAGACTTTCTTCAAATAATTATTCTAGGAAAGACAAATTTCCTGTTACTTCTATCTAGATGAACTTGCATCCTAGAATCTTGTGTGCTTAGTCCTAAAAGTCCTTCATATCAAATTTACTAGCCAACAAGCCTTCTTTTTTGGACACAATCTTTTTTGGGATCTGCTATCAACATATCGTCCACATACAATAGCAAGTGATATAATCATTTCCACCAGGCCTCTTAAACGATGGGCAAGGATCTGCACTAAGTTTGTTGTATCCAAGGATAAAGATTATATGAATCAAATCTCTTATACCAACACCTTGGCGCCTGTTTGAGATCACAATAGATATTTCTTCAACCTTCAACCAAGTTCTCTTTGTCTTTTTCAGCAAAAATTCTGGCTGTAGAATATAGATATCTTCTTCAAGATCTCCATTAAGAAAATTCGTTTTCACGTCTAGTTGTTCTAGATATAGGTCCAAAACAGCATATAATGCTAACACTATTGTGACTGTATTAAGCCGAACCACGAGAAAATATCTCATTGAAGTCAATGTCTTCTTTCTGAGCATAACCTTTCACCACTACTCTGACACGATCCCAATGCTATCACGCTGGTCTTATAAATCCATGTGCTACCGATGGCTTTTCTCTCTCGTGGTAGGGTAACAAGATCCCAAGTTGTATTCATGTCTTAAGCCTCAAATTCTTCCTGCATTGCTGTCATTCACAAGGAAACATCCGAGCTTAGAGCAGCCTGTTGGAAACTCGATGTCTCACCGTCCTCTGTTTGTAGAAAGTATACAATATTGCTTTCAGGGACATAATAAAAGCCAACCTGGTGATCTTCTCTCTCGAGTTGACTGCCTCACTTTGGAAACTTCTGACTCAATTGGTTCTTGTTCCTCGTGCTCTGATACTGCTTCACAAGAAATTTCATCTTTGCCTCTCTTATTTCTACATGTATTGTAGTATTATCTAATTGTGCGTACGAAGATAACATCCTTACAGAAGATAAGTTTATGGATAATAGGATCCCATAACTGAAATCCTTTACTCCATCATTATATCCTAAAAGATACATTTTCTGGATTTAGCATTCTATTTTGATCTTTCTTGTTCGTTGTATAAAAACGAACAGTGGACTTCCAAATATATGCATGCGAGAATAATCCCCTGGCTTTCCAGTCCATACATAAATTGGATTTTTCAAATCAATTGCTACTGATGGAGATCGATTGATAACATAACAAACAATTTTTATTGATTCTTCCCAGAATGACTTGGCTAGGCCCGCAGTACTTAGTATAGATCTTGTTCTATCCAACAAGGTTCTATTCATCTGCCCTGTCAGTCCATTTTGTTGAGGTGTGTAAGTCATCGTGAGTTGTCTTTTGATGCCATCATGTTGGAAAAATGCATCAAATTCATCTAGTATGTTCTTCTCAATTGTCAGTCCTAAAACAATTGATTTTATTTTCAGAACCAAGTTCAACTAGCATTTGAAAACCTTGAAAACTTAAAAATATGATATCTTCTTGATTGGATACACTCAACATCTCCTAGAAAAATCGTTAATGAACAAGAAAAAGTATCTCGCTCCCTCTACGGATAAGATCGATGCTTGTCAAATATCTAAATGAATCAGCTCCAAGATAATTGTACTCTTGGCAATAGAAGGGTCATATGACTTTCATAAGCCCCGAAAACAGCTCCTATTCAGAGAGAATTTTCAGTTCCCCTTCTAACATATGCCCGAGCTTTCTATGTCATAATATCGTAATTATTCTCCTAAAAAACTTGATGAAACAAATAGTTCCACTTCTTTGTGTTTGCCCCAAAAGAATATACAGATTAGTTGCAACCATTTACGCCTTTTTATCACCACAAGTGCACCTTTCACGATTTTCATAATTTCATTCTCGATACGTCTTACACCCAACATCATCCAATTGTCCAATGACAACAGATTCTTTGTCAAACCCTTGACATGTCGCACCTCCTATATGGTGCAAATAGTGTCATCAAATATTTTATTTTGATGTTACCAACCCTAGCGATTTCCAAGGCATGATCATTTTCATGAATGTTGACCTTCATGAGACTGGTTCATATTGGTTGAACCATTATTTTCGAGACTTCATGTGCCACGCCTCTCTTGATTCCATAATCCATGCGTCATAAAATTTCTATCTGCCTACAACAATTGTTGTTGGTGCACTGCCCTGATTGAAGTACTTTTCATATTCCGAGAAACCTTCTTGATATTCCTTGTTCACTCTTTCTTGAAGTGCTCCTTACTGCCACATTTAAAACAATAAATATTTCTTCTTACTTCGTCACTTTGATCTACCATTCATGTGGCTCCCACAAAAGTCACATTCCATGGATCGTCCTCTTACATCGGAAAAGCCTCTGCTTTCTTTGCAGATGCCTATCCTTCCTAATTCTTGCGTCGACTTTCTTTGTCAGAATTATGTTTAAAACGTCATTGCAGTTTAAAACATCCGTATTAGGTATTGTTGGTTATGTTTATGATAAGATAACCATATGAATTTGATAGAGTCTGAAGAAGAAGCTTCGCACGTTCTTTTTCTTCAATTATATGCCCCATAGAGCAAAGCTGCGCAAATAAAGTATTCAGTGTATTGATATCGATGAGGATTCTCTCGTCTGAAGTGTATGCAACTTTCTCTTTAGGAAAATCTTGTTGCGAAGTGACTTGACCTCGTACATTTTTGTCAGAGTATCCGAAACGAATTTTGTCGATTTTATTTCAGCGACACTCGATAAAAATTCATCTGCTACTGCCAAGTGTATGTTGGAAATAACAGCACTATTTATCTCACTGAATCCAATAGCAGCCAAGAAACGTTTTGTTGTTAAAATCACTTGTATCTTCAATTTTCACAGCATAAAATTGTTTTCATTGACTTTTTTTATATCGTACTATACCATCATTATGCCAACAATAATTATCTCGTCTTAATAAAAAATTTCAAAAATCTTTTATGATGTAGAAGATAAGTCAAACTGCAACTACAGATACTCAGAATTTTAAGCAAATTTTCACCAGGTTTTGAGTTGGTCCTAGGTGAGACACCTCAAAATAGAAATATGAAATTGAGATGGAAACTAAAAATTTTAAGTCCTAAAAATTATTAAGATAAAAACCACGGGTGAGATGACAAATTCCCCTTAGTATTTTGATAATTACAAAACCTCACTGTTTCAAAAAAGACACACACTATCGTAATATAGGAAAAACTTATCACACGAATATTATATTGTACCCTGCAATATATATAAAATATACTATGAATGAATACAGAAGAAACGAGATGAGAATTATAGTATCAGGTCGTGATATATGTACACTTGATAGACATATAATAAATACATGTTTCATGTCTGTGGCATGTTTAAAAGATAGCAGTACTTAAGAATTTCGTTTGTTAGTAACAAAAATGAAGGAAAAGAAACGATTTGGAGTGAAAAAAAAATTAGAATTGTGATTTTGGTAAATGAAATTCTCGTGCTCTGATACTGCTTCACAAGAAATTTCATCTTTGCCTCTCTTATTTCTACATGTATTGTAGTATTATCTAATTGTGCGTACGAAGATAACATCCTTACAGAAGATAAGTTTATGGATAATAGGATCCCATAACTGAAATCCTTTACTCCATCATTATATCCTAAAAGATACATTTTCTGGATTTAGCATTCTATTTTGATCTTTCTTGTTCGTTGTATAAAAACGAACAGTGGACTTCCAAATATATGCATGCGAGAATAATCCCCTGGCTTTCCAGTCCATACATAAATTGGATTTTTCAAATCAATTGCTACTGATGGAGATCGATTGATAACATAACAAACAATTTTTATTGATTCTTCCCAGAATGACTTGGCTAGGCCCGCAGTACTTAGTATAGATCTTGTTCTATCCAACAAGGTTCTATTCATCTGCCCTGTCAGTCCATTTTGTTGAGGTGTGTAAGTCATCGTGAGTTGTCTTTTGATGCCATCATGTTGGAAAAATGCATCAAATTCATCTAGTATGTTCTTCTCAATTGTCAGTCCTAAAACAATTGATTTTATTTTCAGAACCAAGTTCAACTAGCATTTGAAAACCTTGAAAACTTAAAAATATGATATCTTCTTGATTGGATACACTCAACATCTCCTAGAAAAATCGTTAATGAACAAGAAAAAGTATCTCGCTCCCTCTACGGATAAGATCGATGCTTGTCAAATATCTAAATGAATCAGCTCCAAGATAATTGTACTCTTGGCAATAGAAGGGTCATATGACTTTCATAAGCCCCGAAAACAGCTCCTATTCAGAGAGAATTTTCAGTTCCCCTTCTAACATATGCCCGAGCTTTCTATGTCATAATATCGTAATTATTCTCCTAAAAAACTTGATGAAACAAATAGTTCCACTTCTTTGTGTTTGCCCCAAAAGAATATACAGATTAGTTGCAACCATTTACGCCTTTTTATCACCACAAGTGCACCTTTCACGATTTTCATAATTTCATTCTCGATACGTCTTACACCCAACATCATCCAATTGTCCAATGACAACAGATTCTTTGTCAAACCCTTGACATGTCGCACCTCCTATATGGTGCAAATAGTGTCATCAAATATTTTATTTTGATGTTACCAACCCTAGCGATTTCCAAGGCATGATCATTTTCATGAATGTTGACCTTCATGAGACTGGTTCATATTGGTTGAACCATTATTTTCGAGACTTCATGTGCCACGCCTCTCCTGATTCCATAATCCCTCCTGATTCCATAATCCATACGTCATAAAATTCTATCTGCCGACAACAATTGTTGTTGGTACACTGAATATTTCAGCCCTGCCTGTAGTATTTACCAAATTTCCTTGAGAAACCTTATTGATATTCCTTGTTCTATATTTATTGAAGTGCTCCTTACCGTCACATTTATAGCAATAAATATTTCTTCTTACTTCGTCACTTTCATCCACCATTCATGTGACTCCCACTTAGTCACATTCCATTGATCGTCCTCTTACATCGGAAAAGCCTCTGCTTGCTTTACAGATGCCTATCTTCCTAATTCTTGCGTCGACTTTCTTTTGCCAAGAACTATGTTTAAAACATCATTGAATTTTAAAATTTCTGTATAGGTTATTGTTGGTTATGATGATGATAAGATAATCATATGAATCCGATACTCTGGAGAAGAAGTTTCGCACGTTCTTTTTCCTCAATTATATGCCCTCACAGAGGAAAGTTGCGCAAATAGAGTATTCAGTGTATTAATATGTGTTGGATCTGCGTAGCAGATCAAATCTGGATTTTGATGAACACAAAACTTGTTCTTATGATTCGAACGATTTAATTGAGTGCGCAGGTCTAAGCTGAAGCAGATCAAATTGCACAGGTCTAAGCTGAATCAGATCAGATTAGAAAAGAGCTGAGAAGCGCCGAACTGAGTGAAATTGAGAAGATGTCTAAGCTGGAACTGTAGGGAATGCCCAAACTGATCCAACAGACATCCAAGATGACCTAGATCGGAGGAAGAGCAGCTTATAAAATCAGATCAGGGCTGAGCTGATAGCTGAAGAACTGTACAGTATAAGAAGAGCTGAGCTCAAGTTACGAAGTGCAGATCAGTTTAGCGTAGATGGAGCTTCGAGTTAAAGCAGTTCAGATCAGCTCAGAGCAGAATCGGTTCAGATCATCTTAGAGCAGTTCAGATGAGAACAGTATAGAATCAGCTCAGAGAAGCAGTTCAGAATCAGCTCAAGGAATAACAGAACAAAATCAACTCAGGGAAGTTGAGGAGCAATAACAGATCATATTAGAATTAGCTTAGAGAAGAAACAGTTCAGGGATCGGAAGCAGTTCAGATCAGATTAGAAGTGCAGAGAGAATCAGATCAGCTTAGAGCTTATAAAAGCAGCTCAGAGCTTAGAACAGATCAGATCGAGAGATCAGCTCAGATAAGCAGCTCAAACAGATCAGCTCAGAGCAGATTAGAGAAGATCACAACAGATCAGAACGAAGCTTCGACCAGACCCGAAGGATATCAGCTCAGACGAATTAGTTTGTACAAGCCTTATTCAGAGTACTAGAAGACAAACTAATTTGTATGATCGAGATAGAGCTCACATGTTCAAAGTCAACAAAGTCTGCAAACACATTACTGACGAAGGCACAAGGTACAATTATGTCAGAACTTTACAGAAGCTTTTTCAATGACTTGGAACTTGTGTCCAATGGTAACATCTGCACAAAGGCTTTACCTATGTGATACAGACAATGAACAGAGAAGATATAGAGATGATGCACGAAACAATACAAGAAAGAGGGCATGTGCAATAGTCGAGAGCTGGTACACACAGATGGCAGCTGGTGGCCCAGGTGTGAGCTGGTGCACAGCCAAGAGCTTAAACGCAGAATCACTATAGTCGACTCCACAACTTGGAAAGATGATGAATATATCAGCTTAGGAAGAACACTTTCGAGTGTGTGAGATTTAATATTTGATAGAGTGATCTTACACTGTAAATCTCTCACACACATATTCACTCACATATTGAGAGATGAGTGAAACAATTTAGAGTGAATGTGAAAAACAAAATCAATTCATATGTAGTCTTTCTCAAAGAGACGTTGAATAAGTGAAAACAGAGTGTCTAGGAGTCTCAGCTTTGGGCAGTGGGTAAGTCCCAACTGAGGTGGATCTGTACAGATTGCTGTAAGATCAAAGTCTTCTAGTGATGTCTTCCAGCAATGGAAGAAAAGGGAGACGTATGAGATTCAGCTCCGAATTTCAAGAAACAAATTCTGATATTTTCTTTACAGTTTTCAATTTACAACTTTTCGCATACATACACTTGCATCACTTTTTCTAAATAATTAGGTTTCAATTTTCAGAGAGTAGTTCGGGTTGTTTCCGCATGATTTATTATCATACCCGATATACTTCTCGATGCTAAAAACCTTTAAGAACCCGATCTATTACAGCTCATGGTTTTACTTGTTCAGATCGTGCAGCTCTGCTCCGTGCTGATTCAGCTTAGACGTGCTCCGTGCTGATTCAGCTTAGACGTGCTCCGTGCTGATTCAGCTTAGACGTGCTCCGTGCTGATTAGCTTAGGCGCGATCTGCCGTTTTGATCAATTGAGTGCTGTAATTTAAAATCCTTTTTTAAAAGCACGTGATCTGAGTTTTTGATCAATGAATTGATACCCGAGCTGTGTGAGAGCTCCGAGGTAACAGTTCGTGGACCTATCAATATGGTTGGTTGTCGGTGAGGATTATCGTCCGATATATATACAACTTTCTCTTTAGGAAAATCTGCGAAGTGATTTGACCTCGTGCATTTTGTTAGAGTATCCGAAATGACTTTTGTCGACTTTATTTCAGCGATACTCGACAAAACTTCATCTGCTACTGCCAAGTGTATGTTGGGAATAACAGCTCCATTTATCTCATTCCACTTTTCATCATATGCGAAGTACCTCGGACTATCTCCAATAGCCGCCAAGAAACTTTTTCTCGCTAAAATCACTTGTATCTTCAATTTCCACAGCATAAAATTGCTGTCCTTAAATTTTTTCAATCGTACTTTACCGTCATTATGCCAACAATAATTATCCCATCTTAATCAGAAAATGTCAAAAAAATCAGAATTTTAAGTAAATTTTCACCAAGTTCTGAGTTAATCCTATGTGAGACACCTCATAATAGAAATATGAAATTGAGAATAAATGGACACCAAAAATTTTAAACCCTAAAATTATTACGATAAAAACCACGTGTAAGATGAAAAATTCCCTCAATATTTTGATAATTACAACACCTCATTTTTGTTTCCAAAGAAATACATACTATCTTAATATAGGAAAAATATATCTCACAAATATTATATATTACACTGCAATATATATACAATGTACTATAAATTAATACAGAAGAAATGAGATGAGAATTATAGTATTAGGTCATGAAATATGTACACTTAACATACATATAATAAATACATGTTTCATGTATAACACATGTTTAACAGATAGTAGTACTTACGAATTTTGTCTGGGAGTAAAAAAAGTGAAGGAAAAGGAAAGATTTGGAGTGAAAAAAATTAAAATTGTGATTTTGGGAAATGAAATGATTGGAAAACTTCCCTACACATCCTCCGCATATTTGCTTCCCAAAAATGAAGGACATGGAAGGAAACACAAACAAAATAATTATTTCTAAATAATTTGAAGTCTTTTCTTCCCTTTATTTTCTTTGAACTCCAGAGTCAAAAAAACATAATTAACCCTTTCTTCTCCACTTTTTTCTTCTCTCTTCCCTTCTTTCCCATTCCACATTATCCGAAAGCCAGATATATCCCAATATATCACATTTGAGTAAGTAACATGAATTTTTTTATATTTTATATTCTCCCCGATCGATCGTCTCGGTGCATAAATATATACATATATACCAGGAACAAAAACAAAATCCAGCATAGAAAGGAAAAACTAGTACCTTGTCATCCACGAATCTAGCCCAGAAACGAGCCATGGCTCTCTCGTAAGGACTTCTGGGCAAGATGGAGGGCCCATCTTGCCAAGTCTCATCGATATATTCAAGAATCACCAACGACTCCGCGACCGGTTTGCCATTATGCAGCAGAACAGGGACTTTCTTGTGGACCGGATTGGATTCAAGAAGTAGAGGAGACTTGTTGCTTAGATCTTCTTCCACGTATTCGTATTCGATCCCTTTAAGTTTCAGCGCCATTTCGACTCTCCGGCTAAAAGGGCTGTACCATGTACCAAATACCTTCACTTCCGCCATTGAAAGTAAATTTCAGGCTCAACTTTCTGATTGTATATTTTCTGGTTTGGAACCTATGAGAGCATTAGTTTGACTTGTCCCCTTCAGAAGTGTGAATATATAATGAAATGTGATGAAAATATTAAACATTAAATGATTCACTTTTTGGGTTCGATATCACGTGTAATTCAGACATACAGTTCTTCAAAGATAAATCAATACAAAACGCGGTTGGATTCAGAGTTTTAATAATTTTTATTGACTTTTTCAAATGATTCACTTTTTGGGTTCGATAAATATACTTAATCTCACGTAATCATAGATTCTAAAATACAAATCTATTGAAATTATTACACATTTACAAACATAACTACGTGGATTTGTACCTTCAATTATATCTTGTTTTTTGAAAATTTATTATTTCAAATAAATAACATCCTTAGTTTGAATTTTTTAATGTATTAATTAATGTATTTTTCCTATTTAAAAGTTTAATCAATTTAATCCTTAGATATGTACATGAGGAGTGTAACTTTAAAAAATATGTCGTTTGAATAAATACATATGTGTGTATGTAACTTTAAAAAAATATTATTTACTATTGTGTAAATATAATTTTTAATAAACATAGAAATTAAACTTAAGTTTTATTCAAAATTTAATGCAATGTATAATTTTATTTTCTTATATATGTGACTGCACAGAGTGCATCTATTATGTGCATTACAGGCTGTTAGATCCATGAGTTCGGGGAGTTGCGTGTTTGACTGCTGGTGCTGTCTTATTTTCCTTACGTAGTCTAATTATTTTCCTATCGTCGGTTTTGTTCACAACAGATATATGATTACCCATTAAAATCTGACATCACTCTTTTATGACCAATCTAGTTAACCAGATTAAGCAGCACAACATCAGCAACTTGGAGAGAGCTTCTCAGGAAAAAAAATGCCTGCTTAACTCAACATTGATCTTCCTATATTTTGGGTAATATTTTAATTTAAAATATTATAATTATTGTTTTAAAAACTATGGAAAAATTTAAATTTTTTTATCATGTTTGTTTCGCCACTGTTCAATTATTTAAATAATTGTTTTGGATCATCTTTCATTATTATAGTACATCACAACATTAAAATCAATCATAGACAAAAATATTAGAGCGACTAAGTGAGGAGTATAATTAGCCGACGTAATTAGTGATTTAAGGATCATTTTAGAGAGTTAATTGTGCGCTGAACTGATGGCGCGAGCTGAGCTGACCATCGTGATCTGCGTTGCTCGTCGTGAGTTGAGTTGACTATCGCAAACTGATCTGGAGTCCGTAAGCCGAATAGAGCATCCTATGTTAATTGGAAGGGTGCGATCTGATCTGAGTCTTCTAAGCTGAGGGCGTTGAGTATAGTCAGAGCTGATAGTGTAATCTGTTTTGTTGTAGTGCGAACCGGCAGTGTGGCTGCTCTGACTTGCTATCAGTTTGAGTAGTAGGCATAAGCTGGATTCAGCTTTGGGAGTTATGTAGTGTTCTGAGCTTCGTAGTGAGATTAGGAGTGCTATACTTTGGGGATCGATGAAATCAGCTTAGGCGTAAGCTGAGGGCGACGAACAGCCTAGGTGAGAGCTGTTTGAGGTTCTCGAGATGAACCACGTGCGAGAGCTGGACCTCGTGCAAGAGGTGATCTGTGAGTGTGATCTATTTGATGAACGTGGTCTGATATGAGAGCGTGATCTGTCTTGCGAACGTGATCTGTATGTGGACGCGAACTGTTGGGAGCGAGAGCTGAATTGAGTACGCGTGCTGAGATGCATTCCTGAGCTAAATACAATGTGTATATCTGAGCTGATATGAAAATACTGTAGCCCAGATCGAAGAACTTAAGTCGTATATATACGACCATTGACCAACACTTAGTCATTTTTCTACACCACAAACATCTTATCTTCTGAGAGCTTCCGACCCTGATATTTTCCCAAACCCTTGTCGTCACTTTTCACCGACCTAGTTTTTCCCGATCGTCGGAGTTTGATCGATCAGTTTTGAGCGAGGGTGCTACCATTAGAAACCTCTCTTCAAGCTCTACATTTCCATACCGGTTTGGAGGACGGTAGAAACTGGAATAGAGAAGTTGAAGTGTTCGATTTTTAGCATATTCCAACCGAGTTGCGCTTTAGTTTAGGTAGCCAAGTTCTGCTGGTTTTAGTTTCAGCTCTTAGCGTTATTCTTTGAGTAGAGTAGCGTTCTGCGTTTAGTCGTAGTCGTTCGGACATGAGAGTTTCGATGGTGAGTTGAGTAACTTTGCCCGAGCTGAATTTTTGAGTATTCTGTTCAGATTTGTATCTCTCTTGTGGTTTCTGCCGTGATTTCTCCACCCTGAGCTGTTGACCGTGAGCTGTGCATCGACAGCGGTGTGAGCTGTTCTAGCTGTGAGTTTTGTTGAGCTATTTTTGGTAAGATCTGAGCAAGGTACGAATTGAGCTTGTATTTATAGCTTTGATATAAGCATGTGAACGTATTTGTGGCTGTGTGCTGAGTTGCCGAGTTGAATTCTTGTGCCTTTTGTGTATCATGCCGATCTGTACTGCGTGAGCTGAATTATATGTGTTGTGCTATGTATTTGCGATGATTTTCATACATGCATATCATGTTGAGCCTGAATCTTTAGAACTGATTTGATGACCGATTAGTACCAATATGCTATTTTTGAAAATAAAATGAGGTGTCGGCTGGCTCCCGTAACCTCGACTTCCCGCTGCGAGATTTGTGTCGTCGTGAGGACCAGTAGGTAGCTCCCACCCCTCAAAGAGCTGAAAGGCACCAGTTGGGTTGAGTTTGATGATTTTGCTACTGGTACTACATGTGGGAACAACCGGGTAGCTCCCATACTCCCACATGCGTTGTGGCCACTGATATTTTGATTGCCAGCGGAGTGCTATGCTTTGGTTCCCGATGATTCTTTGGATCCTTCATGCATTGCACGATATGATATGTTGCATGTTTTATTTGATAGATGTTTTATGATTGCTCTTCATACTGAGGTTTGACCTCTTTTGTTTTCCTTTGGGGTTGTTTTGATCGTGTGTGACCACTGCAGGTTTTTTAGGTAGATCAGCTGGTTCGAGTGATGCGTCAGCTGGTGGAGACCCTTAGGCATTTGATGTCACAGTTATGTATATATTGTATCGAGTCATTGCTAGGGGATGTCCTGTGTAGTCGTGTTATTTTGTTGGACTTTGTGCGCATGATGTTTGCTGATTTGATGGTTGTACCGATATATACCATTATGATCGATGAGTTTTACTGTTGACTTTTGAATGAAAGTCAGGTTGGATCAAGTTTTTTAACAAACATAATTATAAACTTTTGCAGATTTATGAAAAATTAAGATACATCATTTGACTTATAAAAATTTTAAAAAAAACTCTCTCGAATACAACTGAATTTTAATATGAAAAACATCGAAATAACATACTGTGACTCTTAAAATCATGAAAATTAATAAAAAAGTTATCGAAACTCGCGAGCACATGAAAAAAATTTCACACATTCCCACACAAATAAATAAGAAAGATTTATATATAACCCAATTTCACTCCCATCTCATCTGTTGTTCTCATGATTTAGCTGCACTGGCCTCTAGAAACCGAGCCCTGATAACCTCAGTCAACGTATCACGATCAGGCAGATACTCCTTAAAGCTTGAGTTGAACTCGTCGATCCACGCATAGAGATTTGGGAACTTGTCGTTGGTCATGAGCTCGATTCCAGTCACCTCAGTGATAATCTGAAACCAAAGGGCTATAAAATTCGCAGCAATATCGGCCAGCCCAAAAGCTATCTCCACCGAAGAACTTCTTGCCTTTTAGCTCATTATCAAGAAGTTTTAGAGATTCTTCTGCTTCTTCCTTGTCCTTCTCATGCTCCTCCCCTGGAATCCAACAAGCCTTCCACAGTGTTGTCACGCACTTAAAAAAAAAGAAGAAGAAGAAGAAATCAACCAGTTTGCATCATATTGTCCATTTTAGCAATACGTGTCAATGCGAACAAGCAGGAAATATCTCAGACTTATTGACACTATATTTATTTTACGGACAACTCCCAAGTCCCAACCCATTTGCACCAGTTTGTTGCCGCATTTTTTTCCCTCCAAGGGGCTGTGCTGTTTCGCCACGATCAGCGCAGCCTCCAAGCTCTGCACCATATTTAGGGCCATACTTTTTCTTTTTCTTCTTTTTATTAAATAAGAATTATTTGATAAATACATTTTATATAAATAATGTAAAGTGAAAGTAAAAATGTTATTAATTAACTTGATTAGTTAGTAGTATTTTTATTAAATGTTTAAATAGATTCCTACATTTTTATTTTATATGTATTTGTTTAAAGAATTTAAAATTATTTTGATTAATAAATTATTTTTTAACAATAATTAGTGTAATGGTATAATTATGAAAATATAATTTTTGGCATAAGCTTTGAAAAGTAAGTTGAAGAATGAAACTCAGTGAGTTAAAGAATGATCTTATATTCCGATCAAAAAATCCATCATCTTGATATAAAAATTGCATCAAAATAAAGTTGACACGAGATATCTACTATCTATATTGATTCATGACATATATATATAGAGACACACACCTTGTCATCTAAGAATTTAGACCAGAAACGCGCCATGGCTCGGTCGTAAGGATGCTTCGGCAGGATGGATGGCCCAGCTTCCCAAGCCTCATCGATATATTCAAGAATCACCAATGACTCCGCGACGGGCTTACCATTGTGTAGCAGCACCGGGATCTTTTTGTGAACTGGATTATACTGAAGAAGCTGGGGTGACTTATTTCTGACGTCTTCTTCTATGAATTCGTATTCCACTCCTTTCAGTTTCAGAGCCATTTCCACTCTATGGGTGAAAGGGCTTCCCCAGGCACCAAATACCTTCACTTCCGCCATTAGAATTCCAGGAACCTTTTTTTTTTCTGCCTTGAGTTTATGTTGGGATCTCTTTCTTAGAGGAATATTTGACTCGTTCGCAGCGGAAGTGTGAAACAAAAATTGAACTCCCTCGAAGTCGAGAGATAAGAAGGGGGTCCGGACCAATAAAAACCATCGCTTTGGACACGTGAAGTCCATAGAAATATGTGAATTTCAGGTAACTTAATTAATTAAAATCGTACTGATGGAAGTAGCATTACACGCCCATTTCCCTTGTCTACTTCAACGGTGAGCTGTGTATTTGTGAAATTAATTGTTAGAGCAATCATGGGAGGAAGACGTGATTATTCAGTCAATTGTGTATTAAATAATTGAGAAACTGATGAGCCATAATCATTAATTAAGGGCTGACTTTTCGTCTTGCTCATGCAGGAAGGAAATAGGATGGATCTAACTCAAAGTAAAATTGGGGACATATTTGAACCAAAATTTTTTTATCATCAAAATTAAATTTTAGTGTTGTTTTTGGATATATTAAATTTTAGTGATGGGTTCTGGATCGACGGATTTGATCTGGTTTTTTTTTAAAAAAAATAAATAAATTTTAATATACATTAAGAAGTTATTTTGACGGATTGATTTGGTTAAGTTTTTTGTTGGATCTAGGTCAGATCAGATCAATATTAATTTTGATGAATACAAACTTTGTTGTTCTGTTTCTAATAAGTTTACTTGAGCGTGCAGGTCAAGCTGGAAACAATACGGGGTAGTATAGAGCGTATGTCAGATTAGCTGGACAGTATAAGAGATGAGCTCAGTTGAGAATAACGGTTTAGATCATTTCAAATTTCACTAGAACAGATCAGCTCGACAGTATACAGAGGCGGTAGAACAAACCAGCTGAGAACAAGACGAGATAAATAGATCAACTTAGAGCAGAACATATAAGATCAGTTCAGAGAATCGATTCGGATAAGATCAACTTAGATGAGATAAACAGATCTGATCAGAACAAGAGCAGTTCAGTTGGACTGGTTAGAGCAGATTAGAAGTACATATCAACTCGAAACAGATGAGAGAACAGTATAGCTCAGTGTATAGATCAGATTGGTGCTTCGCAATTGATAAGTTCGGATAAGAAGAGTAGAACAGAGCCTACAAATGAGAACAGATCAGAACATAGTTCGTATCAGATCAGCACAGACTATCGGATCATACGAACAAATTGGTTTGAACAAGTATAACTGAAATCTAGATAGAAGAAGTTCAAACTGATTTATTCAATACGTCTATTCATCAGTTCAGATCAGTCAAAGATCATAAATAGCTTCACCTAATCTTGTACGATGAAAGGACGTCAAGTACAAGAGTCAGAACCTTACAGAAAACTTCTGCAACGGCTAGAAACTTATATCCAATGTTTATATCAGTACAAAGGCTATAAATACACCTGAACTGAATCTGAAAAACAAAAATAAAAAAAAGAGAAGGTTGTGTGGGTGAACAGAGTGCGAGTGCGGACGAGAAAATAGAAATCAACTGTGCACCAGCAGAGGTCGTCGACATGAGAGTATACACTGTAAAGATTAAATCCTCACGTGCACACATTCACTCACATATATGAGAGCTGAGTGGCACAGATTAGATGAATGAATGTCAATCAAATACACAAATGTTGTCTTCACACAAAGACGTTAAACTTGGTGAAGGGGTATATAGGTTCGTCAACCCATAATCCTTGTCCTTCCTGCTTCAAAGGGTATATAGTTCGTCAACCATAATCTTGTCCTTCCTATGGAGGGGCACACCGTTTCGTCAGCTAGCGTCCTCACTCTCCCTCTACTGACAGTCTGTTATCTTTGCCATAAATCACTTTAAACTTTGAAATTTTACTTCCTTTAAATCTTTCTGTAATGCTTTCTTTAAGACTGCTTTTCTCTGATCCGTATAAGATCACTTTCTAATATGATTTTTTAAAACTCTTTCGATGTTCAAAATCTACTGGATTTCATCGGAGTTCAATCGAAGAAGAAAACTTGAATCAGCTTGGCTATAGAAACAAATGCGAACAGAGCTCTATACTGAAGAACTATCTCGAGACATGGGTATAACTTCGAACATATTAGATTTATACCTTCGAATCAAAACTAAAGTAAAGAAGAACTAAACTTGAAATTTCTATATCAGTCCAGAGTGGACGTAAGTTGAATCAGCTCGGAGTACAACAGAACGCAAGCGTACTGGATCATAATAGAAAATCAGATCTAGGCTGTTTGGTAAACTCATATTGGAAAAGTCAACACAACTTAAACGAGCAGACTGAATTACAATGATCAAACAAAGTCAACTCAGACCGGACGATGAATTCAGATCGCGAGCTCAGATTGGCTCGAAGTAGAATCAGATCGTGACTTAAAATCAGCTCGAGATAAGAAACAGATCGTGAACTTAGCTCAATAATTGAGTAACAGTTTAGAAGATTTCTTTAGTCTGAAGCAATCGAAAACATCTAGGGAAACATTTAGAAACAAAAACACGTAAACTGCTTGTAAGCTACTTGCAGAACCTCCCACAAATTTCAGGAAGAAAACTATCTCAAACATCATAAACATTTTCGAATAACTTTTCTAAATCAAAACTCTATCAAACAAATACTTTCTCAAGAAATCATCATGATCTCAACTCTATGTTTGAAAAACCTAGAAAACATTTCTCAAATCTTTAAAACTCATATAAACATGCAAGTAAGGAATCAATGTATCTGTCTGTTTTCTGCTCAGTTCTCAAATCTTTAAAACTCATAAAAACCTAGACATCTGAACTGATATGTGTCTGAGCTGATTCGGCTAATCTGATATGTCTTCTACTCAGTTTTAACTTGTACAATCTGCTCTTGATCTGTTCTAAGCTGATCTTATTGCCTGAGCTGATCTTCCCTGAGCTGATACGCTCTAAGATTATCGAAGCTTCTAAGCTGATCTTGTTGCCTGAGCTGATATGCTCTAAGCTTATTGACGCTTCTAAGCTGATCTTGTTATTCTCTGAATTCTTTGTTTATACAGTGCACTTCTTCAACTCGCAGCTCTTGTTCGATCTGATCTACTACAGCGCACTGCTTCAGCTCGCAGCTCTTGTCCGATCTGATCTGCTGCAGCTTAGACCTACGCACTCGTGTCATCATTAGTAGCATAAGCGCATGTTTTGTGTTTATCAAAATCCAGATCTGATCTGTTACATAGATCCAACAATCTCTCCAACAATGTGGTTGACTTTGTTCTCTTGACTACTTTGACGGTAGCCAGTTCGCGTCTAACTTGGTCTAGGGAGGTGGATCACTCGAATTTGATGTTAAATGTTATCTGCTTCATATGAATAGTGGCTGCAGTAGGAGCACGATAAACAGATGGAAATCATTTCATGAAATAAGTCAATGGAAAGGTATAGACACTGAACAATAGACATATTTTAGTTGACCACAAAATATTTCCAAAATGTGAAGAAATGTCAATCGAGTATTTTTAAATTATTACATGGAGGTAAGCATAAGAATTTGTTGACCAGAAGAAGAAATCATAGTTGAGCAAACGAATTAAAAAAAAGTACAATCGAATAAAGAAATTCTTTTGGAGAAATTAACTCAAACAGATCAGAAATCTGTTGGATGAAGTAAAAGCTTATCCGAGTTAAAATATTATTTGATGAAGAATCTCAAGAATTATAGCGGATGAAATAAAATATCTGCGCATAAAAATAGAATTTCTCTGTAAAAGTAAAATATTCAAGAAAATGATTTGCATGCATGCATACATACATACATACATACATAGATATATACATACATACATATATATATATATTATATTTTTATATTGAGTATATATTAAAGTGTAATTCTAATGTCATTCAAATTTCAATTAAAAATATATGGTATCTTTAATTAATACATGAATAATTTCTCTTGAACACCTCAAATATTTTAGAATTGACACTTTAATTATATTAGACGTTGAGAAATTAGTTTTTATTTATTATGATACTTTTATTAGTAATTATAACTATTGCTATTAATATTATTATAGTTTTTAATTAATATTATTATTGATTGATCGTTGGTTTCTATAAATAGACATTGTGTTTTGGCAGGACTTTCCTTATTTAGTAAAAACTCATCTTCTACATATATGTAGGTATAGATGTATACTAAAACTCAGCTTTAGCCTTTTATATAGATGTAGGTATATATTATATTTTTATTTTGAAATATATATATTAAGTGTAATTCTAATTTCATTTAGATTTCAATTAAAAAATTATGCTATAATTATTTGACACATCAATAATTTCTTGAACTTCTCGAATATATGAGATAAATATATTTCTAGTAATTGACACTTTAAATTTATTAGACGTTGAAATATGTTTTTATTTATTATAAAAATGTATTATTAATTATAACTATTTATATTAATATTATTATAGTTGTTAATTACTTTATTATTAATTGATTGTTGGTTTCTATAAATAGACATTATGTTTTGACATGAATTTTCCTTATTTAGTAAAAACTGAGCTTTTATATATACATAGATATATATATTTTACAGGATATGTCTCGAAAATTTAACATGATTTGTTTCGAAATTATGGTTAATATTTTAATTAGAAATCGAAGAATAATTAATAATAATTGAATTATATCGCAATTTTAAAGGATCAAATATAATTTATTTTTTTTTCGGAATTCTAAAGATAATTAAATTTTTTTGTAATTATGGTTAATATTTGAGGAGTTGAAATAATTAATATTTGTATTTTCTCCAAATTATAAATGGTCAAAAATAATTTATATTGGTCTCGAAATTCTAAAGGATTTTTTAAAACTAAAGGTTTTTTATTTGACTTGTAATTAAATGATTCTCGAAATTTTAAAAGTTGGTCTGAAAATTTGTTGATTCTCGTAATATTTTCCCGTCTCAATTACACAAACTCATCTTTCCTTTTTAGTACTTAAATTAAACATATTTTTAAAAATTAAATAAATTTGTAATATATAAATTTCTTATAAATCTTAATTCCGTTAAGAAACTTGATTCTTTCTAATGCAAGGAACATAACTGAACAAAAATTGGTAATCTTATTTTTTACTTCTCTTGGTATACTTTAATTATATTTTTTTAAGAAAACAAATTAATAGAAATATTTTCAATAAAAACATATTTTATTATTGATCAATGATATTGATAGTATCAACCGATATATCGTTAACTATCCTGTACGATCACAAACCACCAAAACAACACTGCACATATATCCAAATCTCTTGGTAGCCCTCCAAATCGTAGATTGCTGTCTGTTCTCGTTCGCCAACACATCACAATCATTGACATTGCCCTTCGCAAGGACCACTGCTTGTTTCGTGTCTGCGATTTTGCCTTCGGAAATAAACTCCTTCGCTTCTTTTAGTCTTAACTTGGCACGCATGAATTTTTCCACACAGCTCGCGAAGAATTTGGGCTTATTCCGAGGTTTGTTTGACATCTGCCTCTTTGTTTCAGACGCAAGATTATGTAGATCATCTAAGAGGTTACCAACAAGTGCAGGCGAGATGGTGGTGCCTATGTACTTGTTGAGGATTTCACTGCAGAGATGAGGGTTTTCGGTATGCTGGCAAAGATTTTCGATTGCCTGATCGGTTAGGGGTTTATAACGGCGCGGCTTTCTGGGGTTGCAAGAGATGTTGCTTGGAGAGGATAAGAGTGCGAGGAAGAACAACAAAGTGTTGAGAATGGAGAGTTTCATTTTCTTGATGATTTATTTATTTTTTGTTTGATATAATGTTGTTGTGATCTGTTATGGTGTAAAATATTGACTGTTTGTTCTTCTTATATAGGATGTCTTCTGTAAACATCCATGCACTGTCATTAATAATTATTGCTATTTATTTAAATTTTTTGGTTGATATAATGTTATTGTGATATGTGATGGTGTAAAATGTTTAATGTTTTTCAAAATGAAAAGTTAATCCATTAATGGGCTAATCCCTATATATATCAGAGACCTCTTGACCCATACAGGTGGTAAATCGAAGGATATGCATGAGTAGGCAGGGGTCCGGAGGAGAAGGATCCATATAACGGACTAATTCCTAGAGCATACCCCACAATATTTCAGTGGGGAATATGCTCCACACGAGAATCGAACCCGTGAAGTCGGAGAAGTTACTCCCACATCACCACAGGTCTTACCAACTCGCCTGTGCCCACGGGGCATAAAATGTTTAATGTTTGTTCTTATATTAGGATGTATTCCGGAAACATCCATGCACTGTCATTAATATTGAGTGCTAATTTTTCAGGGCAGTATAGATCACTAATAAGCAATACTGTCAAATATTTATCATATTAGAATCTTGGTCTTTATGTTATCAAGTTTTTTTTAGATTATTTTTTAGTTTTGGTTTCTTGCAAATACAGTAATTTTTCAACTTGGCGTTGAAGGCAATGTCCATAGCGATATTGTGAATATATGTATACGAGGAGAAATCGTGTGTATTTAAAATGGCAAATAGCAATGACGTGGCAGTAACTTCTCCGGCTTCACGGGTTCGATTGTCGTATGGAGCATATTTCCCACTGAATTATTATGGGGTATGCTATGTGAGTTAGTCCGTTATATAAGTCCTCTCCCCCGGGTCCCTTCCTACTCGTGTATATCCCTCGATTTAAAACTTATATGGGACAAAGACCTCTTATCTATATAGAGGGTTAGCTCATTAATAGGGTGTCCTTTTAAAACAAAAAAGAAATAATGTCGATTTAAATAGCAAATAGTAATGATGACAAGGTACTGGTTGGAGTTTAGAAGTGTAAAGTTTTGGAAATGAGTACTTTGACAAATACATGAGACAGATAATTAAAAATTTTCCACGATAATATTAAATTTTCCCTTTGAATATTTAAGGGGGAAATATTAAATACATGTACTTTAAATAAAAGGTGTGACATATCCCTTCTTGATAATTAGTTAATCAGATAGAGGTGTCTCCCTTTTATTGTAATAGTTTTCAAATCTACTCAAATCCATAAACCCACATAAAGTTACACATGTTTTCTTTACACAGACCTAAATTTTCTTGAGCAGGAAGAGGAAATCTCGCACGTCAAGTCTTCGAGCAAAGGTTCAAGGGTCACGTGAATAGCTAGGGGCGTAAATTCGGCTGGGTTCGGGTCGGGTTGGGGTGAAAAATAAAAAAAAATTTCTGACCCGAACCCGAACCAACCCGAAATGGCTCAACCCGAACCTGATTTTTTTCGGGTGGGTTCGGGTCGGATTGGGTAAAAATTTTTCAAAAAAATGCTAACCCGAACCAACCCGAAATGGCTCAACCCGAACCTGTTTTTTTTTTTGGTGGGTTCGGGTCGGGTCGAAATTTGACACCCCTATGAATAGCAGAACTCATACTATTAAATTAAATTAAATTATTTAATTTAATTAATATTAATTAATATTTTAGGGTAAGTTAGTAAAATACCGGGATCATGTCTTTACTCTAGAGACACATATGTTAATTTAAAAAAAGGCCAATGACTATAATGCCGATTAAAAGTTTTTAGAGATAAAATATGTATTTTTAATATTTTACGGAATGGTTTAATATCATGTGAAAAAATTTCTCAAAGACACCCAAAAAAGGCCAAATACCTTGGTTAAATTATTGTTGAATCAAAAGCTTCAGAGACAACGTTACTATAAGATTATTTGACAATCTAATTAAGTAGGATACTATTTATTTTTATGATATTAATAGCCACATATCTCAATATATTATTCTGATACATCCATATCAGGTAGGCAAAGATGAATATGACTTTAGAGAGAAGTTCATCCAGACTAGCCAGTCTTTTGGAAGCGAGCTCGAAAACTATCGACCAATTTCTCCCGATCTGGCAGATGTTCCTTAACAAAGCTCGAGTTTAGGTACACCTCCATCCATGCACACAGATGCGGCAACTTGTCGGTGGCTATGAATTCGATTCCCGCCAATTCAGCAAAGATCTCCATCCAATAGGCTAGAGCATTTCCAGCAATATCAACAAATCCAATGCTCTCTCCCCCAAAGAATTTCTTGCCTTTCAGCTCATTGTCCAGAAATTTAAGCAGTTCTTGCACTTGTTCCTTGGCTTTCACTTGCTCATCCCCTGCACTCGCAAAAGTCTTCCTGAATGCTTCCGCCAACTGGAGACAAAAAAACAACCGCTCAAAATCAAAGATTGAAAAGATGTTTTTCGTAGAATAATAAATGATGGAAGATTGAAAAAAGAAAGAAAAAAAGATAAACGAGTACCGTATCATCCAAGAACTTAGCCCAGAAACGAGCCATGGCTCTGTCGTAAGGGTTTTTGGGCAAGATGGAGGGCCCATTTTGCCAAGTTTCATCGATATATTCAAGGATCACCAATGACTCCGCGATCGGTTTGCCATTATGCAGCAAAACAGGGATTTTTTTGTGGACTGGATTGGATTCAAGAAGTAGAGAGGACTTATTGCTTAGATCTTCTTCTACGTATTCGTATTCGATCCCTTTAAGTTTCAGCGCCATTTCGACTCTCAGGCTAAATGGGCTTCCCCAGGTACCAAGCAACTTCACTTCCGCCATCACGATTGGTGGGTTTCTGAGTTTTTGAGTGTGTCTCTGTTTGCTTTGCACTGGTTGGAAGCTCACTTTTATGGGTAAACTTGTCTTGCTGTCTACGAAACTTCGCTTTCAGATCAGGACTACTCGTGGTACACATTTTTTGACCAACTACTAACATAAACTTCTATATTTAATACGTAATTAGTTAGTTTATTTTATCTCAAGTAAATAAAAACATATGTAATATTGCATAAGGGTTAGGATATCCTCCCCAACCCACTTCCCCACCTCCTTCCCCGACTAACACGTGGCATCGTGTGATTGGATCAACATTCTAAGTTCAACATTTCGGACCAATCAAATGGTGCCACGTGTTAGTCGGGGAAGGAGGTGGGGAAGTGGGTTGGTACAATATGCCAAATTTATTAGAATTCTTGGTAAACCATGCCCGATTGTTCCCTGTGGAGAAAGGATGATGTATGCCATTAGCTCACAGCCAAGTAAATTCTGTGTCGAAGAAACTGCAAACCTACATTTTATACGACGGAGGAAGTCTGGATAAGGGAAGATCTTATTATGTAGTAATATTTTAATATTTTTAATTTAAATATTCTACAATAATTTCTAATTAGTAATTGATATATTTCTCATTTTAAGAAATTATTTAGGTAGAACATTATTTATGTCATATATTTACCTCCTCCGTGATTTCGATCTTTTAAAAATTATTAAATTTCAGTGTTTGTCTGTAGGCTTTAATTTTTTTTTGCAAATTTAATCCCTTTTCCTATTTGGCATTGATATGACATGTGCAATATGATAATGTGTATAATGGTATATGAGTATTCCTTGTATAGAATGACGGAAATTGCAAAAAATTGAAAGGTATATAACTAAAATTAAAATTTGAAGATAACAAAAAAAAAGGAAAATAAAATCACAATCACATAAAGATAAATACATAGAACTTAAATGCAGATTTCCAGTTGTTTAATCTTGCTTTTGTTCACAAAAATAATTAAAATGCCCTTCTAATAACAACAAATTATGTGAGAATATTTGTTTTCAGGTTTTTATTTGGGAAAATTGTTTTAAAATCCCTACAACCAAACCTAAATTTACTTTCACTCCATACATCAGAAAAAGTTTGTTTATCTTAGTCATAGAACTATTTCTTTGTTCTACTGCCTATTTTCCCATTTATCCCAGTTTTTATTAAAATTTACTCATTTTTTTAGCCATCGTGAATAAATTAATTCTCGTGTCTTTTCGTCCAACGTATTGCTGGGTCGTGTCCACCGGATTTTACAAACTGCTACTCATATTTTAACCACTTAGTCGCAGATGATGGCTCTTGCTGTGAATTTCTTCAAAAATATCCAGCACAACCTTGTTTCGTTTTGTACCTCAAGTTATAGATATAATATTTAATTTTGAAAAGTAACACATGAGTGAGACAAAGACCGATGATATTTTAGACATTAACATATTATTACATTAATAACCTCATATTGGAGGAGGAGAAAACCTGTTTAGCAACTTATGATAGCTGGAATATAATACTCATAAACTGAAAATATTGCAATGAATAAAGTTTGGCGAAGAAAATTGAAGAGAATGTTCGATCCTTTCAGCTTCTTTCTAGCTATCTATTTATAGATATTTTGGGCGGGTTACAACCCCAGACTTCAGCATTGAACAAAGAATCTTGTAGTACATGTCCATTATCTCTTTATTTATTCGTGAGGTGACATTGTCTTCCACTGAGTGAGTGGTGGTCCCCTACTAGTTAATGACACTCTTTACTTTTGTCGGTGAATCTTTTGCTCTTTTAGGGTCCAAGGGAACACGTGACGTGTTCACCAATTGGTCTTGTTTCTGCAAGATGCTTCGGTCAGATCTAGGACGAAAGCTCTCCCAAATTCCAGCTCTTTCTGATTCGGGCATTTTGAGCAGATTATTTCTATCCATCTTCCAACGTGGACCATATTACAGAAATTTTGGGGAGTATCGTTACTCACTTGAAGCTTTTTATTCCACAAAAGATTTCTTTTTTTTTTCAAATATTTCTTCTGTGAACCCTGTTTTTTTTCCATCATGGTGTTCAACAGGAAAGACCGGTTCAATGAGTTTTGATATATTTTGAACGAAAATTTCACTTTGCCATCTCAGTGAGACAGACCCATAGTGCTCACTCTCTTCTAGTCGATCAGTAGTCTTCACTCAACGCTGAGACTAGAGGAATTTCGTCTGTAGGTGGATCCTTAATATGCTTCTGAGCATTAGTGTTCGACCTCCTTAACGTGATGAAATGAAAGGCCTCATGTGAATATTTCCATTCTGGTTCTTGAGCTGCACTGAAAAAATAAAACTATAAAATGTCTTCCCTAGAAAAATATTCATTATTTGCCCAGGTCTCGTATACTGCTTCTTTGATCCAGTTTTGTGGAAGTGATTTTCCAAGAAACCCGAGAAGCGGTATAAAACTGATGCAAGAGCCCCAAAATCATACCATAACTTGACATCTTTTGGATGTACATTAGGTATCATCCAAATCCTTGGGTATTTTCCTGTTATATCAATCCCGGCATGTTGCCGGGTTAATTCCTTTCCTGAATTTTAATTTCTCTCACTTCTATTGATAAACCTGAAAAGAAGAAATTACAAGTTCGTTAGTATCAACCTCGGTTTTGCCCTTGTCGGTAAGGTTGATCTCTTCTTCTTCAATCCCTGAGGCGAATGGTTGACTTGAGAACTCAGGATAAGGATCCAGAGTCTCAAAATTTTTCTTGGACCGACTCATCGCACATGATTTGAGGGATACTTGAATACTCTGCTCCAGGTGTAGAGCCATGTACTCTTATATTCTTC
This sequence comes from Dorcoceras hygrometricum, assembly GCA_001598015.1. Taxonomy (NCBI): domain Eukaryota; kingdom Viridiplantae; phylum Streptophyta; class Magnoliopsida; order Lamiales; family Gesneriaceae; genus Dorcoceras; species Dorcoceras hygrometricum. The sequence goes on from KV013941.1 coordinate 173,764, forward strand.
ATTTTAGGAACCAATGACTTCTGTATGGCCTGAATAATTGGCCTTTGTAATACAGATCATGCCTGAGTGTAAGCTTGTAAAACCCTGTAATTCGATCAGAGAATGTGCTCTTATCAGTTTGTTGTAGTTTACCTACAACTTCTGTATTTAAGGCAAGCTTGTTAAACTCGGTTTGAAGCATTTCAAAGTGTTCAATCAAATGCTCTACATTTGGATGATGACATCAACATCATTGTCTATCTCTTGTTGGAAAATCTGCAAGAATATTCTCATGAGATTTAATAACAATTATCAAAAATATAATTTTTACATAAAGCTTTCCATCTCAGTTATCTAGTTTTCTCTGGTTTAGGATCATTTTTTATTTCTTAAGAAAACATTAAATTGAGTGTTATCAATTTTCTTTGCGAGTAAAAATAAGGGTCATTTTTCAAAAGCTCTTTTTACTGCATAAATTCCTTTTCATTGGTACTTCATCGTATGTCTTCTGCATTGGAGAATAATCTACTATGATATCGACATGGTTGTTCTCCATCCGGTGTGTGCTCGTAAGAACTGCCGCCCACCAATAATCACTGGCATCAGTGTATAATACAAAGTCATCCTCATCTTGAGAAATTGCTATCTTTGGAGATTTCTGCAATTTTTTCTTTTAAATGACCAAAACTTTTAGTGTATTCTTCTATGCAACAAATATTGCATCATTATTTAATAATGGACTGAACATTTTTCTGTATTTTTCGAGATTAAATATTCCAGAAAAATTAACAACTCCTAAAAACTTTGGTGTTGTTTCTTGTCGGAAAAAATCTGCACTTTCTCCAAAACGTTTCTTGTGTAATTATTCCCGTTTCATCGATTTGTACTCCGAGAAACTCGATATTTCTTGTGGCATAACTATCTTGTTTTAGTGAGGATAAATTCTTCTTTCTTGCAAACCTTAGAAAAGATTTGTAAATGTTTTAAATGATCATACATATTTTAGATGCTACTAAAATATAATCAATATAGACAAACATAAATTCAAGAACAAACTATGCATTTTCCTTTGAAATATTTTGGAGGCATTAGTCAATCCCATTAGAAATAATTCCCAGATGTAATGCCTTGTGTTGTGGAAAATGTGTAAACATTTTACTTTCTTCTTCATCCGTATTTGATAAATCCAGATTTACAATAAAATTTAGAACATCCTAGCATTGTGAATGCAACTGATTAAATGATAACTATTGGGTATACAATAACCATCAAATTCTAAGATTATTTTTCCTTGGTAATTGATGACTAACCTGTGTTTGTCTTTTTCAATCTCACCATGGTTTCGTATAAGAAAACCTGGACTACTATATGATGATACTCATACTTTGATCAGTCCAAGATCAAATTGTCCTTTGATTATTTTTTGCATATCATTCTGATCAAATATGTTCATTGGGATAGAATTACATCTCATAAATGCATAATCTTTGTGTGAAACCCCGATCCAAAGATTTCAAATAATTAGACTAGGAAGGTGCAAATTGAAAGATAATAACTTAAACTGGGCTGATTTGCAACTTCTTGAAAATTTCATATCGTACTGTATGAGAACAGATGGTATAGCTTTTAAACGAACTACTTAACTACGGAATTTATATATATAATCAAAGATACCAATTCACTCGATTACATTGAATAATGATGAAGTAATCTGAATGATAAAAAATCTGTATCTTAACATTTATGCAACATAAAAAGAGTGAAAACTAAAGCAGCACGGAAGCTAATATCCATGATAAACACCCCCGGTCTGGTCCAGCTCGCACCATCCAGTTCCACTAATTCTCATCACCTGCACTCAAGAAAACTAGTGAGCCTAGGGGCTCAACAAGTAATTCTGGAATAGAAAATGTAGGTAATACAAGCATAACAATAGCTTTAACTGAACTGAAAACTCATAAGCTGATCAATAGAATACTGTAAATTGAGCTGGTACTGCGAAACTGGGAAAGCATAAACTGCACATGTTTGAAACATTTAAAACATTTACTTGCATTTAAAAAGAAGTAACTTAAACATTTCTTTGAGATGGTAGTTATGAACCACCTTGTGCTCTGTTCGAATTATGGCTTAGACACCTGTACATAGGTCAAGGTCGTTTAATCAAACTATCATCTGAAATCAGGAACTGGGGAATAAATCCCATCCATCACCTGCACTCAAGAAAACTAGTGAGCCTAGGGTCTCAACAAGTAAATCTGTAACAGCAAAGGCAGGCAATACAAACATAACAATAGCTTTAACTGAACTGAAAACTCGTAAGCTGATCAATAGAATATTGTATTGATAAACTGGTATCGCGAAACTGGGAAAGCATAAGCTTCACATGTTTGAAACATTTAAAACATTTACTTGAATTTAAAAAGAAGTAACTTAAACATTTCTTTGAGCTGTAGTTATGAACCACCTTGTGCTCTGTTCTTGAATTATGGCTTAGACACATGTACATAGGTCAAGGTCGTTTGATCATGTCATATGAAATCAGGAACTGGGGATAAATCCCATCAATGGCTATGAAGGGTATATAGTTCGTCAACCATAACATAATCCCTTCCAGTTTGAAGGGGCAAACTGGTTCGTCAGCCAGCGTCCTCACCCTTCCTCTGTTGACCATCTGTTATCTTTGTGATAATCTCTTAAACCTTGAAATTTACTTTCTATAAACTATTTGTAATATATTTACTTTCTTCTTGCAGGTATGATTTGTTGTTTTAAAACTATGTTGATGTTCGTAAACTATTGGAAGTTCAATTGAAGAAGGAAACTGGAACCATCTCGGGCTATTGAAACGAACAGTGAACAGCTGAACTCTAAGCTGGTGTACTATATCCTACAATGTATATGGTTGTGGACAGTTTGGAGTTATAACTTTGAACGAAAGCTAATAAATGAAGAAATAAAATTTGAATTACTATATCAGTTCAAAATGGACCTAAGCTGGATCAGCTTGGAATATTGCCAACACGCAATCGTACCAGCTTGATATAGAAAACCAGCTCTGGGCTGTTTGGTCAAATAAAGTCAACTCAGATCGGACAACCAGACCACGAGAAGACTGAGCAATGAAATCTGATTTCAAATGGACTTGTATAATCAAACAAGACCGCAAGTGAATTGAACAAAAAAAATCATCGCAAGCGGACTGGGCTATGAGACCAGCTCGTGACTTAGAAACAGATCGCGAATTTAGCTAAAGGTAAATAACATCTTAGATGTTTTCCTTAGTATGAATGAAACGAAAATATCTAAGGAAAATTTCAGAAACAAAAACACGTAAGCTGCTTGTAAGCTACTTGAAGAATATCTCTGAAAACTCTTGAAGAAACAGAGACGAACATCATAAAAATACTTTCTAACATCTTTTCCGCATCAAACTATACCAAACCAACACTTTCTGTAGAAACATCATATTTTCTGCTGTGTTTTAAAACTTTAAAGAACACGTTTCTCAAACTTCTAAAAACATACAAACATTGCAAACATAACAATATATGCTTTCAAGAGTCCAGCAAAAAACATAGTTTACTTGCCTTATCTGCGACAAAGATTATGAAGAATTTATCTGGCTTGAATCAACACACAAACCCGATCAATTCCTTTGAAAATCATTAAAAACTTTGTTCAATTTCTTGCATAGAGCACCGCTTCATAAAGTATCAGTTTGTGAATGAAAGTGCATGACACAGTTTGAAAGATTTTATATGAAATCTAAAAGCCTAATGAGTGAAAACATGTTTTAATTTGCAGAAAATTTTTTTTCTAGCATGATGTATGCTCCAGTATCATGACTATAAATTGTTGATGTCTTTACCTTATACCAAGGTGTTTGCCTTGGTACCTTCGACTAGGATTTATGCCTATTTAATCCCTTTTTCTTATGATTAAAATTCTTTTTGAGAAATCACTTCCAACTATTTTGAGGTAAATTTTCTTCTAATCCATTTGGAAAAACTCATCTTTTTTGCTGTACAGATCCCTGCTCCTAAATCAATATAAGCAACAAAATATTCAGCCTTATATTGGTCATATAAAATTCCTACTGGAATGTATATTTAAAATGGATTGGTGTTCATTGAATCTTACAAATCTGATATTTCACCATGAATGTGTGAGGCTCGAGATAATTAAGTAGGATTAATCGGGTTTAGTATGGATCAGATCGGGTGCGACTTGATCTGAGTAGAGCAGTTCGGATCTGAACTTCTAGCATGAGCGCTAAGCTGGTTTTCTAACGTGAGCTGATTTGAGTGAAGCATCTTAGACGTGAGCTGTTCTAGGAGATGCGGTCTAAGTGCAAGCTGATTTGAGTGCTGGACAAGAGCTGGATTCAGCTTGGGGATGTACTTGGTGTCCTGAGCTGAGTAGTCAGATCGTGGGTATTGTGCCGTGCTGTTTGGTAAAATCAGATTAGACGTAAGTTGATGGTGAGGAACAACTTAGGTGAGAGTTGTTTGTGGCTTTCGGATCGGGTGCGAGCTAGATAGAAGCTCAGATCGGGGGAGAGCTGTTTGGAGTGCACGAGCTGAACAGTGCGCGATCTGATCTGTTGATGTGATCTGATGTTATTGTGCATGGTGCTAAGCTGATCTGAGGGCTCCGTGCTGATCTGTTTGGTCCTGTGCTATTAGCGCATAAGCTCTAAGCTGATATGTTGATGTTGTGCCGATGTTATAGCATATCGATTTGGTAAGAACTGAATGGAGAGTCAGCTTAGAGTGTTACTGGATATCCTGAGCTAGAGTTCTCTTAGAGGTGAACTGGACATCCCAAGCTGGTATCACAGAGGCCTGAGCTGGTCGATGGCTACTGTAGATCAGATCTCGGGATCTTAAGATATATATACTTAAATTTGACCAAGTGTTAGTCATTTTCCCGAAACTTAGATAGTTTCTTTCCCTCGAGAACCCGAGTTGATACCCCATCGTGAAACCCTCGTTACTGTTCATCGAACCTTATCTTCTCTGGTAGCCGGTGGTAGACGGCTCAGCTTGGAGTTAGGTTGGTACCATTTGGTTTCTCTCTTCAAACCGGTCTTTCCCTACTAATCTTGGAGCTAGTGTTGCCAGAAAATAGAGCGTGATGATAGTCGAAGCTTACAACTTTTCACGATTTCCGACAAGTGTTCTTTGGTTCAGGTAGCGACTTTGGGTAAGTTTTAGTCTTCATTATCAGCTTCATTTAGAACCCATAATCATTTTTGGGGAGTAAGTTCGAGCTGGGTTGAGCTGCTAGCTCTCGGCTCTATTTAGTTGTAGTTTTCCCGAGCTAATTTCGTGTGGTTTGAGCATATTATAGCTTGGTGGCTGATTTGCGTTTCTAACAAGATTTCTCCATGGGAGCTGGGGAAGCAGAAGACGGTTGGCCAGAGCTGATTGTTTCAGTGCGCGAGCTGTTCTCGTGTTGGTGTTCTGCTCTTTTCGCGAGCTGTTGTGAGGTATTGTTGGTCAGGAGTTGAGGTATAGATCGAAACTGATATTTACAGCTTTCGTAGAGTATGCGTATGTGCTTTGTGTTGTTTACGTGCTGTGTAATTTGATCTATACTGCTTCTTGTGTTACATGTAGAGCATGTCATGGCATAAAACACATGCATATATCATATTGAGCTCTGATGATCCTTTGCTAGCTGATGCATTGATATTGAGATGAGTTGCTTCCTCATGGAGTGTTTTGTTGATTTTCATGCTCACAAGGGATAACACTTAAGACGCACCTGGTAGCTCCCACCACCTAAGTTGTTGTGGCGTGGAAAGGTGGTGGGGGGTGGTCGTAGGACATATCGTTATGTCGTCGTGGCTAGACGGATAGCTCCTATCACTCACAATGATGAGCTATTTTCCATTGGGAATGCCTGGGTAGCTCCCGAATTCCAGATGATGTTTCCACATGTTGATGTTGACCTTATTTGGCCTCCGGTTTGGATACCCGATGTTCCTACTACCAGACATGCATTTGCATAGCACGGTGCATACATACATACTTTTATTTGCTTTGTTACTTTGTTCTCTGTATTGGGTTTGAACCCTTGTCCCTCTGGGGCTGTTAGGTTGTGTTGTTTGCCATTCAGGTTTGCCAGGTACTTCAGCTGGCCCAGGTGGTGCGTCAGCTAGTGGATCCTCGAGGGGTTGATCGAGTGTCCCAGATATATGTAACATATATTTCATCGAGTCATTTGCTGGGGGATGCCCCACGTAGTTGTTGCATGGTTGATTCGATGTTTGTGTAATTATGATATACATGTATTGTTGGGAGTTTATGTTGTGTTATTTGTTGGTGCTTGTTATAAAGCCTTTATTTTGAGTACTTTCATATTTTAAGTTGGATTTACTGTCTAGGTCAAAAAGAAAGTTTTAACCCGCTTTTAAGCTTCGACATTGTTTTGTTGATTGCATGATTAATTATGAGATTAAGAGAACCGGGCCTGACAATGAAAGTAAATAATTAAGGAAATAGTGTCGGATTTCTCTAAATAGGTAAAAAATGATTCAAAGTGCTAGTTACTTAGAAATAGTTTCGTATTCCTCTAAAATCTCAGAAAATCTTAGGGGATTTCAAAGGATGGTAAAAATTTATGACAATGACCTATATTTTCTACCACAAAAATCAAGAAATCCTTAATAAACAAGAAAAAATTCTTAATACCTTAAAAGAATTCCAAACGAATATGCAAAATCTAGAACATTAACCCAGTTCTAGTAACAAAGCTTCGGGAGGCAGGTTGCCACCATCTTTTGGCACAGACCTTTATAACATCAAAAGGGAAAGACCAAAGTGATACAAAAACCTTTAACCGGTGATGAAAAATGATCAATCATATTAAAAATGTCTCAAGAAGGTTAAGATACCATGATGAAAAGTTTAGAATAGATTGGTCACAATAACCTACAAGACCTTACAGAATATTTTGTAATTTTAAGGTCTTAGATTTAAATATGAATATAACATGGTTTACCAACCGATTGTGCAAATATTGCTCCTCCAGAACCACCAAGTCTAGTGTGGGATCCTATAATGATAACATGGGAGAAACCCAAAATAATTTTCGGTTTGAAGGAGAATCCTATCCAGTAGTAACACGATTAAGGATGAGACAAATACCGCCACACCAAACGCCATATCGAAAAACTGTTCTAGAATCGATACGAGCATATGGGGTTATGCTTAACATTGATGTATTGGATTTCAAGAACGGATAAGATCTCGTTGATGATTGGACATCAGCTATGAGAATTGCAGCAGGCACTCTAAATCTCAAGATTCATTAAATTATTTGAAATGAGTCTTATAAGATCAACTAAGTTCGCATAGGATATGAATTCGGAAAATACAAAAGAGTCAGACCTATCTGGAGAATCTCTTAGAGAGATTGCAGGAAAAATGACTACCCAATTCAAAGCACAATTTATCGGGGTAATTATGTAATTAGTCAAGAGGTAGAGAAGAAAAAGTGATACATTCAAGCTCTGTACAGTCTGGAATTACATCATAACATTTTAGTGGATGAATATATCATGAAATTCACTAAATACAGATGAAATTGGAATACTGTTCTAGAACCGATACAACCATATGGAGTTATTCTTAACCTTGATGTATTAGATTTGAAGAACAGATAAGATCTCGTTGATGATTGGACATCAGCTATGAGAATTGCAGCGGACATTCTGAATCTCAAGATTCATTAAATATTAGAAATGAGTCTTATGAGATCAATGAAGATGGCATAGGATATGAATTCGGCAAATACAATAGAATTAGACCTAGCCGGAGAATCTCTTAGTTGAGATTGCAGGAAACATGACTACCATATTCAAAGCACAATTTATCGGGTTAATTATTTTAATAGTCAAGACATAGAGAAGAAATATTGATACATTCAAGCTTTGTATAGTTTGGAATTACATGACATCAGTTTAGTAGACGAATACATCATGATATTAACTAAATACAGATGAAATTTAGGAGTAGAAAAAAATACAACAATGCAACGTTTCTTCACGAAAATGCCAAGTCCCTGGAGAGAAGTGTTAATAAAAGAATATACTCCAGGACACCTAGATAAAAGAGCTTCTTTTCTAAAATGAAAACTAGCAGAATTGTGTCATCAGACAACATCACAAAAGAGTTACAAGAAATTAAGTGAAATGAACAAATGAACCCCTTTATGTAATGAGGATGAACTTCCCAAAATTGTTGGAAGTAGGCCATACAGGAAGAAGAGAAGAATTTAGACTCATCCTTACACAAGAATCAGGAGAACTTCTTGTAGACCAAGAACTGTATGGTCAAGACAGAATGCCAACAAATTTGGACAAAGAAGTAGGATTTTGTCTCGAGAATCTCGAAGAACCGAATGAGTACCAACAAGAAAAACTTCCAGAAGAGTTCAGACAAGGGCTAATGAAGTATTTAAAGATTGCAATTGTTGGACATACGGAGAAAAGGGACATATCTCCACCAACTGTCGGAAAGTGAGAAGAAAGAATCAAACGATTTGATCCAACTCCCGATATTGAGGAAGCGGGTTTACTAGCAAGGCCTAATTCAAGTATACCAATTTGAGGATATTCACTCAGATGAGAGTATATATAAAGCAGAGGAAATCTTAAGCCAAGAAGAATCTGAAGGAGAATTGGAGTCAGAATCCGACCGAGGAAGAAATTTTTCATCATATTTGTTCAGTTTCTTCAACCAGACAACTATATCTCACAATATGGCTCAAAGAATTATGAGAGAAAATCATAGCTTACTGAGATATCAGGGAACATATGCAGGACATATAGAAAAATTCTTAGAAAATATAGGCTTAAGGAGCAGAAATCATCATCTAATCTACAAGGTTTCCAGAACAATAGAAAAAATTCTTGGAAATGGCGATGCCAATGGAACTCACAGGAAACCGAATGGAGAGCTAATTCCTTTTGAAAATAAAGGAGGAATTAGAAAAACTCAAGACGAAAGTAGCACGAACAATATCCTGGATTCACATTTGAGAAGTCTAGATCATGATAAAAGCTACCTTAAAATAAGAAATTGGTTCATCCATTGATACCGGTATATGCAATAAAGAGATGGTACTTACAAGGATGTACTCAGGACTATCTCCGGAAATATCTGTGCAGGAAAAATTTTGTGGGTACTTTAACCAAGAATATCCTACAATATAGTAGATTGAGATTTTATTTGAGATTTGGCATTGCATCAAAACCTCAAAGAGAAAAGATTGATGAAAGAAGGTAATAGATTGTATTCTATTTCATTATCAAGATTCATATGCTCTTTCTAACTCCCACTATTTAGAATTACTTATTAGATATGATTTTATTGACACACATAGATATTCGGGAAAGTAACTCAAGTTATTTACCCAGAAAGAATAAGTTTCCATTAATACAGAAAACAAATATCGAGATCCAAGAAACCAATCTTACAAAAGGGTCAAAGTATTGAGATACCTATAAGATTATCCTTTCAAGAGGATAGGCTTACAAGTTCTAGATAGGGAAAATCCCATATCCAAGAAACCCATATGACATTAAGAACCTTTTACACATTAGGAAGACTTAGATGCCTTAAGAGTTGGAAATATATTGAAGTAGTACTTGATATTACAAGCCCAATTAATCAATTCTCTTACAATTATATATACTATTTAGAGAAATCAATAACAGGAACCTACCAGAGATTGATAATATTAAAATTTTAGAGGTTCATATTAAAGGAATACCAGGAAAAGAACCAGATCTGCTGGTCCTTGGAGTAGAATTTCTTCAGGAACACAAGCCTTGGGAACGACTTGAAAAGGAATCGAATTTTCATAGATCAAGGGTTTAATTTGGGTATTTTTTGAAAATATATTGAGCAACGGAGCTGAAACAAGAAATCTTTAGATTATAGACCTGAAACAGAGAAATCTTTGGATTATAGACCTGAAACAAAGAAATTCTAATAAGGATCTGATGAACAAGTTAAGTTTTGATTCGAAGATTTTTAAGAAATTTAATTTTTTATTTTACTTAAATCCTGGGAAAGAGTAATTAGAAATAAAAAACTCTAACACATTCCCACAAGAAAACAAAGCAAATACACCCAACTTGCATTCACTCCCATTAAACTGCAACATATTGGTCATATAACATTCCTACTGGAATGTATATTAAAAATGGACAGGTGCTCATTGAATATTCCAAATCTGCTCTTCCACCATGAATTCCATTTCGTTTTCATGTCATTTCCAAACGTTATGTTCCTGAAGAAAATCTAGTCCAAGGACCAGTAGATCTGGTTTTTTCCTGGTATTCCGTTAATGTGAACCTCCAAAGTTTTAATATTTATCAATCTCTGTTAGGTTCTTGTTATTGATTGCTCCAAATAGTATATAGTATTGTAAGAGAATTGATTCCTTTGACTCGTATATCAATGATTACTTCAATATGTTTCCATCTCTTAAGGCATCTCAGTCTTGCTAATGTGGAAAAAGTTCTTAATGTCATAAGGGTTTTTGGATAAGTGGTTTTCCCCGTATATAACTTGTAATTCTATCCCATGAAAGGATAATCTTCTAGGTTCCCGTATAAGACTTTGACTCATTTGTAGGATTGGTTTCTTGGATCTGGATATTTGTTTTATATATTAATGGAAGGAGTTCTCTTTGAAGTTATTGATGCAACGCCAAGAATCCATGTAAATTACCATCGTTTTTATCGCATATAGCTGTATCAATGGGTGAATCAATTTCTTCTTTGAAGGTAGCTTTTATCATGATCTGGACTGCTCAAATGTGAACCCAGTACATTGTTCGTGCTACTTTCATCTTGAGTTTTTGTATTTCCTCCTTTATTTTCAAAAGGCATTAACTGCATATCCATTCGTTTCATGCGTGTTCCATTGGCATCGCCATTTTCATTCTGGAAACCTTGTAGATTAGATAATGATTTCTGCTTCTTAGGCCTAAGTTTCCTAAGAATCTTTCTGTATGTCCTGCAGAGAATCCCTGATATCTCTGTAAGCCATGATTCTATCTCATGATTCTTTGAACCATATTGTGAGATATAGTTGTCTGGCTAAAGAAATAGAACAAATATTCATGTGTTTTGTGATGAAACACTTTTTCCTCGGTTTCGATTCTGACTCCAATTCCATCAGATCCTTCTTGGCTTAAGATTTCCTCTTCTTCGTATATACTCTCGTCTGAGTGAATATTCTCAAATTGGTATACTTGAATTAGGCCTTGCTAGTAAATCGTTTGCTCAATATCGGGAGTTGGATCAAATTACTTGATTCCTTTCTTCTCATTTTCTGGACAGTTGGTGGAGATATATCCCCTTACTCTGCATGTCCAACAGTTGTAATCTTTAAAACCTTCATTAGCCCTTGTTTGGAATCTTCTGAAAATTTTTCTTGTTGAAATTAGTTCGGTCCTTGAAGATAAAATAGATGCTCGAGACAAAGTCCTACTTCGTGATGGTCCATTTCTTTGTCCAAAATTGTAAGTTCTGGCATTCTGTCTTGACCATACAGTTCTTGGTCTACTTCTTGTGTAAGGATGAGGTCTATAACTTCTCCTCTTATGCGTGTATGGCCTACTTCCAACAATTGTTGGAAGATCATCCTCTTTACAACATAAAGAGGTTCGTTTGTTTATTCCACTTAATCTCTTGTAACTCTTTTATAATGCTGCCCGATGACACAATTTTTCTAGTTTTCCTTTTAGAAATGAAGCTCTTAGCCAAGGTATCTGGATTTCTTGGAGTGAATTCTCTTATTAACATTTCTCTGCAGGGACTTGGCATCTTTGAGAAGAAAAATGCATTGCTATATTTTTTTTTACTTCTGAATTCCATCTGTGATATCATGGTATATTTATCTACCCCTATATGTTGTGTTTTGAATAAGGTAGTCATTTTTCCTCCAATATCTCTAAGAGATTCTTCGGCGAGGACTGACTCTTTTGTATTTGCTGAATTCATATCATATGACCAAGTTAAGTTTTTATTTGAAGATTTCAAAGCAATTTACTATTTTTATTTCACTCAAATCCTGGAAAAGATTTAGAAACAAAATATCTTAACACATTCCCAAAAAAAAACAAAGCAAATACACCCAACTTGCATTCATTCCCATTAAACTGCAACATATGACCCTCATCACTTAGCCACACTAGCCAGTCTTTTGAAAGCGAGCCCGTAGACTATCGGCCAATTTCTCTCGATCAGACATATGTTCCTTAATAAAGCTCGAGTTTAGGTACACCTCCATCCATGTACACAGATGAGGAAATTTGTCATCGGTTATAAGTTCGATTCCCACCAATTCAGCAATGATCACACACCAATAGGCAAGAAAATTTCCAGCAATATCAACAAACCCAATTCTCTCTCCCCCAAAGAATTTCTTGCCTAGCTCATTGTCCAGAAATTTAAGCAACTCTTGCACTTCTTCCTTGGCTTTCACTTGCTCCTCCCCTTCACTCAAAAAAGCCTTCATGCACGCTGGCAAGCACTGGAGAGAGAGAGAGAAATAACAATGAACCATAGAAACTAAATTTGCTCCCAATAGTTACACTATCTTGTAATCCATATGAATCGAACTCTTGGCGTTTTAGAGGAAACCGATTTCTATCGCATCACTTTCAGCTAAAGGAAATCTTTCGTAGAATAAAATTAAGATGGGATATCAGAAGAAGATTAATTAGTACCGTATCATCCAAGAAATTGTTGAAAGTAATGACATAATAATCTAGATTCATATCATCTAGATACACTAGGTAGATGAAAGGTTTGGAATTAAATCATGATACATGTATTAGGTAGATGAAAGGTTTGATACATGCATAGAAAATAGTATAAATACCCCATCTATCCTAAACATTTGTATGAGGTGAGTTGAGTGAAAAGAGAAATACAATTGAAAGAATTTCTCCTCCATCTTCTCTTATATTTGTGAGTTTCTAAGTGAAAATCTCCGATTTCTAACAAATTGGTATCAGAGCCTCTTTAGAGCTTGAAGAAAAGATGTCTACCGGAACTCCCTTCCAAGTTCCACCTCTCACCAAAGATAATTATGATAATTGGTGTATAAGAATGAAGGATTTGCTTGGAGCCTATGAATGTTGGGACCCTGTGGAGAAAGAAGTCGAGGGTGATGATGCTACTGCCAAGAAGAAAGATCAAAAGGCACTTACACTCATTCATCAAAGTTTGGATGAGAAGATGTTCGAGAAGGTTGCTAGTGCAACCACCTCCAAGCAAGCATGGGATGTTCTTCAAGCTTCTTTTAAAGGAGTTGATAAAGTCAAGAAAGTGCGTCTCCAAACTCAACGAGGTGAGTTTGAATCCTTACGCAAGACTGAATCCGAATCAGTTTTAGATTATATTTCAAGAGTCTTGGTTGTCACTAACCAAACGAAGAGATATGGAGAAGATTTGAAGGATGAACGAATCGTTGGAAAAATCATACGATCGTTAGATTCAAAATTTGATTACATTGTTGTTGCCATTGAAGAGTCCAAGTATTTGGACACCATGATTGTTTATGAACTTTCCGGATCACTGCAAGCTCACGAAGAAAGATTGAAGAAGCCTCATGAATCGGTGGAACAAGCTTTGAAAGCAAAGCTAACCTTGAAAGAGAAGGAGACAAATAATGGAACGTCCCAAAGAGGTCGAGGACGTGGAGGTGGTAGAAATCAAGGCCAAGGTATAGGCCGTGGTGGTTATGGACGAGGAAGATGTGACAATAATTTTCACAACAATGAATCAAGCCAAAACTTCAACCAAGGAAGAAGTCGTGGACGAGGAAAACGTCCAAGAGGAGGAGGTAGACAAACTCAACAAAGGTATGATAAGTCAAATGTTGAGTGTTATAATTGTCATAAGTTTGGCCATTACTCTTATGAGTGTAGAAATAATGTGGAGGAGACGAATAATTTCGCGGAAAACTCTACCGAGGAAGTAAACCCCACTTTGCTTCTCGCTTGCAAAACTACTCAAGAGCAAGATAATGATAAGTGGTATCTTGACTCCGGCGCAAGTAGTCATATTTGTGGTAAGAAGGATTTGTTTGTTGAACTTGATGAGTCCATTGGAGGCAAAATTACTTTTGGAGATTCATCACAAGTTCAAGTCCAAGGAAGAGGTACAATTTTATTTCGGTCTAAAAATGGTAGCCATCAACTTATTTCTAATGTCTACTATGTCCCGGACATGAAAAGTAATGTTCTAAGTTTGGGTCAACTTTTGGAGAAGAATTATGAAATTAGTTTGACAGATAAAAGTTTGACCATGAAAGATGAAAGTGGAAGGCTAATAGCCAAGGTACCAATGACGAAAAATAGGATGTTCTTGTTGAATATTCAAAGTGATGTTCCGATGTGCTTGAAATCTTGCTTTAAAGATTCCTCATGGTTGTGGCATATGAGATTGGGGCACTTGAATTTTGATAGCTTGAAACTAATGAGTAAAAGAAAAATGGTGAAAGGTTTGCCTTCCATCGACCACCCAAATCAACTTTGTGAAGGATGTATTTTGGGTACGCAAGCAAGGAAAAGTTTTCCGAGTCTATGACAAGAGCTCAACATCCATTAGAGCTGATACACTCGGATGTATGTGGACCTATCAAGCCGTCATCGCTTGGTAAGAGTAATTACTTTATACTTTTCATTGATGATTTTTCTCGGAAAACTTGGGTTTATTTTATCAAGGAAAAATCGAAGGTGTTTGAAACCTTCAAGAAGTTCAAAATTATGGTGGAAAAACAAAGTGGCTATCAAATCCAAGCTCTTAGGTCCGATAGAGGGGGCGAGTTCACTTCTAATGAGTTCAAAAAGTTTTGTGAGGATAATGGAATTCATCGTCCCATGACAACTCCATATTCGCCGCAACAAAATGGAGTATCTGAGAGAAAGAATCGAACCATTCTCAACATGGTGAGGAGCATGTTGAAAAGCAAAAATATGCCAAAGGAATATTGGGCCGAAGCCGTTACTTGTGCAATGTATTTGACAAATCGGTGGCACACTAAAAGTGTGAATGGAAAAACACCAAATGAAGCTTGGAGTGGTTATAAACCAAATGTTGCTCACTTGCGGGTGTTCGGAAGCATAGCCTATGCACACGTGCCGGATGAAAAGAGGACTAAACTTGATGACAAAAGTGCAAGGTATGTTTTCATTGGATATGATACAAATTCGAAATGCTATAAATTGTACAACCCGAACAATGGGAAAATTATTTTGAGTAGAGATGTTGAATTTGATGAAGAAAGTGCATGGGATTGGAATGTTTCAAATGAAACATATAGTTATAGCCCATTCTTTGATGATCAAGAAGAAGAAAGTACACATCCTACTACTCCACCACCGTCACCTCCACCACAAGATGATCAAGTAGTCAACCTCGAAGGTTTAAAAGTCTCCGTGAGTTATACGAAACCACCGAGGAAGTACAAAATTTAAGTGAATTTACTCAATGTTTTTTATTTGCCGAAACTGAGCCTGTGAGTTTCGAAGATGCCGTTTCTGATGAAAAATGGAAAAACGCCATGGATGGAGAGATAAAGGCAATAAGGAAAAATGACACGTGGGAACTTGCATCATTACCTAAAGGTAAAAGTTCAATTGGTGTGAAGTGTGTGTATAAAATTAAAAGAAATGCTAAAGGTGAGATTGAAAAATATAAAGCGAGGTTGGTCGCTAAAGGGTACAAGCAAAAGGTTGGTATTGATTATGATGAAGTGTTTGCTCCCGTTGCTCGCCTTGAAACTATTCGTCTAATCATTTCTTTGGCAGCTCAGAATAATTGGAAAATTCACCAAATGGATGTGAAATCCGCTTTTTTGAATGGCTATTTGGAAGAAGAAGTATACATTGAACAACCTCCGGGTTATATGGTGAAAGACATGATGATAAGGTCTTGAAATTGAAAAAAGCGCTTTATGGGTTGAAGCAAGCACCACGGGCTTGGAATAGTCGAATTGATAAATATTTCAAGGAAAATGGATTCACCAAGTGTCCACATGAACATGCTCTCTATGTAAAATTGAATAAAGATGGTGATATTTTAATCGTTTGGTTGTATGTGGATGATTTGATTTTTACAGGCAGTAAACCAACAATGTTTGATGATTTCAAGAGAGCTATGGCGAATGAATTTGAGATGACAGACATTGGCTTAATGTCTTATTATCTTGGCATTGAAGTACAAAAAAGAGAAGATTGCATACTCTCAAAAAGGATATGCAAAAGAAATTCTCAAGAAATTCGAGATGGAGGATTGCAATCCCGTAAGCACCCCAGTGGAATGTGGAGTTAAACTGTCTTTGCATAATGATGGTGAGAAAATCGATCCCACATTTTTCAAGAGCCTCGTTGGAAGTTTGAGATATTTGACATGTACGAGACCGGATATTCTTTTTGGTGTTGGACTTATTAGTCGGTACATGGAGGCTCCTAATACATCTCACTTGAAAGTGGCCAAGACAATAGTTCGTTACATCAAGGTACACTTGGTTATGGAATTCTTTCTCCTTCTAATGATTTCAATCTTGTCGGCTATTGTGATAGTGATTGGGCCGGTGATGTTGATGATCGGCGAAGTACTACCGGATTCGTTTTCTTTATGGAAAATTCGGTTTTTACTTGGAATTCTAAGAAGCAACCGATTGTTACTTTATCCACTTGTGAAGCGGAATATGTGGCAGCTTCTTTTTGTGTTTGCCATGCAATATGGCTAAGAAATTTGTTAAAGGAACTTTATCTCCCACAAGAAGGTCCAACAGAGATTTTTGTTGATAATAAGTCCGCCATTGCTTTGGCCAAAAATCCTATATTTCATGACATTGATACTAGGTATCATTTCATTCGAGATTACATAACAGAGAAAGAAGTGAAGCTTGAGTATGTGAAGTCTCAAAACCAAGTTGCCGATATCTTTACAAAGCCTTTGAAGTACGACGTATTCAAGAAGTTACGTGCATCTCTTGGAGTGATGAATCTAGCTTAAGAGGGGGTGTTGAAAGTAATGACATAATAATCTAGATTCATATCATCTAGATACACTAGGTAGATGAAAGGTTTGGAATTAAATCATGATACATGTACTAGGTAGATGAAAGGTTTGGAATTAAATCATGATACATGTATTAGGTAGATGAAAGGTTTGATACATGCATAGAAAATGTATAAATACCCCATCTATCCTAAACATTTGTATGAGTGAGTTGAGTGAAAAGAGAAATACAATTGAAAGAATTTCTCCTCCATCTTCTCTTATATTTGTTGAGTTTCTAAGTGAAAAATCTCCAATTTCTAACAGAATTAGCCTAGAAACGAGCCATGGCTCTGTCGTAAGGACTTCTGGGCATGGACTTATTGTTCATATCTTCTTCTATGTATTCATACTCGATTCCTTTCAGTTTAAGCGCCATTTCTACTCTCAGGCTGAATGCGCTTCGCCAGCAACCAAGTACCTTCACTTCCGCCATCACAGGTGAAGGATTTCTTGAGTTTTTTATTCTATCTGTGCGTACTTTGTTCTGGTTGGAAGTGCAGTCTTATAGAGAAATTTGACTTCTCAACTACGAAACTTCGAGTGCAGATCGGGAATTTTCGTGCTTCACTTTGTTTGACGAAATTGGAACAGAAAAATAGTAATTATTTGACTTAACATAAATCTTTTTATCACCATATGATATGTTTTCTCGGTAAATACTTATTTATGTTATCCTAAATAACATAAAAATACCGCCAAGAAGATATTTGTTTATAAGCCAAAGGTATATTATATGTTCTAAAAAGAAAAAAATTCCATTAAATTTTGGGCTTTAATCTATTAACGTATTAAACTTTGATATTTGTGCACTAATTAGCGTGGGGCTTTTTGTATAAATATAACAAAAATAAATTTGAACTTGATGTCATTTACGAGAAAAATCATATATGTAATTATATATCATTTTTTATAATGAATTTCAAAAAATTTCAAAGTGGAAACATATCTGGTGGGCAGTTTTGAAAAATATTTGATGGGATCGAAAAATCGGGGGTGTCGTGAGCTTTCACACAGTTTAGACACCGCAATCTTAATAAAAAATCAGATTACGTGTATTTTTAAAAAAAATTTGAAAATAGCACGCAAAAAGGAAACGAAATCGCGTCTGAGCTGAACCAGCAGCTCTGCGAGCTGGTCCGGATCGCACGTGTTCTATTCTTGTTAAATCCTGAGCTGCAATAGCTCACTATTCTTGAAAGATTTGTGCACCGAGCAGTAGATCAAGTAAGATATAAAATCTTGCGGAAACAACCTGAACTACCCTCTGAAAATCTAAAGCTATTTTAATAGGGTTTAAACACAGTTTAAAATTATGCAATGCGTGAATGCAGTAAGCTGTAAAGAAAGTAGTACGATGCAATTTGTTTATGGAAGTTCGGAGCTGAATCTCCTACGTCTCCCCTTCTTCCACATAGGAATGATCCACTAGAAGATTTGATCTTACACCTTGTGTACAGATCCGATCCAACAGCCCTCAAGCTGCGAGAACTCCTAGCCACGAATGCACACCAGCTTGCAGGATGTGTGTCTAACTAACCAACACTTCTTTTACGTCTAAGTGAGAAAGAGTACAGTGAACTTGTTTAACGTCTCTGTTCAAATACTGATAGGAAATTCTTTGTGTTTGTGATTCACTCGGCTAATCTAATCAGTTCTCTCTCAATATATGTGGGTGAATCGTGTGTGAGAATTTTACAGTATACGCTCACTCTCAAATGTATTCTCACACACTGGGAAGTGATTCTCTATAAGTTGGTATCTCGATGTCTTCCGAGGGTTGCGCAGTCGACTTGAATACCTCATTGAAGATTATGGCATGTACACCAACTCACACCTGGGTACACGAGCAGCTTGCACATCAGCTGTCACTTGAGTGTGCAAACTTGCGACTAGCACAACTCTCTGTTTTCTTTGTGCCTTTCTGCACTTGTATTCTTTTTCGCTCTTCTTGCGTACACCCTTTTCTGCTTGTTCTTCTGCTCTTGATATGATATATAAAGCCGCTTGTGCAAACTATCAGTTGGACACAAAAGTGTGGCCGTTGTAAGGCTTCTGATGAAGTTGTATCTTGTGTCCTCTCTTCATTTCTGCGCTTCAGCCTTTGCTAACTTCGAGCTTTGTATGTGTTGTACCTGATGTGGACAGGACGAAGCAAATCAGTTTGAACAATATAATCTCCATGATGTTTGTGTTCAAACTGCTTTTCTCGTCTGAGCTGGTTAGTCCAGATCTGGTTTCTCAGAGCTGGTCGCTTCTCTTCTGAACTGCTCTTGTATACATCTGCGTTTCTTCTCCAAACTGCACTTGACATCTGCTCTTGTTCGCAACTGCTCTTGAATACTCCAAGTACACGGTTTCTCTAAGCTGTTCTCCCAGCCGGTTTCCTTCCTGGCTGGCCTCTTCTTTGATTATGTATACTTGCTTGTGATCTTCCTCCACAAGGGCATCACAAGAATACACTTGACAAATCTTGCACCAGTGAGTATATCTCTTCTTCTTTGGATCATCTAATCACTTGTTCTTCATCTGATCTGATTCAGCTTTAACTGAACCTCTAATCTGCACTTGATCTCTGATCTGAGTTGTTTTTCCTTTGTTGTACCAGCTTAGACGTCCCCTTACTGTTCCAGCTTGGATTTCTTCTGCTGCACCAGCTTAGGCGTCGTCTCACTATTCCAGCTTGGACATCTTCTCAACATCTTGCAGCTCTCTTCTAATCTGTAACAGCTTGGACCTATGGAGACTGATCGAGTACACCATGCTCTTGGATTCTTCCTCATCTCCATCTTCTAAGGGGTTCACCGCAAGCTCATCTGACTTATCTGTTAGATCTGTTTCTACAGATCAGAATCTGAGTTTTGATTAACACAAAATCTGTTATTATTCTACTAACGATTAATGTGCAATGTGCAGTGCACTTGATTAAGAAGACAAGGAGATATTCAGACTGGAACAGTGAGGAGACGCCCGAGCTGGTACAGCAAAAGACTTCTAGGATGCATTGCTATATTTTTTTTTACTTCTGAATTCCATCTGTGATATCATGGTATATTTATCTACCCCTATATGTTGTGTTTTGAATAAGGTAGTCATTTTTCCTCCAATATCTCTAAGAGATTCTTCGGCGAGGACCGACTCTTTTGTATTTGCTGAATTCATATCATATGACCAAGTTAAGTTTTTATTTGAAGATTTCAAAGCAATTTACAATTTTTATTTCACTCAAATCCTGGAAAAGATTTAGAAACAAAAAATCTTAACACATTCCCAAAAAAAACAAAGCAAATACACCCAACTTGCATTCACTCCCATTAAACTGCAATATATGACCCTCATCACTTAGCCACACTAGCCAGTCTTCTGAAAGCGAGCCCGTAGACTATCGGCCAATTTCTCCCGATCAGGCATATGTTCCTTAATAAGGCTCGAGTTTAGGTACACCTCCATCCATGTACACAGATGCGGAAATTTGTCGTCGGTTATAAGTTCGATTCCCACCAATTCAGCAATGATCACACACCAATAGGCAAGAACATTTCCAGCAATATCAACAAACCCAATTCTCTCTCCCCCAAAGAATTTCTTGCCGTTTAGCTCATTGTCCAGAAATTTAAGCAACTCTTGCACTTCTTCCTTGGCTTTCACTTGCTCCTCCCCTTCACTCAAAAAAGCCTTCATGCACGCTGGCAAGCACTGGAGAGAGAGAGAGAGAAATAACAATGAACCATAGAAACTTAATTTGCTCCCAATAGTTACACTATCTTGTAATCCATATGAATCGAACTCTTGGCGTTTTAGAGGAAACCGATTTCTATCGCATCACTTCAGCTAAAGGAAATCTTTCGTAGAATAAAATTAAGATGGGATATCGGAAAAAGATTAATTAGTACCGTATCATCCAAGAAATTAGCCCAGAAACGAGCCATGGCTCTGTCGTAAGGACTTCTGGGCAAGATGGAGGGCCCATTTTCCCAAGTTTCATTGATGTATTCAAGAATCACCAACGACTCCGCGATCGGTTTGCCATTATGCAGCAAAACAGGGACTTTTTTGTGGACTGGATTGGATTCAAGAAGTAGAGTGGACTTGTTGTTCATATCTTCTTCTATGTATTCATACTCGATTCCTTTCAGTTTCAGCGCCATTTCTACTCTCAGGCTGAATGCGCTTCGCCAGCAACCAAGTACCTTCACTTCCGCCATCACAGGTGGAGGATTCTAATCTAATCAGTTCTCTCTCAATATATGTGGGTGAATCGTGTGTGAGAATTTTACAGTATACGCTCACTCTCAAATGTATTCTCACACACTGGGAAGTGATTCTCTATAAGTTGGTATCTCGATGTCTTCCGAGGGTTGCGCAGTCGACTTGAATACCTCATTGAAGATTATGGCATGTACACCAACTCACACCTGGGTACACGAGCAGCTTGCACATCAGCTGTCACTTGAGTGTGCAAACTTGCGACTAGCACAACTCTCTGTTTTCTTTGTGCCTTTCTGCACTTGTATTCTTTTTCGCTCTTCTTGCGTACACCCTTTTCTGCTTGTTCTTCTGCTCTTGATATGATATATAAAGCCGCTTGTGCAAACTATCAGTTGGACACAAAAGTGTGGCCGTTGTAAAGGCTTCTGACGAAGTTGTATCTTGTGTCCTCTCTTCATTTCTGCGCTTCAGCCTTTGCTAACTTCGAGCTTTGTATGTGTTGTACCTGATGTGGACAGGACGAAGCAAATCAGTTTGAACAATATAATCTCCATGATGTTTGTGTTCAAACTGCTTTTCTCGTCTGAGCTGGTTAGTCCAGATCTGGTTTCTCAGAGCTGGTCGCTTCTCTTCTGAACTGCTCTTGTATACATCTGCGTTTCTTCTCCAAACTGCACTTGACATCTGCTCTTGTTCGCAACTGCTCTTGAATACTCCAAGTACACTGCTTCTCTAAGCTGTTCTCTCAGCTGGTTTCCTTCCTAGCTGGCCTCTTCTTTGATTATGTATACTTGCTTGTGATCTTCCTCCACAACGGCATCACAAGAATACACTTGACAAATCTTGCACCAGTGAGTATATCTCTTCTTCTTTGGATCATCTAATCACTTGTTCTTCATCTGATCTGATTCAGCTTTAACTGAACCTCTAATCTGCACTTGATCTCTGATCTGAGTTGTTTTTCCTTTGTTGTACCAGCTTAGACGTCCCCTTACTGTTCCAGCTTGGATTTCTTCTGCTGCACCAGCTTAGGCGTCGTCTCACTATTCCAGCTTGGACATCTTCTCAACATCTTGCAGCTCTCTTCTAATCTGTAACAGCTTGGACCTATGGAGACTGATCGAGTACACCATGCTCTTGGATTCTTCCTCATCTCCATCTTCTAAGGGGTTCACCTCAAGCTCATCTGACTTATCTGTTAGATCTGTTTCTACAGATCAGAATCTGAGTTTTGATTAACACAAAATCTGTTATTATTCTACTAACGATTAATGTGCAATGTGCAGTGCACTTGATTAAGAAGACAAGGAGATATTCAGACTGGAACAGTGAGGAGACGCCTGAGCTGGTACAGCAAAAGACTTCTAGGATGCATTGCTATATTTTTTTTACTTCTGAATTCCATCTGTGATATCATGGTATATTTATCTACCCCTATATGTTGTGTTTTGAATAAGGTAGTCATTTTTCCTCCAATATCTCTAAGAGATTCTTCGGCGAGGACCGACTCTTTTGTATTTGCCGAATTCATATCATATGACCAAGTTAAGTTTTTATTTGAAGATTTCAAAGCAATTTACAATTTTTATTTCACTCAAATCCTGGAAAAGATTTAGAAACAAAAAATCTTAACACATTCCCAAAAAAAACAAAGCAAATACACCCAACTTGCATTCACTCCCATTAAACTGCAATATATGACCCTCATCACTTAGCCACACTAGCCAGTCTTCTGAAAGCGAGCCCGTAGACTATCGGCCAATTTCTCCCGATCAGGCATATGTTCCTTAATAAAGCTCGAGTTTAGGTACACCTCCATCCATGTACACAGATGAGGAAATTTGTCATCGGTTATAAGTTCGATTCCCACCAATTCAGCAATGATCACACACCAATAGGCAAGAACATTTCCAGCAATATCAACAAACCCAATTCTCTCTCCCCCAAAGAATTTCTTGCCGTTTAGCTCATTGTCCAGAAATTTAAGCAACTCTTGCACTTCTTCCTTGGCTTTCACTTGCTCCTCCCCTTCACTCAAAAAAGCCTTCATGCACGCTGGCAAGCACTGGAGAGAGAGAGAGAGAAATAACAATGAACCATAGAAACTAAATTTGCTCCCAATAGTTACACTATCTTGTAATCCATATGAATCGAACTCTTGGCGTTTTAGAGGAAACCGATTTCTATCGCATCACTTTCAGCTAAGAGAAATTTGACTTCTCCACTACGAAACTTCGCATTATAGATCAGTAACTTCGAGTGCAGATCGGGAATTTTCGTGCTTCACTTTGTTTGACGAAATTGGAGCAGAAAAATAGTAATTATTTGACTTAACATAAATCTTTTTATCACCATATGATATGTTTTCTCGGTAAATACTTATTTATGTTATCCTAAATAACATAAAAATACCGCCAAGCAGATATTTGTTTATAAGCCAAAGGTATATTATATGTTCTAAAAAGAAAAAATTCCATTAAATTTTGGGCTTTAATCTATTAACGTATTAAACTTTGATATTTGTGCACTAATTAGCGTGGGGCTTTTTGTATAAATATAACAAAAATAAATTTGAACTTGATGTCATTTACGAGAAAAATCATATATGTAATTATATATCATTTTTTATAATGAATTTCAAAAAATTTCAAAGTTGAAACATATCTGGTGGGCAGTTTTGAAAAGTATTTGATGGAATCGAAAAATCGGGGGTGTCGTGAGCTCTCACACAGCTTAGACACCGCAATCTTAATAAAAAACCAGATTACGTGTATTTTTAAAAAAAATTTGAAAACAGCACGCAAAAAGGAAACCAAATCCCGCCTGAGCTGAACCAGCAGCTCTGCGAGCTGGTCCGGATCGCACGCGTTCTATTCTTGTTAAATCCTGAGCTGCAATAGCTCACTATTCTTGAAAGGTTTGTGCACCGAGCAGTAGATCAGGTAAGATATAAAATCTCGCGGAAACAACCTGAACTACCCTCTGAAAATCGAAAGCTATTTTAACAGGGTTTAAACACAGTTTAAAATTATGCAATGCTTGAATGCAGTAAGCTGTAAAGAAACTAGTACGCTGCAATTTGTTTATGGAAGTTCGGAGCTGAATCTCCTACGTCTTCCCTTCTTCCACATAGGAAGGATCCACTAGAAGATTTGATCTTACACCTTGTGTACAGACCCGATCCAACAGCCCTCAAGTTGCGAGAACTCCTAGCCACGAATGCACACCAGCTTGCAGGATGTGTGTCTAACTAACCAACACTTCTTTTACGTCTAAGTGAGAAAGAGTACAGTGAACTTGTTTAACGTCTCTGTTCAAATATTGATAGGAAATTCTTTGTGCTTGTGATTCACTCAGCTAATCTAATCAGTTCTCTCTCAATATATGTGGGTGAATCGTGTGTGAGAATTTTACAGTATACGCTCACTCTCAAATGTATTCTCACACACTGGGAAGTGATTCTCTATAAGTTGGTATCTCGATGTCTTCCGAGGGTTGCGCAGTCGACTTGAATACCTCATTGAAGATTATGGCATGTACACCAACTCACACCTGGGTACACGAGCAGCTTGCACATCAGCTGTCACTTGAGTGTGCAAACTTGCGACTAGCACAACTCTCTGTTTTCTTTGTGCCTTTCTGCACTTGTATTCTTTTTCGCTCTTCTTGCGTACACCCTTTTCTGCTTGTTCTTCTGCTCTTGATATGATATATAAAGCCGCTTGTGCAAACTATCAGTTGGACACAAAAGTGTGGCCGTTGTAAGGCTTCTGATGAAGTTGTATCTTGTGTCCTCTCTTCATTTCTGCGCTTCAGCCTTTGCTAACTTCGAGCTTTGTATGTGTTGTACCTGATGTGGACAGGACGAAGCAAATCAGTTTGAACAATATAATCTCCATGATGTTTGTGTTCAAACTGCTTTTCTCGTCTGAGCTGGTTAGTCCAGATCTGGTTTCTCAGAGCTGGTCGCTTCTCTTCTGAACTGCTCTTGTATACATCTGCGTTTCTTCTCCAAACTGCACTTGACATCTGCTCTTGTTCGCAACTGCTCTTGAATACTCCAAGTACACTGCTTCTCTAAGCTGTTCTCTCAGCTGGTTTCCTTCCTAGCTGGCCTCTTCTTTGATTATGTATACTTGCTTGTGATCTTCCTCCACAACGGCATCACAAGAATACACTTGACAAATCTTGCACCAGTGAGTATATCTCTTCTTCTTTGGATCATCTAATCACTTGTTCTTCATCTGATCTGATTCAGCTTTAACTGAACCTCTAATCTGCACTTGATCTCTGATCTGAGTTGTTTTTCCTTTGTTGTACCAGCTTAGACGTCCCCTTACTGTTCCAGCTTGGATTTCTTCTGCTGCACCAGCTTAGGCGTCGTCTCACTATTCCAGCTTGGACATCTTCTCAACATCTTGCAGCTCTCTTCTAATCTGTAACAGCTTGGACCTATGGAGACTGATCGAGTACACCATGCTCTTGGATTCTTCCTCATCTCCATCTTCTAAGGGGTTCACCTCAAGCTCATCTGACTTATCTGTTAGATCTGTTTCTACAGATCAGAATCTGAGTTTTGATTAACACAAAATCTGTTATTATTCTACTAACGATTAATGTGCAATGTGCAGTGCACTTGATTAAGAAGACAAGGAGATATTCAGACTGGAACAGTGAGGAGACGCCTGAGCTGGTACAGCAAAAGACTTCTAGGATGCATTGCTATATTTTTTTTACTTCTGAATTCCATCTGTGATATCATGGTATATTTATCTACCCCTATATGTTGTGTTTTGAATAAGGTAGTCATTTTTCCTCCAATATCTCTAAGAGATTCTTCGGCGAGGACCGACTCTTTTGTATTTGCCGAATTCATATCATATGACCAAGTTAAGTTTTTATTTGAAGATTTCAAAGCAATTTACAATTTTTATTTCACTCAAATCCTGGAAAAGATTTAGAAACAAAAAATCTTAACACATTCCCAAAAAAAACAAAGCAAATACACCCAACTTGCATTCACTCCCATTAAACTGCAATATATGACCCTCATCACTTAGCCACACTAGCCAGTCTTCTGAAAGCGAGCCCGTAGACTATCGGCCAATTTCTCCCGATCAGGCATATGTTCCTTAATAAAGCTCGAGTTTAGGTACACCTCCATCCATGTACACAGATGAGGAAATTTGTCATCGGTTATAAGTTCGATTCCCACCAATTCAGCAATGATCACACACCAATAGGCAAGAACATTTCCAGCAATATCAACAAACCCAATTCTCTCTCCCCCAAAGAATTTCTTGCCGTTTAGCTCATTGTCCAGAAATTTAAGCAACTCTTGCACTTCTTCCTTGGCTTTCACTTGCTCCTCCCCTTCACTCAAAAAAGCCTTCATGCACGCTGGCAAGCACTGGAGAGAGAGAGAGAGAAATAACAATGAACCATAGAAACTAAATTTGCTCCCAATAGTTACACTATCTTGTAATCCATATGAATCGAACTCTTGGCGTTTTAGAGGAAACCGATTTCTATCGCATCACTTTCAGCTAAAGGAAATCTTTCGTAGAATAAAATTAAGATGGGATATCGGAAATAGATTAATTAGTACCGTATCATCCAAGAAATTGTTGAAAGTAATGACATAATAATCTAGATTCATATCATCTAGATACACTAGGTAGATGAAAGGTTTGGAATTAAATCATGATACATGTACTAGGTAGATGAAAGGTTTGGAATTAAATCATGATACATGTACTAGGTAGATGAAAGGTTTGGAATTAAATCATGATACATGTACTAGGTAGATGAAAGGTTTGGAATTAAATCATGATACATGTACTAGGTAGATGAAAGGTTTGGAATTAAATCATGATACATGCATAGAAATAGTATAAATATCCCATCTATTCTAAACATTTGTATGAGTGAGTTGAGTTAAAAGAGAAATACAGTAGAAAGAATTCCTCCTCCATCTTCTCTTATATTTGTTGAGTTTCTAAGTGACATATCTCCAATTTCTAACAAATTGGTATCAGAGCCTCTTGATAGCTTGAAGAAAAGATGTCTACCGGAACTCCCTTCCAAGTTCCACCTCTCACCAAAGATAATTATGATAATTGGTGTATAAGAATGAAGGCTTTGCTTGGAGCCTATGAATGTTGGGACCTTGTGGAGAAAGAAGTCGAGGGTGATGATGCTGCTGCCAAGAAGAAAGAGCAAAAGACGCTTACACTCATTCATCAAAGTTTGGATGAGAAGATGTTCGAGAAGGTTGCTAGTGCAAGTTTAGGTACACCTCCATCCATGTACACAGATGCGGAAATTTGTCGTCGGTTATAAGTTCGATTCCCACCAATTCAGCAATGATCACACACCAATAGGCAAGAACATTTCCAGCAATATCAACAAACCCAATTCTCTCTCCCCCAAAGAATTTCTTGCCGTTTAGCTCATTGTCCAGAAATTTAAGCAACTCTTGCACTTCTTCCTTGGCTTTCACTTGCTCCTCCCCTTCACTCAAAAAAGCCTTCATGCACGCTGGCAAGCACTGGAGAGAGAGAGAGAGAAATAACAATGAACCATAGAAACTTAATTTGCTCCCAATAGTTACACTATCTTGTAATCCATATGAATCGAACTCTTGGCGTTTTAGAGGAAACCGATTTCTATCGCATCACTTTCTTTCAGCTAAAGGAAATCTTTCGTAGAATAAAATTAAGATGGGATATCGGAAAAAGATTAATTAGTACCGTATCATCCAAGAAATTAGCCCAGAAACGAGCCATGGCTCTGTCGTAAGGACTTCTGGGCAAGATGGAGGGCCCATTTTCCCAAGTTTCATTGATGTATTCAAGAATCACCAACGACTCCGCGATCGGTTTGCCATTATGCAGCAAAACAGGGACTTTTTTGTGGACTGGATTGGATTCAAGAAGTAGAGTGGACTTGTTGTTCATATCTTCTTCTATGTATTCATACTCGATTCCTTTCAGTTTCAGCGCCATTTCTACTCTCAGGCTGAATGCGCTTCGCCAGCAACCAAGTACCTTCACTTCCGCCATCACAGGTGGAGGATTTCTTGAGTTTTTTATTCTATCTGTGCGTACTTTGTTCTGGTTGGAAGTGCAGTCTTATAGAGAAATTTGACTTCGCCACTACGAAACTTCGCATTATAGATCAGTAACTTCGAGTGCAGATCGGGAATTTTCGTGCTTCACTTTGTTTGACGAAATTGGAGCAGAAAAATAGTAATTATTTGACTTAACATATATCTTTTTATCACCATATGATATGTTTTCTGGGTAAATACTTATATGTTATCCTAAATAACATAAAAATACCGCCAAGCAGATATTTGTCTATAAGCTGAAATGGTTGAATGTATAAAAGAGATACGTAGTTGAATGTATAAAAGAGATACGTGAGGCCAAAAAGGGGGAAGGACCGAGCAATAAAAAGAGACGACTGTTGTAGGATTTAGGGCGGGTGCAAATCTGTATTCGTGTCTATAAGCTGATTTTGTACAAAGTTTTCATTATTAATAATATCTTTTTTATGCATAAGATTTGTCATCACTAAAAAGGGAGAAATTGTTGGAGTAAATTTATAAGTTTTGGTGCAGACAAATAAAAGTGATTAATCAGATCAGAAATGGATCGATTAGATCAAGACACAGTATACTGCGTTATTTATAGAAACCAGATCATAGCAGAGCTAAGCGGGTTAAGGACAAACCAGCTCAGGGTATTTAGTTACGCAGGTTAAGGACAAATCAGCTAGGAAAAACAGATCAGATAGAACAGTTCGTGTTGGAATAGTTGAGAAAACAGCTCAGAGCGTGAAATGGTATAACATACCAGCTGGGAGACCGACATGGAAAAACCAGCTCGGAGCACAAAGTTGTTCTACATACAGTATTTGATTACAGAAGTAGAGTGAGCAAAAGCTCACAATCTGGATTAGTAAAGAACAAAGACAAGAGCAGATAAGTTCAGGAATCGATCAGCTCAGACCAGATTAAAGTGGTTTGATACAGCGACAGAAACTAGCTAAGTAAAGACAACTTAGCAAAATGGATTTCAGAATGTTTACAGGTTTCGTACAGATTGATATGAAGTGTTTGATCTCTCTGTATCGATTTGTAGTCGTTAGAACTACTTTGAGCTAGTCCCAGATATACAGAGATTTGGTTTGAACTGAAGACGGCGCAGAGTATGATAAAAGATGAAACGCATTTAATGAAGATGTACGAGAATAATACAAGCATTTAAGACGCCGCAGTCTTCACACTTTGGATACATATGATGTGTCTACTGGTAATGTATTATCGTTGTGTTCAAAGGGTATAAATAGAAGAATAGATCAGATGTGAATAAGTCACGTGTAACAACTGATTACCTAATGCTTACACAACGATCGAACTGTTGAATCAACGAAAAGCGAAAAACAGAGTTCATACTATAAACCAGCTCAGAGCTAATGACACACATTCACAGATTGTTTCTATCAATTCTGTGTCACACAACATTTGTATACACTCTGTAGTGTTGAACTATCCTTGTAAATCATAGAGAGAGAGAGTGTCGAGTGCTAGAATAGCAAAACAGCTTAGAGTTGTATCTTTGCATTTCGAACCAGATTGCGTGTCTGTGTTCTTTGTTTGAGTTGCTAGGAGTTCTTGCAGCTGCTGGCTGTCGGCTCAGGTTTGTACAAAGTGTTGCATAAATCAAATCTCTAGTGAAAACTCTTCCTGCGAGACAACATCAAATCATTGAGAACCTTCCAAACTGGTAACTCGGCTTAGAGGTTAGCTACGAGCTGTAAAATCTTTTTAAATCAGTTTTTAAGTATAATTAGCAAAGGAGTTACGCGGTAGCTCATTAGCTCATTAGAAGGTAGATCCTGGCAGAAGAAGTAAAGGTTTTTATTCCTTAAGGTTTGTCTCTCCACTACTTGATGTAGGGTTATCAGAGTTTATCAAAGGACTCGATTGTGTAACGATTATTCTCCAAAATAATACTTATCCAAAGAGTATGAATTCACCCACCTCTGAACTTCCGAGCTTGTTTTCCGATCCTAACAGCAGCAGTCAACGGAACAATATAACATTATAAATTTTTAACTTTAAATATTAAAAATTAACTATCTTTCAAAGTAATATAATTCGGAACATATATAATATTATAAGATACTGTTTGTCTCACTGTATAAAATATGACATGATAATATTAATAATAAATTGTGTGATTATAAAAAGATTGAGTTTGATAAAAATATATCTGATAATAGTCATATGTTTGGTGTGATAGATAAAACTTGGGTAAAAAGTAAATTATATGTTTAATCTTTGTAAACTTAATAATTATAATATGAAGAAAATATCATGGATATTATTGTAATTATATATTAATAATTTGATTGACGTGGGATAATTAATTAAAAATTTAATTAATATGAAATAAATATAAGATGATTAATTGACGTGATATTAATTAAGATAAAATAATTAAAATTATACTGCACGAGAACTATGCCAAAGTAAAAGTAGAGAATGACCGATCTGGTAAACTCTGAAATATAAGTTGTAATTTGAAAGATTCATTAAACTTAAGAGGAAAGCTACCTATGCCATGAGCTCAGCGCCATGCAATGTGAATCTAATATTTTGGGCCGATATATCTTACTAGAATAATTTGAAAGTGGGTTCATCATCACAACCTTAATTCTATGAGCCAATATATATAATATTGATGCCCCCACGATCACCTCGGTACCCTAGGACCGAGCAGCTCACCTAAAGTCCCGACAAGCGCTACCAAGATCGGATGTCGCCCGAGGATTTCGTATGAAGAGCTCGGGATATGGACCGAGGAACCCCACGTAGTTCGGGAATATCTCCCGAGGACTTCACCTCGACGTGATGAAGAGTCCACCCTGGATACGTCTTTCCTTGTGTAGAAGAATCCCGCAGGGACGCCTTTCCTTATTTGAAGAATCCTGGGTCGATACACCTTGACTTATTTAGGCAAGAGGATCCCGATGATCACGGAGGATATTCGCCAAGATATTCTCTTCCACCGCCTTAGCCCCTCTATAAATACCAGGTTTGCTCCATCATTCTACGCACATTCATTCTTGCACACTTTTGCACTCAGTATATATTTCTCTCGCTTTTGCTCTCGCACCCTGCCTGACTTAAGCATCGGAGGGGCTTCACCGGACACACTTCCGACGCCCTCTGACCAGTTGTTTGTGGTTGCAGACATCAA